>CAUJNA010003314.1:350000-370000 GCA_963377175.1 Effrenium voratum
TCTGCAAGTGGTCGCACGAAAGTTGTGTGCTTTGTCGTAGTTTCCGAAGATCAAGGCCGGGCGTGCCCACAGAGAAGTTCCTGACCTTGCAAGATGGTCCCTTGGCACGGCGCTTTAGATTTCCTCTTGGCTGTCACCAATTGCTTTCTGGTAGCGCAAGTCTACCACTGTCTTTTTATCCGCCCTGCAGTTAGCTTGGCGTAGGCTGTGAGATTTTCGGACTCCAGGTTCTTCAAGTGGACAGAGACGGGGGCAAGTTTCTGACACCTGGCAAAGTGTTGCGGATGGCAGGTGTTGCCCGCTACTAGGACATCAGCTGCACAGCGTGGGCTTGGTGGCGCAGTTTCACATTCGTCGCTTAGCGTTGCACATGGTTCATAAGGCGATGCTGCAACGCGAATGCTGCATGCTGGAAAATGGGTTGCTTAGATGTTTGTTTGGCGTGTGTAAGTGTTGGTTTAAGAATTTCAGTTGACGAGTAGAGTAGTGCCTGGATGCGTGGCACGACGCAATGTACACAAGCAACATCACACCTGTGTACGTCGCAACATGCTTGCACCACCTCTGTCGCACACGCTTTCGGATAACCGGGGTCTAACTATTATTTCAAGGCCACATAGGATATAGTCTATTGTTGTACCCGGGGGGGGTGGAGGATGGGTGTAGGGGAGGCTTTAAACAAGTGTGGACGCGTCTCAAGGTTTTCCGCTTCACACGCTATCTTCCGTACAACAGGGACACGTGGAGCTACAAACAGAACGGGGCTGAAGTCCCAATTTGCAAGGATGGCCCCCGTAACTCTTCTATCATGTGCCGTGTTCCGGGAGGGCGCCTTGACATGAGTTCTGGCAGAAAGAATCTCACCATGAAGCTCCCCTGCTTGGAATAGAACCCCTGATCTCAGGTTGTTGGAACTACTTGGGGTCTTCCAGAAATTTAAAAGCAGGTCGAGGTTCCTATTTGTTGGGTATACGAACAGCCGTCGGGTGGGAAGGAGGCTTCTTTGCGTTAGAACCAAGAGCAGGAGCAGTGCCGGACAACCCTTCATGTTTGGCCAAATCATGTTCGTCTCAGTTTTTCTGGTTTTGTGGCCGGGGAGGAAAACACGGGTTTTGGCGAGGTGTGCAGCACCGGTGCCACCAGGCTCTCACCCGCGAGCACTATCGTTGCCAACGATGTTGTCGCACCGAAGGACTGGATAGGAGGAAACTAGAATGATTGTAACTTTGCCTACGGCTTCTAAACGGTTGCCCGAAAATGTTGGTTTGCGTGGAAAGGCTTGCTTTGGAGAGAGGTTGCCTTTTGCATTACGGTGCTTGTGCGGAAATGTACATGTTGCCTTGAAACAAAACGAGTGGTTTACCAGTGCTTTTCTGGTCCAAGTTTGCAAACAACGGTTCTTCTTGTCAGAACCATGCTTTTTGCAGAAAAAACAACAGCCGAAAACCCATGCGTTTTGGTTCCGACCCGCTTTTCCATGAAGCAGCAACCTGAGGAGTATGCCACATCTGGTGTGACTGTTTTCTTGGTTCTAGCTTTAACTTGCTTCTTGATTCCAGCGGGGGTATGAGATGAATAACATCTCTGCATGACGCATGTCAGTCTCAACTCCACCATTGTGAGTGACAAGTTGCAAGCACCCATCCCCAAAAGGATCCGACGCAAAATGACACATGCCAACGTGCGTGCGCAGGTGCATTTGCAATTGTGTGGGTAGTTGTCATGAGTCCTGAGCCTTCTACTGTCGTCATTGGCGTGTCAATAGCCATACCTGTGAACTCTGAATGAGTCGAGGCCAGATATGCGCCCCACCAAGTTGCAACAATGCCTCATGCCTGGGAATTTCAACGTTGGTCAACTGAAAATCTGAAAACAGCCTGGCTTCCGCCCGAGAGGAAGGGAAACTTAAACGCCGGGCTGCGTTCGAGAAGTCGACAATTCACGCGGTGTGACTTGAGCAAAAAGCTTCAGGCAGCTCCTGCTTCGCGCCGCGGAGGAAGCCCGACCTTGCCACCTGGCTTTTTTGGTGACACGGAACCCATCGGATTTCAATGGTTTAAAGGGACAAGCTACAACAGGGGATGACTCCTTATGTCAGACCCGGATTCAACCGCCAAGCGTGTTTAATGTTGCAACCAGAGGGTGCTACCATGCTTTGTGTTTCATTTCCATTTGGTTCAAATCTATTCTTCGCCTGCAAGTTTGTTCATTGGATCGCTGGGAGCTGCAGTGCTCACAGTTCGTTTTAATTCAACGCAGGGCCACTGAAATTACGCCCCACGCAACAACTGGCGATATGTAATGGATTTCGTTTTGGGCCGGTCAGCCCAAAATGGATTTGTTTTTTTTCTTGGTTGGTGGTACATTGAACCATATCAAAAACAAAAGGCGACAATTGCGGGCTCATTCGCAGCTTCAAGCACACAAATGCCGCAAAAGCCAGCGTCTCTTGCAATATGCTTCTTTTGAGAGCCATCAGAAACAAAGTCGAGCATCTGTTTACGTTGTTGGCCGCAGGTTTCTGTGCAAGCTTATGCCAGCACGGGCATGGTCCCCACCTTCAAGCAAGTTCCCCTATTCTTTTCCCCTTGATTGGACGCCGAAACGGTGATCGGAAAATTTCATGGCCGTTTCGCAAAGCCGTATTCAGCCGAAACTAAAGGTGAGCCGTTGCTGCGGGCGCAGGCGCATTCCACCATGAGTCATATAAGCCATCCCACACCAGCGCGAGGTGTGCATACGTGCGGGAAATCCGAATTATCAAAAGAGCTGGCTGTCATCGGCCGCCTTCCACTACTTACCTGCATTCAGGCATGCTTCTTGCTACCGGGTTTTGAGATTGACTCTGGTGTGTTCCTGGAACCGATGGGCAATAGATGCCTGGAATCGATGGGCTATAGATGCTGTTCCTGGGCAGTCCGCTTCGCAGGTGCTGCCGTAGCATGCATGAATTAGCCTCACAAGCCGGAAGTTGCGTTCCATGAGTCCGACTCAGTCTGATGGCGGGATTTCTGCTGAAGAGGAAACTGTATTGCGTGGGTCTCAGAAAGGACTTCCCAGCAAATCATTTCCTTGTAAGTTTTCAAGGAAGGAACGGGTCGAAAAGCGGGGACTCTCCATTGCGCGGGGATTTCCTTCTGTTCCCCTGGGAGCATGTGTCCTTCGTACCCCTCCCAGATGTCCCCCCCGAAATATATAAGGTGGCGCCAGAAAGTGTTTTACATAAGCTCTTAAGTGAGCAGATCCCAATTCACCCGAGCGTCCGGCTGCGGCTGCTCTGCTGCATAAGACCGGGATTCACCTGAACCATCACCAGCATTTTCATCCGAGAAAGTTTGAAGGACCTCCCCTTGCACCACGGGCTGACCCCAAGCCGATCGGAGGCTGAAACGGAACCATTCAAAGTTGTTGTTGGGCGCGCGTCGGGCTTGCACCCACGCATTACAGAAAGCGGCGCGCCCCTGCTGCCGGCTGTACTGGTCCGGAGTGATGGTTGGTGTTGGTTTTGGTTGGTTCGTTGGTTGGTTGGTTGGTTGGTGTTGTTTTGGGTATCTCGGCCGCCGTGGCCGTTGGCTCACAAGCTCTCTTGGCCGATCATGGTCATTGAGCCAGTTTCCATGTGAGGAGTGCGCCGTGTCATGTCTTTGGGTTCCTTCACGGAGTCTAGGTTGCCCTGGTTTCATGCGTTGCTCGCTTGTGTGTTTGCCGTTATTGCTTGTTGCACGCGAGTGACTTTTCCGCGGCCTTTGGCTCGGGCGACTGCCCCAGATGCCCCGAGCTATCAGCGGGATACTTCGGGCACCTGCCTGATTATCCACCGCAGGCAGTGTGTTCTCTTTATCTATTGCGGCAATTGGAAAGGTTGCTTGTCCTTGTCCTCGTATTCTGCAGGACTCTTCAGGCACCTGCCTGATTGTCTGTGCACTTGCGCCTAGGAGCGATGATATGGGTTTTCATGAAACTCACAAGTAGGGCCTTATTAAGGGCTTTTTAAGTCCTAAACAAGATGTTGCTCAAACATCAACTACAAACTTGTTGTGCGTGAGCTGCCTAGCCTCGAAAACAGTGGCTGAACAGCCCAACCCCTTGTTTGTTGTCGGCTTCTGGTGTGCCAAAACACCCAGATGGTATGAAAACCAGGTACCCCCCCCCCCCCCCAACAAATAATCCTTTATTAAGCCCTCATTTGCCTTATGAAAAATGTGCAAAAATAGTACGTGGCTTGTTTGAGCTTTCTTCGGACACTTGTTTCAGAAAAGCCGCCGCAAGCTTGAAGCCATGTTTTTCTGAGGGGCGAGCCCTGAGGAAGTTTGCTTGGCAAGTAGTTTGAGGAAAGCCAACATGGACTTGAACCCTTGGGGGTGACACCTAGGGGGGGACATGGGACACACATGATGAAACAAGCTGCAGCCCGAAGCTGTCATCGGTCGTCAAGACTCATTTTTGGACCGCTGAGGCGGCCGCTTTGAGCGCATGGCAAGCTTTCACGCCGCAGGCTTGAGAAATTGTTCAGCACGCCAGGTTGGTTCTTTTCCGGCTACCTTATGTTAAAAACATGTTTGGCGCCTTGAGAACAAGAAGTCTGTTTTTCGACGTATTCCAGTGGTCCCAAGAAAGGTCTTGAAAGGAACACACTGAGTGCGTTACGTTTTTTGGAGCTGATAATGAGCTTGGGGTTTACTGGCTGCGGATGAAGCAAGGGTGGCGAAACCCGAAATTCACACCTCGATCCGCTCCAAGGGAACCCCTGTAATGTGATCATGTGGATTTCATGAAAGGTGTTCACAGGGGACGGGGGCCCGGCCCAGGGTCAGCTTCGCTGAAGGTCTGGGCAACTCCCGGTTTACCCGCCACGCACGTAGTGCTTCTGACAAGAAACCGCAGGCGTGCTAAATGGCCATCAAGGTGACCGCATCTGGCCAAGCGAAAGAGCTTTGCCTTTGCTTTCTATGTGCTGCAACATCCCAGAGCTGGTGTCACTTTTCCTGGCATTACTGAGGGGCTTGGGTTTCCTGCATTTCAACACTTGTGAATGTCGGAGCAGCATCCAGTAATACACGAGTTTCGCGCCGTTGGCTTTGAAGGCGCGTCAGGCGTCGGATTTGCAACGCGTTTCACAAATATGTGAAGAGGACATGCCAGGATATGTGGTGTTGGAAGTGGCTCACTTCGGCTTAAGGTATGTCACCCCAAGCAGATGGCCACCCATCTTCCCTTCCAAAAAGCAGGTGAGAGGGCGGGCTTGCGGCAATACATTGGGGCACCGAACCCGCAGCGTTCCTAGAGACTGTTTGGGTCACCCCCAAAATGTTTGCTGGGCTCTGGAAGTCTCTCCCTTGGGTTATGTCAGGGGGGGCCGCGCTTGTATGTGGATTCAGGACTAGGATTGGTAAGCCCTCCAAGTTTTCGGCGCAGTCGATCAGCGTGGCAGGTTTGTCCTGGGTCATGGCCAAAGTCTTCACCTCCGATGTTTTGGCTGAGAGCAAAGAGCTCACGCAGGATCGCTTTCAAAGCGGGGGTGCCGTGCTTTGAAGCCCAGGAGTTTCATGGTGATTGTTGGAATGGTCAATGCGTCCGGCGGTCATAGTTGGGAACTTGTTCATTTGGTGTTGCAATTGCCTCCAACCTGATAAAGTGTTTGTTTGCTGGTTCGTTGGTTTCTGGGGCGGGGATGGACATGACTCGCTGGCAGCGTGGTTTATGTGGTGGCCTGCTTGGCTGCTTTTGCTTCGTGACTGGCAGCCGCCGTTTCAGGGCAAAAGACACGAAGCTGCTAGCCATGCCCTGCAAAGTGGGAAGTGTTCAGCCAACGTCGCAACAATGCCCCCAACAGTTCCAACTATGTCGACGCGCAGGACGTTCCAAAGGACGTTCAGCTGGCGCTGGTTTGCACCATGCGCCGCGCCCGGAGGGAGTTTGAGACTTGGCGCCCCAAGGAACGCACGAGTGGTCAGGGCAGAAGTGGTGCTGACCCTGTGAGGGAAAACCTGCGTGAATTGATCTTTGAATCATCTAGTTGTTCAACGCCGCTTTTGGCAGGTCGTCCCTCACTCTGCTAGGGTGTGTTCCACTCTAAATTGCCTACCATGTAGACATGCGCGAACAGACACTATGCACATTTATCATTATTCATTCATTCGTTTCTTCTTTTCGCCATTTGCTTGTACCTGTACTTCTTACTTGGGAACTTTCGCTTTTGGAAGGTGAACTTGTGGAACCTTTCTGCAAGTCCTTTCCGCCCGCAGGACCTGTCCTGGGCTCTCTGGGCGGGTGCCCGCGCCCAGCTGCAAGACCCAGCTGTGACGCTGCTGGAGCCAGTGATGCAGCAGCTGGTGCTTCGGCTTGCTTCGGCACGAATCGTTCGGCGACTGCTGCGACCAGACCAGGTTCGTGTTACGCGGGCATACGACACTACTCTTCCAAGAATGCTGCTTCGGTTATTTTGAAGTTCTCACCTAGGGTAGCGCACTCAAGCCAGGCCTGCGAGGATTTCTGCCAACCTTCTTTCCGCCCAAAACAGCATCGTTGGCTACTGGGTGCCAAATGGGCCATCATTTGTAGTTTTGCCCAAATCAAGACAGAAGGGAAGTCCATTTACGCATTGCGGCCGCTGGGGTGGAAGTACTTTTCCTAGCGCAGACGCGGGCGAATTCCGAAGACGTGTTCGCCCAAGGCTCTCAGAAACAAAGAGGAACAGCGAAGACGAATCCCCGAAGCCAAATTCCGCCCCGAAGCAAAAAAGCCGCTGCAGACCTAGTTTGTGATTTCCTTCGGTTCTTGCGGGGGCTTGGCGCGCTCTATCTCTGAGCAGGCAAGGGGTAGTCTTCTGGCGATGGCTGGGGATCTTTGGATTGTGTCCTCGGTTGATCTCTTTCCTGACTGATTATCAGGGTTCCATTCTACGCTCTTCTTGGCTGCTCTAGAAAGAAGTGCCTCAGCGTTTTTTCAGGTTTAGGTAGTCACTGCGGGACGCATTTGTTTTTGCATGTTTGCGCAGACACACAAATTTGGACGCATTTACAGCGCACGCTTGTGACTTGTGGTTTCAGGCGGCCCAAAGAGTTTGACCGAACTTGGCCTGAGCATGCTTGCCTGACAGGACATGACCTTCCACTGAGGACCAGGTGGAACCTCTGCGTCCGCTTCAGAAATTTGCCTGGGCTGGAGTTGAGGGCGCCAAGGCCTACGCCCCCAAAAAGCATTTGGAAGCCACTGCTGACCTAGTGGATGGCGGCTTTCAACTTTCAGGCTGGGCGCACGCACATTGTGGGTACGTTTGCGCACGGATGAATGTTTGCTAGTGCGTGTTCTTGTCACGTGTGCATGTACTGTGTACGTGTCACTGTAGGTAGACCATCTTCCCAGGCAAGACGCAAAGATATAGCTTTCAAGTCAAGGTGTTCTTCCAAGGCTATCACCAACGTTGAGCATGTGCGTGCGGCTGTCCAAATGCAACGGCTTGGTCAGGGGCATCACGCGGGCCAGCTCCAGCACTGCAGCGTCAACTACCCGCGCAGTCAGGCCCAGCGCTTGCAGCTGCGGCTTCCGGTGCTGAAGTCTCATGTCAGACAAGGCCCTTTGCGTTGATGTTTTCTGGAACTGGGCATGGTTGCTCTCCCACTTGCCTGGCGAACTGCCACGCCTTGTCTGCGGAGCTCAACTTGCTTGCAAACTTGCTTGCAGGGCCAACATTGCGCTTCATGTGCGAGGGCATCCCATAGGTCCGTGGGCGGGGCAGTGGGGCCAGGAAATTCTTGAAGTCGACAACTCAGGCGCTGAGTAGCCGCGCTCCTCCAAGGCAGTAGCGCCTGCCTCAGTGCCCTGCTGAGACGCTGCGCTGCGGCAATGGCTCAAGCTTGCCACGCGCTCCAGAACAAGGAGACGCGGGCGAGCAGCGTAGTTTACTGGATCCAGACTGCAGCCTGGATCTTCCAGACCGGTTAGACATGTGCAGCCTAGACAACAGCGCTGAGCGGGGTGCAGTGCTCAGATTGGAGATGTCGTTGCACTCTTTGACCTTTTTTGACGCTGTTTGCCAGCGGTCTGGAAAAAGCCTTGGCCAGAGGGTCTTTGCGGCAGGCGCTGCCAGATCTGCGGTTTGCGCGAAGAGGGGTGGCTTGGACATGACAGATTTTGACGGGTCTGGGAGATGACGTCCCACTTCCATCCAACGCATTCCGTGTATGCTGCGCACCTCACGCAAGAGGTGACACAGAAATTGCCCATCGTTCTTTGCTATGAAACGGTGACAGTAAGACTGCTAGACAC
This sequence comes from Effrenium voratum, assembly GCA_963377175.1. Classification (NCBI taxonomy): domain Eukaryota; class Dinophyceae; order Suessiales; family Symbiodiniaceae; genus Effrenium; species Effrenium voratum. The sequence goes on from CAUJNA010003314.1 coordinate 358,269, forward strand.
GGGGCTTGGATTCAGATGTCGTGCTTGCGCAGCACTTCCTTAAGCAGGTGCACCACCAGTGTGCCCGTAGCCACTCCCGCGCAAAGCCCCATGAAAGTGAAGTCGCATTGGGCTTGGCCGCGCGAGCCAGAAGTATTCAAATTGCCTGCGCAGCCTTCGGGCTGCTATTAGCTCCTCTGGCCACGCCTGCGGCAAGTTGGATGAAAGTGCGCAGCCCACTGTCGGCCGGAGCTCCTTGCGCTCTGAAGAAACTTCAGCTTGCTTCTGCTGGCGCTATTTTGCTGTATTGACTCGCTCGCCTTCCTTACGTGGTCATGTCATGTTGGACACGCGTTTCTGCACCGGAAGCGATTCGATGAAAAGGCTATTGGCTCAATGCGTGCCTGAGCGTCAGCGCTACTTGCATTGCTCTCAGTGCTCACGCTGCCACCGTCATCCCTGTCACTCGATTGCTTGTGCGGGGGCTGCTGCACGGAGAGCTTCTCAACTTTCCCTCTGCCACGGCTCCAGCAGGGCTTGTGCCACAAAATGGGCTGCGCTGAACCCTTCCAACGCGCGCCTCGGCACGCTGAGCCTGAGCTGCCACAGCTGGCTTCAGCTGCTTGGGCTCACGGCCTCTTCCACCTCCGAAAGCTTCACAGCTGCCTTTGGCAAAGAACTGTTAGACAAACTCCGCCTCCGTGCTCGTGCTGCTTGCCACGCCCACAGAGAGTTGAGTTGTCTATTGAAAACTGTGATCTGTTTCAATCTTGCGGGCGCCAATGCCCCAAGTTTGTTCACGTCATGGTTTGGAATACGCAGGATATGTCCCATCAAGATGATCTGCGCTTTGATGTCACTGCTGGGAAATGGACGCACTTTTTTTGCTCCCGGTCACGCTCGGCCCAGTATGTGGCAGCCACGCCAAGCTTGCCAACACATCTTCCCAAGAGTGGCAGCTCACCAAATTTGCAGTAAGGCAACGTCACATGTGTCCGCCACTCCTGGGCCTGGCGAAGATCACGGATCAGGGCTGCCTGCAGGGTCTCCGTTGGGTGTTTTGGGCTCCATGCTTACTTGCAAGAGAGGAATTTGGGGCCATGATGGGTCAGACCCCCACCACTCAAAAGTGGGACAGCCCTCACGTGATGTTCACGGGACGTCCTTTCGAGCAAGGCGACCCGTGGCTTCTCGGCCGTTAGTTGTCCGCGCACAGTCAAAATTGGCAGCGAGCTTCTTGGTGCTGAGCGGGCGAAAGACATTGCCCGCAGACACTGACGCATCCGCTTTCACATCCTTCGGCGCGAAGAGCCACAGCTTGCTGCCGTCGCCTGCAGTGTGTTTTTCGTCGCGCAGAGATATGTCACGTGCGTAGTAGGAATTCAGACTTCGCAAGCTTTGCTTTTCCAGCATGAGCACACTTTGCAAACTGAATGCCTTGACTGGACATTTTCCACGTGGCGATCTGGCGCTGGCCAGGCAATATATGGTTCATATGACTGAATCAGTTTGTCAGCGGCCGTTCTGTAGCTTTGAGCAAATGACTTGTTAGTGCTTGTTATGATCACTCGTTCTGTTCTGTACCTTGATGCCTTTGGCTGCCGCTCGGCTACTAAGGACAGAACCTTTTCATTTCACGTTGACCAAGGCGAGAACACAAATTGGCGAGCTGTCGAGATACTGGCTGACGCGCTGCGCGCTAAGGCTCGAGGTTGAGGCCAGGAGGACAGCAGTGACAAACCAGCCCGTAACCTGCAGCTATCACGCTCAGACCTGGAAATCTGAACTTTGAACATTGTTTGGGCTGGCAATCGACGACAAATAAGACAATAACATGGAATGAGGGACGACGTCGCTATGGCCCTTAGGGCCACGCTTGATAAGGTAGGTTCATCATCACAACACGCTGCGCTAGTCAGTCCTGAGCCTTGCGCCTTGGCCAATGACAGCGGAGGGCTCAGCAGCGGTGGAGCTGGCTGCGGGCGCTGCACTTGCCACCCTATTTTCTTATCCTGCAAAATTGCGTGGCGGCGAGGAAGGGGCCGTGGACATCTTGCAGAACCGGAGCCTTGTTTTCAATTGACATTTGCTCATTGACATTTGACTGATTCATTCATGTTGTCCTTGACTCATTGGCATTGACAATGGCTCAGCAGTAAGTCATCCGCCACCCAACTTTTCCGTAATTGTGACTGGCTGATGGGTCCCTAATGCTAACGCACGCAGGAAGCAGCAGCAGGTGATTGTAAAAAATGTGTGCAAGCATTGGGTAGGGCAGTGCAAGTGCGACATGCCCAATTTGATTAATGATTTGACAGGCTTGTCATTTGCCTACTGCTGAGGTGATGTCTCTTCACAGAAGACAGGCAGCAGTGGCTCAACTTAAGGCTCGCTTTGGCTGGCACTAGCTGTCGCCCAAGCCAACCAGTGCCATATTTACTGAGCCTTTGTACTAGCAGTGTCACATCACTCACTGGAGCGCGGCCAACAACCAATCGCGTAAAAATGCGCTTCTTGAGCAGGACTGCGTGACTTGGGCAATTGTGAGTACTTAATAGCCAGTTTCAACCGGCAACAAGAGGAAGCGCCCATAGCCTGGCTCTAACCAGTCAACTGTCACACTCATGGCCCTGGCAGCAGTAAAGGGCTCAGGTTGCCACATGACATTGGCATTACCTCAAGACTGTACTGATGTGTGGTACATGTGCCTGATGCGCGCGGAAGAAATTGCCATGTTCTGTGAATCGGTTTGGCCAAAACTGTTGGTAGGAGCTCAGCAGACTGTTCCAAGCACGTTTCGGTGGACCAGAGAGGGGGGGGGGGGGGGAATTCGTGAGCGTGACAGCTTGCTGCCACTCATCATTTTGACACTGGCATCTGTGTCACTTGAGACTTGACTTGCGCCCTGTCTTATGCAGCGCGTGATTGGACTGTGGCAATTGTGGTCGCGTGGGCTGGTGGTTGCTGTGGATTGCGCAGCGTGTGGTCAGTGAAATCATTCGGCTCAGAGATGATCTGGCCACATGACGCGTCGCACATGACACATGACACTTTGGAATTTGCGTTGGCGTGTGGCGACTTGCCTAGTTAGAACCTGCACAGTAACTTGGAAAACTGTGGACTTGGCGTTGCTGTTCGTGATGTGTTGTGGCCTGCGGCGTGTGCGTTTGATACTGTTGATTGCACATTACTCAGGCGTTGAGGTGGGAAGCCCGTGTCCAGCGCCAAGAGCACCACTACATTTTGGCCCAGCCGAGTGGTGATTGCTATGTGGACCTAAGGCCTGCCTGTCCAACGCTCAGTGACACTCACACTCACACAAACATTTCACGTAACAATGAAATAACAAAAGTAAGGGTATTCTAGAACTTGCAACGGTCTGAGATTCTTCACTGGTGGCTGTGGGCGGTGTGAATCAAGTTAATGTCTGTGTTTTTTGATGTCAGTCATGATCGCTGCCAGTCTGCCAGGTCTGGCTGGATGAGGGCGACAAGCCGTTGATGAGCTTCGCAGACCTGTGCCCTCACAATCACTGGGGCACGGGCTGCGCCCGATGTTGTAAGTACAACCCACCTTCTCAAAAAAACGGTTGCGAGGAACACACAACAAATCGAGACATTGGCGCTGGACATGTCGCTTCAAATGAAAGACAGCGGACGCTGGCATGTGCTCATTTGACATGTGTCTTTGACATTTGTTCAGTTGACATGTGCTCATTTGACATGTGATTGCTTGACATGTGCTCAGTAGCCATGTGCTCAATTGAGTTTTTTAAGGCTCGCTGTTCAGGAACGAGCAATTTGTCAAAGGTGCCAAAGGCGCCTATACCAAGCCGCCGAAGGACGGCTTTGAGGAGCAGAGCGGCCGTGCAGCGGCAAGCCTTGTGCCATGACAGCATCTTGCGCTGCCTGGGCGAAATCTTGGGGCGCCCGTCAAGGCTTGCTAAGTGCCGTGGCAATCAAGTGAAGCTTTTTCCTTGCTCAGTTTTGATGTGTGTTATGAGAAGGCGCCGCGTCAGGGATTGCAGACGAGCGCAACCTAGAGGTGCGTTTGATCGCATTTTAGGTGGTCAAAGGCCGAACAGGCATTTGGACGTGAAAAAACGATTTGGCCGTGAAAATCCGACAAGGGCCACATGGCCGTGAAAAAGCGTGAAAAAGCCGTGAAAAATCGCCAAGTGGCCGTGAAAAAGCATGAAAAAACGTGAAAACACAGCGCTGCAACCATTTGGCCGTGAAAACGGGCAATGTCAAGGACACATTTTTTTCAAGGTCGCGAGTGGTATGACCTCCTAAAATGTGATCGAACACGCCTCCAGGAACTGTCTGTCATACTTCTCTGCTATGTGATCATTTGCGCCAGGCTGTGCTGCGTGAGAGGGTCGCATCGCACGCGAGCGGTCGCTGTCTGCTGATAACCCTGCTGAGGGCCACTTGCCTGATTCTCGCAAATTGTCTTAAATAGGGGCAAAGTAAGCTTCTGTTTCCAGCACGTCTGTCCAGCGCCTGCTTTAGTTAGTTTTGAATTCCACCCGCTGGCATCTAAGATGGCCGCGTCGAAGTGGTGCTGCTTCAGCTGGCGCAGCGATGTGCAGGGGTTTCCTTATGATTAGATCGAAGATGCATGCCGTATTATTAAACTATTCGCCAAAGTAGTGACCATCGACATAGCGCATGCAATTCACACAGGTTTGGGTCGGTTGTCAAAAATGAACTATGTGCAGTGCAACCTGCTAGTCTTTTGCAAGCGTGTTACAAATCACGGACTACCATTGTGGGTTCTGTGTGCTCTCACTGAGGCACATCACCCAGAGCATGCTTTCTTCTTTGGGCCGACCTTCAACACCATGGACGACTGCTTGAAGTCGTCGGCGGAGGTCTGGAACTCCTGCAATGGCCAGATTCACTGCGCGCCGGTCTTGAATAAACTTGGAGAAATTGGCAATAAACTGTTTTAAGTATGACTGCTAACTTCTTTGAGCGTGAGAGAGCTAGAGTAGTCCTTGGCCGGCGGTATTGCTCCAACGATTGGTCGCAGCTGGCCCAACACACCAGCAGGTCAAGCTTGTTTTGTAGGCAGCTTGTCAGATCAGTGTTCTCTTCCTGGAAGCGTTTCCTAGACTTGCGGACTGGGAGTTCTGAGGAAACAGCGAAACCTTCATCACTGTCTCTTCCTTGCAAAGAATTGTTCTGCCCAGGGAGGAGAGGGCGGGGAAGTTTCCAAACTTTAGCAACCGTCTCCATTTGCCGTAGCGAAAATGTAGCGCACAAAGGGTGACGCTGAGGAAAAGCATGGTCCCTGATCACACCTGCATCCACAAATCTGGCAGCCATCAAAGGACAGAGCAGGCAAAGATGTACCCTTTTGTGAAGTGTAACTATCGCCAACCACATCTGGCAAGGTCGCTCCAATTCTTAAGCTCAAGAAAGCTGCCATTGAAGTCGCCCATGATACTTGCGGGGCCTCCCCGTTGTGCAACCTGGCAGGTGCTCCCGAAGATCCGCGGGCCAAGTTGATGAAACTGTCATCATGTCTCATTGGAGGGAAATAGAGTACCGCCACAAGCACTTGAACCTTTGCAACATGCATACATGCACACATCGTGCGAGTGGTATCGGCGCTATCCTGTGGTGTGGAATTGAGGTTCGGTCTAAAATTGCAAGCTGACAGAAAGGCAGTACGTCCAAAAGTTGGTTGATGTACCAAGTTTTTTCATATACCTTGTAACGCAAACCGTTCTGACGAAAGGAGCGTCCATCGCTGACAATCTCCCAGGGACGCTGGATCTCTTCCAGAGCCCTCATAGGCCTGACGGCAGGCTCACAATCTCATCTCTGCAACTGTGAAGTCGGATAACATTGTGATAGTAACAACCAGTGTTCAAGGAGCTTCTTCCTCTTCTTCCTCATCACTTCCACACGAGTCGTCAAATAATCACTGGCCCCTTGTTCTCGATCGGTCTTCGGCTCCTGGACGTTGCGGGTTGGATGGCTGTGGGGTCAGCCAAGCTTGCGCCGCCTGCATGGTTGGATCAGACTGACTCTGCAAAGCTTTGATGCGGGCGCAATTTAATTTGCTTCGGCTGTCTCTAATCTCATGCCTCAACTGTTGAACCTCCTCACTGGTTTTTGTCTCATGTTGAGCAAGCCTGTTGGTGAAAACACCCAACTGCTGTTGCATCTTCTGAATCTTAGCATCTTGAATCTGCAGGGCAGCTGTCGTAGGTGCCGTGGTGCTCCTTGTCACACCCGATGTTGTTACACCCGCTGTGGTACAGATGCTCCTGGCCCACCCGGTCTCGTAGCCAGTGAGCCGGCGCCAATGGTTGGGTTCATATAATCACAAGGGACAAGTTGAATGTCATCCAACCAGATGCCCCAATGAAGTTGGGTAAACCAGTGAGCTTCCACTTGCACTTAGCATAGACATGCTTGGGGGCTTGCAAAATTCTGTCGTATTCTTTGGAAAGTTGTAGCATCAAATCTCAGGCCAAAAGTATCTCTGCTGCGGATCATGCCACGATGCTCATGTTTCAACGAAACTTGTCTGTGTAAGAGTCAGCCAAGGCACCGCCTTGTGTCTCCGGCTTTGGCGAAACATCAATAGGCAAGGCGTTCCATAACTTTTTTGTTGGTCTCAGGAGCTGATCTGCACAAACCAGCAAAATGGTCTGCGCCTCCAGGGCTGGAAGGCTTCCCTTGTTTTCCCAGATCTGCCCCACACATTGTGAAGCTTCCGGCGAAAATGGGCGTTTGCCCATTCCATGACCATAAGATTACCGCCGCGCACAAATGTGTCCTAGCCATTAGACAGGCTCATCTGCGTCCGGCAATTGCCAAGAAGAGACTTCCAGTCACAAGCTCAACTAGCTCCCGCCACATTTCTCAGGCCTTGGCAACCTTCGATGGCTCTGGGTTGTCAGGTTGTTCATTTGACACTTTGTTCACTGCCGCCCATGACTGCTTGACGGGAACAGGCTTCTGCCTGTGGTTGATATCACTGCTAAACTTGCAACCAAAGAGCTTAGTATGGCTTGGCACGGTCTGCAGTTTTTGGGTGACACTAAGTGTCTCAGTTTCGTTAAGACCGCCAGACTACAATGGAGACACATCAAAGACATGTATGGCCGAAGGTTTGCTGTACTTCCTGGCGTGCAATCCTTGGCCACTTCGGCATATTAGAGCAGCCAGGGGGCTCTTACCAAAACACATGTCCTTGTGCAACCTTCTGCGTTGACGCCGCACGAGTTGCCACTTGGGCGCATTTGGCGCATCAAACCTTTGCAGTCTAGCAATTCCTTTCAGTGGTGGTAATGGAGGACTTGCAGTGAAAGGCGATGGCGCGTCTACTGGTGTGAAGAATGCGCTGCTCGACTCCCGGCTTTCTCCCCCTAGCTTTGGCTCAGCCGTGGCTGAGGAACACGCTCAGCGGCCTCATTCATAATTTTACTCGGCGTGAGCCTTGCCTGTGCACAGTGGTTGATGGCGGACAAAAAAAGTGACTTGTCTGTCTATGGGCGGCGCACTCTTTGCGAGTTTCCCTGTGAGCCATTGCGACAACCAAAAACTAAGTTAAACACTGCCGCTAATTTTCCAATGTTTTGAGAAAGCAGCATTTCAGCTGACTGACACTGACACTGTCACTGTAACTTGTCCTGACTGTCTGATATGTAGCCACGTTGGGTTTGCCAGTTCAGTGCGTGACATGCACTGACTGTGATTGCCCTGTGCCAAGGCCAATGTCGGCACAGGATATATCGCCTGACACGCGACCGCATGACATATGACAGTTAGCCGAACAAGGAGGTGTATATCAGGATGGGTTTTCTCAACCTCACATTGTTTTCTCGAAACACACACCGTTTTTCTCGACCTTGTTAAAAACAAACGACTGCACCGCAGTGCTGAGAAATCAAGAGGTACCTGGTTTTTGTGAAGCCATACTGATCTAAACCCTGCTGACTGAACACCTCACGTCTTTTTAGTGACTGCTGACAGCAAGCGTTCGTGGCGACAATCTCGTACCCCTAACACTAGAGGGCCCCCTACTAGAAAGCCCACTGCTCAACCAGAACAGCCCATATTGATCCTCTCCTAGCCTTTCCTGCCCTTAGCGCGCCAACGTTTTGTAGAAAAGAAGCCCAGGCTTCTACACCTACCGTGTGTGTGTTAGTGGACCTCCAATAAAATCCCAACACTGAACACCCCACACCTGGAACGGTAACACGTTTAAATACCCAGTGGGCATTTTTTGAGGGGGAAGTTTTTGAGTAGCGCGAGGGTTTAGTTTAACGCAATGATGTCCTTTTCCTTCTTTTCGGAGGGCTTCCTTTGACAAGTTACCCCGACAAGAGACTGGCTTAACTTGACGACGGGTGGCCCAGAAGCGAAGAAACACATTAAATTAACTCTGACACCTTCCCCGCCTGATGAGCAACAAAACGTATAATAAACCCATCAACGTGTCTGATGAGCAGGCTTAGCACGCGCGATGTTGTGAACTGAAGCTGTTGGTGATGCTGCGCGTGATGTTGCGCATGATGCTGCGCATGGTGTCATGGTGCTGCACGTGACGCTGCGCATAGTGTTGCCCATGATGCTGCGCATGATGCTCTGCAGCCTCTGTGCCCGATTTGTCATGTCCGCTTGCTCTTGTCAACCTCTCTTGTCCATATCTGTGCGCAGTTTGGCTGGGCAAGAAGGCTGGCGGCTTTACCTGCGGAAGTGTGCTTCGCATGCATGTTCGAGAGCTGTGGAGATGTGGAAGTGTAAGTCTCACAATGCTTTTGCATCTTAAAGTGGCGAGAGATGCGAGAGCGCGCTTTCCGTTAGAAGTTGTGATGCTTCACGTGCTGTATCCCGCAGCACTTTCACATCTCTCTTTTTTCCAATAGAGCGCAGCACACGTGCTGCCATACTCCCCCCGAAGCTAGGTCCTGTTCGGCTGCCGTTCTTGCCTGTCTGAGCCTCGCGCCTTGGATGCCTCCATTAGCAAACATGAACTTCGCTTGATCAAGAAGGACACGAAGGTGGATACCAGTGTCTGTAGTGATGGACGGTCATTAAGCGATTTCAACATGGTTCCGGATATTGCATTGGGCCTTCTGGCCAAGGCGTGGAATGGTGTTTTCAGTGGCCATCTGTGCATTCCAGCTTCCTTTCAGTATGACTGGAGTACTCTTATTGGCAGAAACACTTGATGCAGATATGCTCACCTGCGTACAGGCCGTACAGGCTTCACAGCAGGGCTATAACCAGGAATCTTGTTTTGCAACGTGTGAGGTTTTTCCATTTTGGAGTTCTTGGCGGACTCCCCAAAAAGGCTGGTTGGGAAAGTTTCTACAAAACACAACTCATTATCGAGAACGCACAGATAAAAAGAATCGGCACAGCTGTGTGGAAGCACCACGAACATTTTGAAAATGTACAACACACTTCGAAGAAGCAGTTCAGTAGGTATTAGCAAATGCAGGAGTCCCACATACAGTGGTTGGATTGCGAGCACAACCCTTTCCTGTGTGCGAAGGCACTTGCATGCGCAACACTCTCTGAGTTGTAATTCTGCATCTGATCCAGACAATCAGGGAGGCTGTGTACCTGATCGTGTGTTCGGGAGAGTTTGAGCAGCTACCTCAGTGGCACAGGCCGTTTGACGCCAAGTGTGGTGCGAATTGCTGGATTGCGTCCACCATTCTGATGGCGTGGGGACGAATTTACTGTAACCAGTACTCACGACCGACAGACGTGGACTGGCGCATTACCAGAAAGGCCATCAAGGCCCTGCCTACTAAGGCACAGCTGAGATGCGACACAAGAAACCAGGGTCCTCGGCTTGTGCCATTGTGGTCAGAACGACACACTTTTGACACCGTATTGAGTGCTGCCCAGCACAGCAAGAGGGAGGCGTGACAACCCTTGCGCGAGGGCGGGGTCACTTTTTGTGCCCTGCCATACCGGAAGCAATCATGTTCTTCTTGGCATGCCACAGTCGCCCGTGATTACAGCACAGCGGCTTTTCACTGACTACCCGGTCTGGGCCTATACAGATGGTTCGGTCCTGAAACCAAATTGTCATGTAACACTTGGTGCATCTGGGGCAGTGGTGTTTTACCAAGGCTTTGACGCATGCTGAGCTAGCAGAAGAAATTCGCCAAGCAAAACTCACAAGAACCCAGAGGAGCAATTGTTCGACGTTGGCTACTGGTAAACTTCAGGGAAGACTGACAAGAAGTCGTGCAGAACTCCAGGCTGCCATTACTGCAGTGGACTCCTTTGCAGACGTCACTGTTTTCACCGACTCACAGTATGTCATGAGCCTATTCGGAAAGACCAAAGAGGACTTCAATCCGGCAGACTGGGCAAACGCTATGAATGGCGATTTTGTCCTCAAATTCCAGAAGGCATTCACTTCGCATGGCAGGCTTCGTATGTGATCTTGTCACACTGAGCGCGCTCTATGGTATTTCAGATCCCACATCCGTCCAACACTGAGGATTATCTGTACAGTGACTTGCGCTAAGATGCCGGTGTTGGTCCTGGAGTTGCGTGATAACCGAGAAGCAAATCCCAGTTGGGCTTCGCTGACCCTCGTTGGCATCGATGGCCTGAAAAGCTCGTTGCCGTGTTTGTGTTTTGAGTTGATGACCGGCGCCATGAGCTCAGGCTCTTGTTTGTTTTCACTGAGAGGCGCGCGTAAGTTGCGCCATCCTGGTCAACTTCTTGTCAATCGGCTGGAAAGCCGTGACTTGCCACTGTCGTGTTTGGCTGGTGTGTGCATGTACCAGCTCCTCTCATTCCAACTCCATGACGAAGCCCATGTCATCTGTCCAATCGGCGTAGCAAGGACCCTGAGAGGTCAGCTGCCTTCTGCGTGGCAGGTCATTCCTCTTTCTCTGTTGTCAAAGGGCTGAGTATGTTCATGTTGACTTTTATTGCCCCAGCCTTTTCCACCTTTCTTACCCCAACATGCCCGATCGTAGTGATCCGTAGTGACATCGTCGGCCATATTGACCTTTTTGCCGTGTTCTTTTCTGACAAGGTTCAGATTAAATCCGCCTTGTCGTTTGTTTTGCTTGTTTTTAGAAGTGGGCACAAAATGTGTCTTCGTCCTCTCTACCGATGAAGCCTTCATTTCCTTCTTCAACCCACAACCCGTCTTCGCCTTCATACTCTTGGCTCGAGGATGTAGAAGACTTTCTGTCTTGCTCGTCCACTGGGTTGAAGGTTTGGATCGAGTTATTGTCATGATGAGGCGCTCGTGATTCCGTGTTTTCAGCAACGCGCAGCAGCAAATTCTTGGGCTGATGTTCCTCAATAACATTGCGCTGACCTATATTTCTCCCTGTTGGTTTGTCAGTCCACTATGGGTGATGAAGAGTTGTGTAAGTAGGTTATCATTGGTCTTGGTGTCTTGCTGTCAATCCCAACATATCGCCTAAGCCTGGCTTCCTGTGTTGCGTGGGGACATTGTGGTGACTGAGCGGCGTTGGCGGGCATCAGGTCATTCCGCACTGACCTGAGTCTCCGAAGCAATACCTCAAACTTTGAAGTATCTGCGAGGAAACTGCTGTGTTGGAGAGGCTGAGCATTTGGTTCGTCGCTCCCTTCAGGAAGTTCCCTTCAGGAAGTTCACTGGGTCTCTGAGCTGATCGTTGTCCAGCAACTCTTGGCACATGAGTGCGGCCCCACTCACTGATGTGAATGTGGCCCAATCTTCAAGGAGCTCCTCAAGTCTGAGCCAGCTGTCACGTCCGT
>CAUJNA010003314.1:375000-410000 GCA_963377175.1 Effrenium voratum
GGGAGACAGAGGGAGACAGAGAAAGAGAGAAAGAGAGAAGGACAGAGACAGAGACAGAGACAGAGAGAGAGAGGGAGACAGAGGGAGACAGAGGGAGACAGAGAAAGAGAGAAGGACAGAGACAGAGACAGAGGGACAGAGACAGAGCCCCAGGCAGGGCCGCAGTGCCTCCGCAGCTTCTGCTTCGCTTCCTGACGCGCGCCAAAGTGAAGCTGCAAGATGTGGGTCCAAAGGAGGAGTCGGCGACCAAGAGGGGAGAGTGGCCGTTTGATGGGAGATTCAAGACGGCACGGGTTTGTGGGGGCAAGGTTTCTTTGTTTCAGGAATTGCCCAGGAGCCCTTCTGGTGCCTTGTTGGAAGCGTGGAAGTGGGGTGAGCCCCCGCTCGCGACAACCATTCCCACACAGTTGCACCCTGGCACCAGGCGCGCGCAGCGTTTTGTTTTAGAAGTTCAGGGTTGCTGCGCGCAAATTTGCATCCGGCCGGATGTGTGGCACGTGTTGTGTGACATTCGCCAAGCAGTGCTCCGTCCCGTCACGTGCTCTCCACACAGACATAACCCCCGCGGGCCCTTCTTCCCCCAGCATCGACTGGTCAACCAAGGTTGTTCTTGCATGATTTTCAGAAAAAAGTGTGAAGCGCAGCTAAAACGAGGCCAGTTTACTGAATTGGTGTTCATGAACTTGCGCAGTCTTTCGGCGGCAAACAGGATGACCTCGGATGCCTCTTGACTGACGTTCTGCTGAGATCGTTCTTTTTAAGCTGGGCCCCGAAGAACAACAGACAGGGTTTGCCTTTCGAGCTTCTGACCGTTGTTTTTGGCTGCAAAAGCAGGGGTTGGGAGAGGCTTGGAGCAAGGCAGCAAGACCAGATTTGATTTCGGAGGAGTGACAGTGAAACTCACAAGGTTCCCCAGGGACATGGACCAGGCACCTTCCCTCAGCTCGGGAGTTGTGTGGTTCAAACTGGCAGAAAAGCCGACGGAACAGTTGGCAAGAGTCAAGAACCCCGCTGGCAGCCAAACAGCGGTCCCGCAGTTTCGGGAGTGAAGAAGACCGAGACAATTGATGCCGAGAGTGGCTGCCTTCCGTTTTCTGCAGCACATGTAGCTGCTTGTGGAGGTGCGTTGCTACGCACTTTTCCATCCTTGCTTGGGGAGCAGCAGAAGCACTCGCTGAGGGGGTTGCAGAAAGGGCCGGGACAGATTCTTTCACAGGCTTTCGGGTGTGCCTTTCCTGGGCACCGCCTTTGTTGTTTGTTCTCCTTCAAACAACCCACAGGCAACAACAAGTTGTTTTGGGGGCCCAGTTTAAGACATGCGTGTTGGGGTGTTTTGTTCGGCTGGCGATTCTGCGCCGCTAGGATGCCTTGCTCGCCAACTATGCGTGGGCCTGTGCTAAGGCGAGGGAAGGGTGACGGACATGTCAAGAAATGCTTGGCCCGTGATTGTGGCTTGTTCCTTTGGGGTGGGCCAAGGCAAGCTTTTTACTTTAGGCTAGCCTGTTGAGGGGCATATGCTAACAATCGAAATCAACGGAAGTTTCGTCGAAGCTTCTGGTGTACGGAAACTATCTAAAAGGAAGGCTTGCGCAGATAGATAGCTTCAGAAGATCAGACGTTTAAAAAAAGCTCTTGCAAGCTCACAGAAGGTCAGACACCGCATGCGGAAAGATAGCTCTTGCAGAGCTTACGGAAGATCAGATGGCCCTTGCAGATGGCCTTTACCATGAATGCGTGCGAGAAAAATGTCGGTGGTGGATAGAAATTGTGAAAAATGGTGACTGGGTTTGGCGGGCCTGTGTCTATGTCAGCTGGCACGGGTGCGGCGCGGGTGCGGAGAGGGCGTGGCGCCCGGCCCACTGCGCAATGGCAACGCGAAGGACTCACAAGGCTTGGATTGCGCGGCAGGCGCAGCACTTTCCCACGTTCAGGTATAGATATCGTGGCAGCTGCAGCGAATTCGCAAGGTCAGGTGCAGATTGTGTAGCAGGCGCAGCGCTTTTGAAGTAATTACCAGGCGCAGATTTCGTGGCAGACGCAAGGCTCTCGCAGGGTCATGCGCATCACTTTCGCAAGGTCTTTGCAAGAGAGTAAGATAAAAACAGAAAAAGAGTGAGAAAGACAAGGAGAAAAGAGAAAGGGAGAGAGAGAGAGAGATAGAGAGATACACAAAGAGAAGGAGAGCAACAGAGAGCGAGAGAGAGCGAGAAAGAAAAACAAAGGGAAAGAGAAAATGGCAAGAAGGAAGGAGAAAGAGAAACAGAACATAGAAAAATCAGGAAAGAAAGAGAGAGAGAGAGAGGCAGCAAGAGAGCGTGAAAGAGAAAGCGAGAGAGAAAGGCAAATTGGGAAAGAAAGTCCAAGATAACACGAAAGAGAGAAAGAGCAAGAGATGGAGAAAGAGAGAAAGAGAGAAAGAGAGAAAGAGAGAAAGAGAGAAAGAGAGAAAGAGAGAAAGAGAGAAACAGGAAGAGAAAGAGAAAGAAGCGAGAAAAACAAAGACAAAGAGAAAGAGAGAGATACTCTAAGGAGACAGACAGTGAGAAAGAGAGAAAGAAAGAGAAAGAGAGAAAGAGACAGATAAGGAGAAGGGTAAAGAGCACTGTAAAGAGAGGGAAAGACAGAGAAAGAAAACGATAAGCAGAAGGAGAACGATAAGGAGACAGACGCAGAGAAAGAGAGAGAAAGAAAGATAAATGGAAAGGTAAGGCTAAAGAGAGCGAGAAAGAGGGGGAAAGAAAGAGAAAGATACGGAGAAGGAGAAAGAAAAGGAGAAAGGAGAAAGAGAAAGAGAGAAGGACAGAGAACATGAGAAAAAAGAGATAGAAAGAGAAACTAGAGGACGATTGGCCCGAAAGCATTTTTCCCCAGGTGCTCATCCAGCCGCGGAGACACCTTTTTACATCGCTGGCGAGCGTGTCTGCACGTGGCGATGCCCAATCTGTATGGTCACATGAGAGCTCCATCTCGTCGTCCTACGAGAGGAAACATGGCAGTGCTCGATCCCACATATTTACATCCGTTAAAACAAGAAGAGTAAAGCTCGTAAAGCTCGAAACGAATCACAAGCAAAAGGAAAAGAAATCAATAGCAAAGCTTACACGTCGATGCTTCGAAGGTGCGCTGCCCGCAGTCGCCGCTGCTGCGGGATGCCCGAGTCTGACACAATAGACGGCCACAGTTTCTGCAAAGCACTTGGCTCTGTGCGAGATAGCTCTGCGCAACTTGGCTCTGTGAAAGGTGGCTCTACGCAAGCTACTTTTCGCGATTGGCTCTGCGCAGCTGGCTCTGTGCAAGTTGGCTCTGCACGAGTCTGCTCAGCGCAATGTGCTTTGCGCGAGCTGCGCTGCCTGCCGGCCACAGTTTCTGCAAAGCACTTAGCTTTGTGCAAGATGGCTCTGCGCAGCTTGGCTCTGCGAAAGTTGGCTCTACGCAAGCTACTTTTCGCGAGTGGCTCTGCGCAACTGCTCTGCGCAACTTGACTCTGTGCAACTTGGCTCTGTGCAACTTGGCTCTGTGCAACTTGACTCTGTGCAACTTGGCTCTGTGCAACTTGGCTCTGTGCAACTTGGCTCTGTGCAGCTTGGCTCTGTGCAACTTGGCTCTGTGCAACTTTTCTCTGTGCAACTTGGCTCTATGTAACTTGTCCAAGGGCGCCGCGCGGAAGAACCCTTCGCGATGCTTTCGGGAAAAGAGAAGGACAATGAGAAGAGAGAAAGAGAAACACACAGAGAGAAAAAGAGATAAAGTAAAGAGAGCAAGAAAGAGAAGAGAAAGATGAGGAGAAAGAGGGAACGAGAAAGAGAGAGAAAGAAGGGAAACAAAGCAAAAGATCAAGACGGCAAGGGAAGGAGAGAAAAGAGCGAGGCCAAGTGAGAGACTGAGAACACGCGAGAGGCAGAGATAGTGAGTAAGAAAAAAGGAAAAGATAAAACAGAAAGACATAGAAAGGCAAGGAGGAAGTGGAAGGGAGGAAGAGTTAGAGGGAGAGAGAGAGAGAGAGCGCGAGGGAAAAAGAAAAGAGAGAAAGGGATAAAGAGAAACAGATGGGACCACCAGCTCCGCCGGCTATATGTGATACTGAGCGCGGCAAACTAGAGTCTCAAGTAGGGTGACCTGAAGCAGATGTTGTTTGCGCCCTCATCCATGATGAGTGCACCCTTTGCAGGGGAACCACAACGGATGGACTGGTGAAATCGCATAAATAACCATGAATCTCCAGAGAACCCTCCCCCAAATGGTGGTTGCACATGTGTCCCCATGTGCATGCTTACCATGTGACCCCGCATCAAAATTCGAACCCAATTCAAGCAGTGGTACCAAAATGCGGTATATAGGCTTGATCAAGGTCGCCATGGTTTGCAGTTGATTGGGAGCGCTGCCACTTGCGAGTCCGGGCTCTGGGCTTGTACTTATATACCAGTTGGCAACAGGATTTCAGTGGTACACATCAAAATCAGCCTTGGTGTTGGGCCATCCGCTCAGGAAGTGAGATGTGTGTGGATTCCCCGCAGAACCGCAACTTTTTGAGTTTTAATAGCGTGATCATCCCTTGCATGTGGCTGGTAGTCGCAGAACTCCGACACTGTAAATGATGGCCACCAAAGGGTTCGCAATCAAACCACAGAAATATATACGTTGTAGTCCAGCATTTTGGAGAGGACGATGCAGGGGGAAAGAGATGAATTCATTTTTTCTGGAAGCCCGCCTAATCGCTTCGACAGTTGGGAGGCGTGATGCAACCATCGTCGCCCAGAGTAGGGCAAAATGTCTTTCAACAACTACAGTAGATCCTTGTCTCTTTACAAAATACAAAAGGAGGCTGATTGAACAACATATGTTTAGATATGGCAGGTAAAGCACGGTCGCTCGGCCTTCCCTCACGCGTCCTTGATTTGCCTTGATTCCTGCTTAGTCGGTGCTGGTGATCTCCGTGATGAGAGGCTGTTTGACAAAGCCGGTATCACCCTGGAAGGTTATGGCTCTCTGCTTTCAAGCCTCTTATTTGAAGAGGTTTGCGAAAGGGGGGCAAGTCCGACTGTGTCCATCTCCGCCCCGTCAAGAATCTGGCAAAACATAATTGCTGGCTACGACCAGCAGAACTGGCATGCAGTGTTTATGTGAGATGTGCAGTGTTTATGCTCGGGTGTTATCGTCCAGCAGCATGAGGCACATGTCCGCGCACTCCTCGGGACTGCCCCCAGGCATTCCCCAGAAGTCGGAACCGCCCCGCGCATCCCCGGGCATCGCAACCCAGCCGCCATAAACCACGCCTCTGGGCAAAGACCCCATAGCATAGATCTATTCGGGAACAAGACAGGGACCTGCTGACCTGATCCTCTTTGGGCTTCCTTCAAAGAATCCTAAAAAGGAAGCCCTCCAGGAAGCCCTTCAAAACATGACACCTCAGTGTGAACTTTCCGCACTGCATAGGCGGACCTGCGCGAACCAGAGCCGGGGACCCGCTCGGCTGCGCGGGTTCCAGTGGGCCAATGGCCAAACGGTGGATCCCAAAACGTTTCGGCGAGCATAAATCCCCATTTACATGACTTCCACCATAGGATCAGTCTTGTTGATGGAAACCTTGAAGCAAAAGAGGAACCGTTTGTTTTGGGGGGTTCACCCAAAGGCAGCCACAGGGGGATGGCCACGATTTTCAAGATTTCCTGTTCCGTTTACTGAGGACCAAGACGGTCTGTCCAACATGGATCGACCTGAAGTGTCTCTTCGGCTTGTGGTTAGCGGAAGCTGGATGCTGGAAGTGTGATGAATGGGTGTTGTCAAAACTGAGGAGCACCTTTTTATAGAAGCAAGAAGGTGTTTGTAGAGCAACAGAATAACTAAGCTCAGACATGGCTCATGCCCTATGTCATTTGGCTCCAGCATTCTCACAATCACAAGGCAATTGCAGACGCGCAAGCCGTGTTTTTCCCAGGAGGCTCAGTCGACATAGCCAGCAGTTGATGGTCACACGTTGGCCAGTTCGGCGGCTTTCGGTCCCTTTGTTTTTCGCAGGTCCCCAAAAACCATCAACCTTTGAAAAGAGGAAACGTTACCAAGTTCACTCCCTCCCCAACCTTTGCGCACTCCAAAGAACCAACCTCCCAGGGAGGACAGGGGCGTTTTTCCATAGTGTCATTTGAAATTGCCGGCGCCAGTTCGCCAAGTTTCGCGGGCACCTCCTGATTGAATTGCCATTTCCCGTGCTCGTGTTGTTTCGTGATTTTTCGTGATTTTTCGTGATCACGAGCAGTAAACATGTCTGAGTCTTTTTCAGAACCTCAAGCAAGTGGAAGGCTAGAGGCCAAAGCGTCGTGGTTCCATTTCTCATTTGGAGACACGAGTTTTATTTTCTTTATATCCATTACCTGCCATCAACCGCTCCACATGTGTCATAGCCAAAAAGCAGGTTTGTTGACCATGACACTGGAGGCTCATTGGGCTGGTTCTCAGCAAAGCTCGCGAGGCGCTTGGGCGGATTGGGACCAGTTTCCGTCTGTGGCTTCCCAGCCCCTTTGTTGAAGCTGTTTGTTTGGGGTTGCCTTGAAAACCGGGCATAAACACCAGAAGAAAGGTGCAAGGTTCATGTATGCGTTCATTGAGTGAGGGTTGTGTGGGCTGTCAACAGGATAGACTCCTTCCTCTACACGGGCGAAGACACAATCTCGGAAAGGTCCAGAAATATATGTTGCACTTGTTTGAACGAGTTGGACACATGGGAAGAGAGGGCCCATTTCAATTTCCAACTCGTTTTGGGTGTCAGGCGCTCCCTAGGGCGGATCCAGCAACAAAGGCAACAAGAACCCCTCAAGCGTGGCAGCGCTTCCCGCGTATTGTGAGTGATTTGAACCCTGGACACAGGAGCGTATTGAGCCCCAAATTGGAGTATTGCTGCTGCGACCTGCCAGCACAACCCCCACAGAAAAGTACCCTCCAAGAGAGGAAGTAGCTCGTGAAGCAAAACACATCTCTACCTTTTGCATACGTTTGTCGTCCTAAGGGCTAACACAGTGTCATGTTAAAACGTATAGCTTCAGGTCTTGGGGCCCCCTAGCCAATGCCAAATCCACGGAAGTGGGCTTGTATCAAAACTAGCTGAAACTGCCCCAAGGAATTATCAACTGACTGAGTATTTGGAGGAACTTGTTCTTTTTCTGTCAAGCATGGTGATCGTCACGCACTCACGCGCGTAGCGCTTAGAGGGGCACCAACCGCGATGGTCCTTCGCGGGCAATGAACGTCGAACCGATATTACTCCATACAACCCTCAAAAGGAGTTGGTGCTCTGCGGAACCCTTTTGTTCGAGCTACTGCTAGAGTTGTATAAGGCTGCTACGCACGATGGTCCACATAAAGTTTGGACTAGAAGAGAATCAGGCACTTTTCCGGGCGTAATCCCAGGACGCCCCGGAGATTCGGTACTCTCCCGTGGTAGTTCCTGACTTTTGCTGTTTGGTGACAGTCGCGCCCTTGCAATGCGCAATTCGTCGAAGCAAGTGGGCGGGCCGCTTGCGAACTTGCCTAGCTGCTCTTGAAATTGCAAACGTGCCCCAGTTTCGTGTTGGTGGTTCTTCAGGTTCTGTCTTTCAAACAAGATGCTTCGCGCTAGAATTGAAGCCCATCCCAAACTGCTGGAGGAGCCTTTCTTTCGCAGTTGTCCGATTCTTTCCAAGGAGTATTTTTCCGGCGCGGCCCAGCAACGACTGTTGATTTTGCAAGGGCTTGGTGAACCGCGGAATGAGAGAAGCCTTTGCTTGTTTGTCAAGTTCACCCCAATTGAGCAGCGCCCTTTTGACCTGCCGGTGGCCATTTTCGCATTCGGATTGGCCACCATCTCCATTTTGAGCAGGCTTCGAATCAGGCCAAAGTTTTTGGGCACTGCTAATGTTGTTTTCTTCGGGGGTGTGCCCCCGAAGTTATACCCCAACAATTTCCTGGGAACCCATCACCCCCTTGTTGGCCACTTATACAAACTGTACATGGTACATGTTTTTTTGGGTTAATGTAGCTTGGCCAGTCCTTAGATCCTTTGAAAACTATTGGATGTGTCCAGAGAACCTGAAAGATAATTGTTGCTGGCTTGGTGGGGGCAAGACCCCCTTACTTAAGGCTGGGTCCCCTAAAGCGCTGAGTTGCATATGGTTTGGGACAGGTCTTGCTATGCGCCTTTGCACACACAGTGCCTGGCGGTTTTCTTCTCGCACGTAAGGGCTTCTCCCACTGGGAGAGCCGTGGGCGCGTCATGGTGGCGTGGGCGCCCGACGGGAAAAGGGTACTCACGTTAAAAAAAATCCAGCCCCTTCATAGAGAGTGGTTCACATCCATTAAATTAAGGAGGCCCTGTTTTCAAGATTTCGATTGGTTTCTACTCCGGAATAAAATAGTATTGTGGCATTGCTTGTGAGGCCAGCCGGAAGATTTATTTTGCCAGTTGGTGAGTTAGTGGTGATGTCTGCAGAACAGTACGTATCAGTTTCGGATGTGATGGAGGATGACCACCGTTCGAGGTTTCTCATTGGCGCAGACATGTATTAGTGGAAGGGAAACCGTGGCTGAATCTACGGGAGTTGTTTAGCCAGTCAAGTGCAAGGGATCCCAACTGCAAGACAGGTGTCCTACTTTAAATGCTCCTTTGACTTGGATGATTGAGATGTGTTTGATTTTTAGGACTGGTATATGTGTGGTTTTGATAATTGCCACTTTGAGGAGTGATATTTGTTTGATGACTTTGATTGTTGTTATATGTTTGCCTTGGAGTCTATCCCTTTTAGCTGTGGGCGGGGAGTGGAGATTGGAGTGGGGAGTGGAGTGGGGAGTGGAGTGGCGAGTGTGGAGTGTGGAGTGTGGAGTGCGGGGCGTGGGGACTGGGGCGTGGAGCATGGAGCGCAGAGGGCGGAGAGTGTGTGTGTGTGTGTCTATGTGTGTGTGTGTGTGTGTGCGCGTGTGTGTGTGGGTGTGTGTGTGTGTGGGTGTGTGGGTGTGTGTGTGTGTGTGTGGGTGTGTGGGTGTTTTTTGTTTTTGTTTGTTTGTTTGTTTGTTTGTGCGAGAGAGCAGTCTGACAACAAAGGCTTTGCGCGCGCAGGGCTCAGATAGCAAGACCTCTCTTTTAGGACAGAGCATCCGTTTTTTGAGCACGCAGGGGGACGCAGCAGGGGTATCCGACTGCGTCCAACGAAGCTGGCAAATGCCTGGGAAGCCGAAGTTGGTCACTTGGGTGTGCCTGCCAGTAGTTGCCAGACATTTCACCCGAATCTCGACCGATGTGCAGCCAGAAAAGGAGCTCTCCTAGCGTGTGGAATTCTACGGCTGCGCGCCGTTCGTGGAGCAGTCGTGAGCCCAGACGAAGTCTGGCCAAACAGCGACCTTTTCCTTGATTCGCCGCTGTGCGACAGCACGCGTGGATTTTCACCTTGATCTGCCTGATGCTGTCGACCACGACTGGATTCCGACCTGATCATTCCTGTGACCTGTTGTGACCTGGCTTGCTTGACTTGATCACCCTTGTGACCTGATGTGACCCGATTTGCTTTGACTGGGTCATTTACTTGTTCAGCCGGTTTTTCTGCGTGACAAGGCTGTGGAAAACCCGGAAGTTGAACGTGAAAACTTGTGAGGATCCATGAAAGCGTGGCATGGGCCTGACTCCCAATGGCCGTGAAAAGCTGCAATTGCGGTCGCGAGCAGAATCGCTTTGTAAATTGCTGCCGAGCAGCTGTCAAGAGTTCGCGCTCTTCTTGTCCGACCTGCCCGACGCGTCCGAGTGGTCCGATCGGCTCCGCTCCGTCCGATCAACCCTGCTGGCAGCGGATTCAGAAGTAACAGCGGGAATCTATAGACGCTCCAACGGTGCGCAAAGAACAACAATCGTCAAAAACCGCATCAGACGTCGCTGTTGGCAACGGGCGCCGGCAAAATGCATCCTTTCGCCCCAAACCGCTTTTCTCGACATCGCATCATTCTCTCGCCACAGCGCATCACTTTCAACAAGCGGCGTCAGACGGCTTGGCTCGTAGAAACGTCGCGCCAGCGACCTCATTGGAGCCTAGGAATTTAGTACCTTGGGACGCGGCTGGCTGCGAGGGCGCAGGAACGCTTGGCAGATTTGAGTAAAACCGCCCGGAAGCTGGGGTTCAAGGCGACGCATGCAAAGTGTTCGGGCTCAAAGGCAACTGCGTTCTTGGCAGAAAAGTCTTGGCCAAAAACAAGAGCATGTTTCCGTGCCTTTTCGAAAACGCGCGCGCTTGTGCCAAATGGGGCACGCCTTTTTTTGCAAGTGCCGCTGTCTGTTAAAACACATTTGACCGAGTGGGCTGCGTCGGCAAACGCTTTGCCCACGGCTTTGTGCGTTTTGAGGCAAAACACGGTGGATTTAGCTCAAGCACATGAACGATTTTTTTGTTCGACGCCAATTCTCTTGCTCCACAGCGACAGCGACGTCCAACCGAAGCAGGCAAGTCGCATCCACCCACAGCTTGTCTCTGCTGCGCTGCGCTTTGCCGCGCTTGGCCGCTCATCTTGTCGGACCTGCCTGGATCTGGCCACGCGACAAACAAGTGCTTTGAAATGTTTCGGGCACGCGTTCAGCTGCTCCCAGCAAAAGGCCAGCGCGCTGTTTGGCAGCATTCAGGCAAGCAAGAGTCAATCCTAATGGCAAGCATGCCTTCAACCTGTTGCCTGGATCTGCCACCTGCGGCAAGTCTGCACCGCAGTGCTAGCGACTCGAGGCGCTACATGGGCTGGCGCAAGGAACAAGCGCTGTAAATCGCGCAGCGGTCTTCTGCCCGCAGGCAACTGATGGCGCAAGCGCCCGCAAAGAGAAACGGAGGGCGGTGCAGATGGCAAAATCAAGCCGGAGAGGCGCAAGCGCGCGGAAGAGGCAGCAGAATCCAGCCGGAGACGTGCAGGCGCACGCAACTAGTTTTTTTCGGTCTTGACAGTGTTTGCGAGCGCACGTCGGATCGCGCTAGTAGGCTGCTGCCCGCGCCCACTTGTTCTCAAAGCGCGCGCGATGGCGCGGGATCCTGGCTGGAGCAACGCGCCAAGCCCGTGAGCAGACGGGGCTTGGCGTGAGGGGGCTGCGAGGTTCGAGCAACTTTCTCC
Source organism: Effrenium voratum (assembly GCA_963377175.1). NCBI lineage: Eukaryota > Dinophyceae > Suessiales > Symbiodiniaceae > Effrenium > Effrenium voratum. Next base: position 386,101 of record CAUJNA010003314.1, read on the forward strand.
CAACAAGTTCCGTGACACACGGCAACGAATCCAGGGTCCGGGGCTCAGGACTCGCGCTTGTAGAAACAAACCAACTTCCCCATGAAGAGATCCATCGACATGATGTCTATTAGAAGCACCGTCTAATTCGTTCCCACACTGGAGGCACGTGGACTGGATATGTCTCAACATGGTGGAGCCGCCAAAATGGTTGTTTCCCGTTTGCTGTGACAACATGTTTTTTGCACGCGGGTCGAAAACTGTGCCTTTTGTGCCAAAAGTCCCAGTTTGTAATTTCCACACGCACATTGCCTCGGAGGGCTCTCTGCGTGTTCAAGATCTGACTGTGCTATACATCGGTTGTTGCCGCCGCGTAAATCGTCAGCCTTTAAAGGGCAAAGAATGAAGCGACGCGTTGAGTTTGGGGAGCATTTGTTATTTGGCCGATCGTCACCGATGAGAAGATTGAAAGCTGTCTTTTGGGTGTTTTCGGCCATCGCAGACTGATTCTAGACTATCGCAGCTTGACCGAAGCCGACAAGCAGAGGGCTTCAGAGTTTTCTTGGAGTGGGCTGGGAGCTTGCCCTTGGTGTCAGAGAGGCTTGGATTTTTGCATGTTTCGTGAGGCCTGGGCCCAAGTCGCCGGCTGCCCTGCGACCCGCCAAAGCTGGAGCTTCCTCAAAGAGACCTACGAGGCCTAGGGATTGAAAAGCCGAACACAAAAGTTGGTACGCATTTCTTTTGCCTGCCTTTCAAGTGAAACCACGAGCCTGTCTCTATTTCTTTTCCTTGTTGGGTTGGGCAAACATCACTTTTGGGCGCAAACAGCACCATTTGCGCATGACAAACTGGTGGTCAAAGTCTGGGCATTTGCGGGGAACAAGGTCGGCCTGCCCCGTCAGTCAAGGGAAGAATGCCCCATGGCGATCTTTCGCAAACACATCTTTGCCAAACAACATTTTCCGAAAGCGTATTAAAACACATCTTTGCAGTAACCCTTCGGAACATTTCTCAGGGCGGCCCCAACCCTGGATTGGCCGTCCGACCCCATAGATGAAATGCAATTGGGTCTGTCTCGCCAACCGCAGTAGCCAGGGAGACTGACAGATAGACAGTTGCAAGGCCATTTGCAAGGCGCTAACTTGGGCCCTCTCACCCAATGTGTGTGACGGATTGGCCTGTTGCTTTTGTGTCCGCAGTCCGGCTTGGACTCGCTGAACGAGGGCCGCGCTGAGAATGCGACCGCTCACGCGGAGCAGCTGGCCGCTTGGCTTCCAAGCGACTCCAGGCAGAAAAAGCCTCTTGAGCGGCTGATGTTTAAAGCAGAGGACTTCCCAGCTGCTCAATTGGTATTCATCCAACTCCATGTTGCTTTGAGAAACTTCCCGGCTGAGAAGACTTGAGGTGACTGTTCCTTTCCGGGCGCCTCCGAATTGCCCCCCCCCCCCGCAAAAAAAAGCGATGTGTGACATGTATTTCGTAGAGTTTTTGTAGCACTGAGAGTTCGCAGCATTATGATGATATTGCTCATAATATGTCGGCACAGCTTTAATCAACACATGAACCTTACAATAAACTAAATTGTAAGAACTATGGGTTAAAGTAATGGTCAGGTAAGATGTCTTCAAATATGTACTCTCCATGTTTGCCAATGTAATCTACCTTAATATATAAATGCTCACGGGTGCATTTGCAGGCACCCCCCCATGTTTCTTTTCATTGTTTGCATGCACCCAGCCAGTCATTTGCAGGCAGTTCCAAGTGGACTTCTTGACGAAACCAACGCGTTGTTTTCGTCAGCCTTTTGCAGGAATCTTGCTGACTGTGTGTAGAATACTATGAAATCGGCCAGTTCTGGAACGTTCTCATTTCTGACGAGTTCATGTGATGACGCTTGGGTTCGTCATGGCTGCAATAGCTATATTTGCCCCTGTGGTCGTGGCGGTTGCTTTTGCAGCAGAGCTTGCAGTGGTCAAGATCACAGCCAGAAGAGAAAGGAGGCTCCGCTCTTACCAAAAGTAAATAAAGCGCACCCAAGGAACACTCTGTCTGATGAATCCCACATCACAAATGGTAGTAACCACGCCCACGGGAACCCTTTGTTTGATGAATCCCACATCACAACATGGTAGTAAACACACTCAAGGGATCCCGCTGTTTGATGAATCCCACATCACAACATGGTAGAAAAAAACGCTCAAGGGGACCCGCTGTTTGATGAATCCCACAACACAACATGGCAGGAAACACGCCCAAGGGAACGCTCTGTTGGATGAATCCCACATCACACATTGTAGTAAAACACGCCCGAGGGAACCCTCTGTTTGCTGAACCCCACATCACAACATGGTAGCAAACACGTGCAAGGGGGCCCTCTGTTTGATGAATCCCACATCACAACATGGTAGTAAACACACTGAAGGGAGCCCGCTGTTTGATGAATCCCACATCACAACATGGTAACGCCCACGCGAACCCTCTGTTTAATGAACCCCGCATCACAACATGGTAGTAAACACGCCCAAGGGAACCCTCTGTTTGGTGAATCCCACATCACAACATGGTATTAAGCGCGCCCACGGGAACCCTTTGCTACAGGGTGCTTGGTCTGACCAAAAAGGCGATTTGCTGAAGGTCAAAGAAACAAGATTCGCGTTTCGCTTGCGCAAAACGGCGCCTGGAAGTGCGCCCTTCGGGATATAAATGTATTCTACATTTTCCTTTCCAATTACAGCGTACATATACTCCGAAAAGAGTAGATTAGGTAGTAGACTTAGAGTAGACTTATGTGATATTTAGGGCTGTACTAGCACAATTTACTGTGCTTAGTTGCTCCAAATTCAATGAAGACCTCTTTTACTTTAGCTTTGCTCAGTATCTGCCAGCCAACCATTTCAAGAATATCACGCTACTTTTTAACAAATGGTTTGTATGGTTTGATGGTGACTTCACCCCCAAACCTCCTAATCGAATCACCAGTGCTAAAGAATTCACCAATTTACTTGTCAAATGACTCTGTGGAAGTGCTTTCGCAAAGGCATACAAGAAGTCCGCTTGGTATGCAACACAGGATTTTAGTTGTTTTTGAAAACTTCGTATGTTCCCTTATCTTTAAACTGTTCAACAAAACTTGTTCAAGGCCCCTGGCTACACACTTTCACAGCGTTCACACTTGTTATAGCAAAATAGCACTGTTCACTTACTATGTTAAGGCAACATTTGTTTAAGTTGGTTTTTTAAATAAAAATTGGACGTAAAGATCAAATACCTTACAAAACAGTACAGTTTGCATTGTGAACAATCGAAAAATATAGTATCTACTTAAAAATAGTAAGGCACCCATGCCGACGGGAGGCAACACAGAGTTAAATGCAGTCATTGCTGACAACAGTTAAGATGAACCAACTTAAAAAGCGAGAAGGTGAAAGGCTAACAACGATGAACACCGGAGTAATGAACATAATGGCGGCAGATGCTGTTGGGTATGTTGATGAAACGAGGGTCATACCAACGCCAGTTAAACAAATGTCCAACGAGGAAGGGTTAGATAAGAAATTTGAAGACAGGATCATCATATGACCCTACAAGAGCAGCAAGGTATATAGGTTTACATGAGTTCGTTAAACTTTACAAAAGATTGGTTTTTCAAATTGTGTGTTCAATGAGACATTGCAATAACCTAAGTGACTGTTTAATAACTTGGGATGGTGTAAATTTTCCTTCTGGGAAGAGGGACATTGAAAGACTTGAAGAAAGCAATGCTGGTCTGACATCAAGAAATGTTTGCGAAATTGTGATGTGTTAAGTGATGAAAAGGAAGTTCTTAGATATAGAACTGACACAAGCAATGCCTAATATGATACCGATTTTAAGAACTTATGATGATGAATGTAAAACACTTCGTGATGATTAAGAACTTAAGTAGGATATTCTGAAACTCCGTTTTTTCATATCGTTAAAACTTACGTTGCTCAAGTAATCCTAAACAAAGCCAAGGACATCAACAAACATATGAGCCCTACTCACAGAATAGTTTCTAGTTGCTCAAAATTCGGAAATGCTTATTAACTTCTGTTTTGGTCAATGTGAGTAAAGGCATGTTTTTGATTGCGTCTCTTGACAAAGTTGGTTAAGCTGAATACGTGTAATATAGTCGGGGTTGGTGATGGTGATAAGCCCGTTTATGCAAAAAGAGATGGCTGGGAAACAATCTTCAGTTACTCTAAATCAAAGTCTTATGTGAAACAACACTGTTTTAGATTTACCAACTGATAAAGGCAAATACCCATACGATTGTGAGTTCATTTGACTAGTTTCATGAAACAAAACCACCAAATATGGGAGACTTTTGTAGCCGCCTTCATGAGGAAGATGTTGATGATGAAGATTATGACAGAGCAACTGGCGTAATGTTTTTTTATATTGAACATCATGGAGAGTAGCACGACTTATACCTGATGACTGAGGTATACTTATTGACTGATGCTTTGAACACTTTTTGCATGTGCGTTTGCACTTTGACAGTTTAGGCCCTGCTCATCGTATAACTCTACCGTATTATGCTTGAAATGCACTTTGTTGTACAACTGGCGTTAAACCGCATGATTGAAGACGGTTTACGAGGCGGTGTGACAGAATGCACCTACAGGAAGAAAGAAGAAAGCGATACATATAATAATGAAGTATATGATAGTACACAACCATCTTGTTACATAAGTTGTTTAGATGTTAGTAACTTGTATGGACTTACTATGTGTAAGCAGTTGCCTTGTGGCATTTCCCTACCATGGACGAAAAGAAAAATTGTGAATTACAGTGCTGGGGATGACATAGGTTCTTCATTGGAAACTAACTTAGAATACCCTAAAGCAACACACGACTTACATAGATATTTTCCCTGGCGCCTGAAAGTATGAGTGTAAGTTAGAATTTGCTCTTTGATGCTCGAAAAGAAATTCACAAACAGTACCACAAAAGAAGCCGCAGATGCTAAACCAAATAGACTAGCACATAGAATGGACAAGAAATGTTGTTACAAATGCCAACTTTAAAGTTTTACTGCCGACGCGTCTTGGAATCAAAACAGTTTAACAGAGCATCACGCTTGAAAGAGGCGCACGCTCTTAAACCCTACATTGACTTCAACACAGAGAAGAGCAAGGGTGCTAAAACTAGATTTGAAAAGGGTTTGTTCAAGTTGATGAATAACCACAGGAAGTTTAGTTAGAAACTTCCAGAATATCTCTACACGAATACGCGAAGGCAAGCCCTGTTTTGCACACTGTCTCGCCACCGGGTCGGAAAGTTCACCATGGCGCGGCCGCGCCGACTGTTTCAGAGGTGCAAATCACATGGCAGGCACAGCACTTTCGCAAGGTCAGGTGATAGGTTGATAGATAGACAGGTCAATGGAGAGAGAGAGAGAGAGAGAGAGAGAGAGAGAGAGAGAGAGACAGAGACGGAGGTGCAAACCACGTGGCGGGCGCAGGGCTTTGGCAACCTGAGGTAGAGATTTCGTGGCCGGCGCAGCGATTTGTATTCCTGCAAGGCCAAGTACAGATTCCTGGCAGGCGCGACACTTTTGCAAGGTGAAGTGCAAATTTGTGGCAGCCGCAGCACGAACATGTCCTGACTGCCAACGCCAGCCCTGTCCAGAGAGCAACAAGTCCTGGGCAGAAATAATCTTCCAAGTCTGCGCTTCAAAGCAAGCCAGAAATGGCTTCTCTTCAGCGTCAAAACCAACCATGGGCTTGGCCACCGCAGACAACAAGGTGTCCTCTCGCACTCGCGTGACAGGCATTGACAGGCATTGTCCTCTCGCCCTCCGTTGAACTTCGCATTGGTCGCTTCTTCAGTGCTGGTGCAGAGTGCCAGCGCATAGTGCTAGTGCATAGTAGCGCCATCCAGGCTGGCCTGAGACGCGCCCTCGTCACACAGTTATCGCAGCTTGCGGGGCAAAAGTAGAAGGCTTTCAGTTGGGGCCTTCAAGACACTGAGTACCCCCACCGGAAGGGCTCACGAGGGTTTGGAAGTAGGCTTTCAGTTGGGGTGTTCAAGACTCAAGACAGGACCCTTCCCCTGGTAAGGAAATGGACGCGCGAACTGCTGCGTGCGGAACTTGTGGCAGGCGCAGCACTTTCGCAAGGTCAAGAGCGGATTTCGCAAGGCCAGGCGCAGATTTGATAGATAGGTCTTTAGACAGAGGGACAGATAGATAGGCAGATAATTTAGTAGAACGAATCGAAAGAGAAAGAAAGGGAGGGAGAGAAAGGGAGAAACAAGATAGAGAAAGAAAGCAAGAAACAAAGGAAGGGCAGAAAGGAAAGAAAGGAAAGAAAGAAAGGAAAGGGAAGGAGGGAAAACAAAAGAAAGCAAGAAAAAAGCAAGGAATACTGCAAAGGACGCTCCACTTGCCAACCCGGATTGTATGTCTGGGCGACACGGCCATTGAAGTCTAAAGCAACAATTAGACAAATACGAACTAAACGATTATATTGAAATGGACGATGTGATTGTGACAAATGTTTTGATGGGTCTTATCCTTCTAATAGTTTGAGCGACAAACATTCACTAAAAGCAGTAGATGACATTTGTTTTATGTGTCAAAATTTCCAGATGATGAACAGTCTTACTGCTTGTGTCACAACTAAAGTTCATTGACGATTCAGTCGGTTTTAAGGTTATGAAGAGTTTGTTAAAATGGTTGATGACAAGGTTATAGTTAGCTTTTACTTCGCCCATCAAGTTTCTGTTGTCTATTTTCCACCATACCTCTTGCAACTAATATAACTTTGTATTTTCTTGTTTGTCCACTGGTTTCCGGTGGCTTTTTTTCTGGACACATACATAATTACCTTGATCTTTGCCAGATACCCGGACAACATACTCTTTTCTTTTGACCATGTACTTGATCATTCTTGAATAGCATGCTCGAGGCGTTATTTGCGTTGTGCTATGGACTTGGTTGTCACATTTGCTTTTTGAAGCTCTCATCATTTCAATGCAAGATTGGCCTGCCGCATCCTATCAGCAAACATGACTTTTACAATCCGAAGCTTTCCTTCAGCCTGATTAACGCGTGCTAATGTTATTGTATGTGTTCTACCTTCACCTTGGAAAAAGTCCTGTGTGCTCTTAGGTTTTAAGCTTCCTTCATCATCATTGTATCAAACTTTCAATCGTTCCACAACTGCTTGGTTTACTTCTTCACCACCTTTATTTTCCATTGGCGCTATATGACACTTCTATATCAACACAGACTACTCCAAAGCTTGGCTGCTCCTTTCTTTCAACTCCGATTCTCTGAGTAGACTTGTCCTATCGAGAATCTCCACTTGGAAGCCGGGCTGAATCTGAGCTGTAGTGTTTGTAGTTTCTTGTTTTTTCTGTTTGTGATTTCATCCGTTCACGGACCAAAGGCTAAAGTTATGCTTAAATCATCTTGTTTAGCTTTCTCACACAAGACCCCTAACTGAACCAAAACCCTCATCAACATCATAGAACAGCTTGCTCAATAGTTATCACGTATCTATCTTGCTGCTTAATAGTACTGCATAGATGTATGATAAACCATTATTGTCATAATCTTGTACTAGCTTACTCTGACATGTTCTCTTTGGCTTTGACAAGTTTGATTTACAACTTATTTGCGTACCACAAAAATCTTTAAGGTTCACTCACAGGGTTGATGATCCTTTTGTTTGTAAGATCTCTTAAGGTGTGTTTCACAACTTGGTCTTCTAGTGTAATATTCGTTGCCTTGTTTTCTCCATTCCGGGCGGGTTCGAAAGTTTTTCATTCCCTTCACCAACACTTTTTCTTGATTGCTTTGTTTTTTCTTTTGAAGATGAAGACGTTTGAGTGCCATGACAACATCTGGTCTCCAGACTATTCCACAAGAAGTCACGCAAGTCATCTCTACTTGTCATATTAATTCCGTTATCCACAAATTGAGAGGGAGTGCTGTTGCAAATGTAATGCACCATGCGTCTTTAAGCATTACGCTTTTCTTCAGGTCCAATTTTTGCATTGAATTTGGATTCAATACCTTTAGCGGCTTCTCTGGAAGGTTTACCAGCGAAACCTATAGCTCTAAAAACCAACAGTATTAATATTTCTAAATCTTGAACTGGCGAATGGCGTTTCGCATACATTTGGCGCCGTGCTTCACCAACTCATTTGTATTCGCTACGCCGTCAGATGTTGCTACTGATTTCTTTGTTACGAAGTAGCTCGGAAATGTGAGCTCTTCAACCTTATCATGACAAGTAGTGTCTTCCTGCACTCATTATTATCATCACTTTCCGGCGACATCGTTATCATCATTCAATACAGTGTCAAATGTAAATGCTGATGCTTCTGCTTCTGCCTTGTCCTAACCAATGCCTTTCATTACCTGCCTTGCGCCCTTTTTCTTTGCAAGTAAACTTTACAACCATATGACTAAGCCTAGAAAGCTTCTTTCTTTTTTATTGATATGTCATCCTTAAACTTACATAACACCTTTCTACTTGGCTTGTCATATTTTGTGCGATTTACAGGAAACCCCTAAAACCATATCTTCATTAGTCTTCGTAAATATAGCCAAACATTATTTGCATGACAGAACTATCAGTATCATAATCTGTGAAATTGCTACTAGCATTGTATTGAGGCTTCAATATACCATAGCATAACGAATACACCTGAACTTTTGAACATTCTAAAGTTCTAAAGTTGGCACACCCACTTTAATACGTTTGTTCAAGTCTGCAGTGTGCTTCTCGTTTTCAACTGCTACCAGGTTTTCATCTCTACCGTGTGTATGTTGTATGTTGATCTATTGACTAACTGTTGAAACCTTGCAGCATTATCAACCAACTCAACACCACCGTGCTGTCTTACATTTTGCATCATTACTACTACCAGGTATACTCCAGCAGAGCTGGAGGGCTGAAGTTGTTAGAAAGGACATGTGCCTTTAGGAAGAGAAACAAAACATGCCTGCCCCACGCCCCCGCACCTTCTTGGTCAAGCTTTGAAGACCCGCTTAATATCTTCGCCGTATCATCGCAAGCCAAGTCCGTGTTGCTCGAACAAATGGTGGCTTTGTTTGCGTTGCCTGGTTTTCTTTGTTAAGCGTTTGTGTTGCCTTATCTAGCATCATAAGTTCTGCGTATGTTTGTTTTACAAGTACTTGAATCTCTTTTACCAAAGCGAAGTTATTCAACGACATGCCCTTCTTCCATTTCTTCAACATAGCGTGTGTCGTTGCTTGTTCAAGCAATTCACCACATGCTTTCCTTCTTCTCAACCCAACATGTTTTGTATTACTCATTTTTACATTTTATCGGTTATTTATTGTTTGATCATGGGGGGTTGACGAAGATGCCTTGCTCGTTGGACCTCCTTTATTAATAGTAATCATATTGTGGAAAGATTTTTCTAGTTCAGAATCGTTTGACTGTTTTAAGGATCCTCTATTCTGGATTGTTTTGGCCGGAAACAACGCCGGGAAAAATATGGGCGACACGCTTGACAAACGCGCCGCCGCCGCGTAACCGCACGGCCACCCGCCTTGCTTTCTGCAGGTAGTCGCCGAGTGCCGCGCAGGCCACACGAAACAGAAGAACTAACTTGAAGGAGGTCTGGTGGTTCTCTCGTTTGTTTCTGGAAAAATGGGGGAAAGGTCGTTTTCGCCTAGGTTTCGTGCTTTCGAAGCGATTTAAGACTGCGAGCAAAAGGGATCACCAGCCGAAAGAAGAGAAGCCAAAGCTGTACCAAGAACATGTCCCCATGCGTAGCTGAATAGTTGGCAAAAGACACTTGCTACCAATCATGTCGATTCTTTGATCAGCCCCGGTCCGCTTTCTGTTGAAACAAGCCATGGTGGGTCCAACAAAACCTTCCAACACTTGTAACCGAACAATGCGATGATTATGCGGCTGCAAGACAAGAACTTTCTATGATAGGGTACAGGGACACAGAAATCCGCATCTAGAATCCGCAAAGTCTTTTCCTTCACATTGCGCGGCGCGGCGCTTATGACTCCACCCCACCCCAAGACCCTCCCCCCCCCCCCCCCACCCCCCCCCCCCCCCCCCCCCCTCCCCCCCCTGCCCCCCATCCCCTCCCCCCCCCCCCTCCCCCCCCCCCCTCCCCCCCCTCCCCCCCCTCCCCCCCCCCCCCCCCCCGATACACGTGCGCGTGGCGCGGCGCTTATGACCCCACCCCACCCCAAGACGCCTCCTCCCCCCCCCGCAAACCCGCGAGCGTGTGAAATACCATGCAAAATGTGTCGCTTTTGTGACACATGTCTAGGAAGTCCCACGCAGGCCACACGAAATGCAACACACGAAATGCGTCCAAACGCGCGATTACGTAGCGGCGGGGCCGCAAACAAGTCGGGCAAAAACACGGGCAACCACATCCTGGCAAGCATTGGGAAATCGTTTCCTTGAAGTGGTCCCCAAACCATCAAATTTAAGATAACTTCTTTACAAAAAAAGTGCGGGCACACAGTTTCGGGCTCCTCTTTGGTGTCCAGCTGGTTTCGGGGTTTGCTGAAAACTGAAAACCAACGCCTCAGCCTTTTACTTTTCAAGAAGGGGACTCATGCTAAGCTCTCCCCAGCTCAAAGGTTAAAGGCCGGAGATCTAGGAAATCCATTTTGCAAGTTGCGCCCAAATCATCAAATTTATGATAACTTCTTTGCAAAAATGCGGGCAAACAGTCACACAAAGGGGGGTGCCCACAATAGGCTTGGCCCTTGGCAATACTAAAGTAGAACTGGCAATGCTAAAGTAAGTACTGGGAAGCTGAGAGTCAGCCTTGTCAATACTAAAGTAGAAATGAAAATGCTAAAGTAAGTGCTGGGGATCTGAGTCAGCCTTGGCAATACCAAAGTAGAAATTGCAATACTAACTTAAGTACTGGGGATCTGAGCCAGCCTTGGCAATACTAAAGTAGAAAAGGCAATGCTAAAGTAAGTGCTGGGGATCTGAGTCAGCCTTGGCAATACTAAAGTAGACATGGCAATGCTAAAGTAAGTTCTGGGAAGCTGTCAGCCTTGGCAATACTAAAGTAGAACTGGCAATGCTAAAGTAAGTACTGGGAAGCTGAGAGTCAGCCTTGTCAATACTAAAGTAGAAATGGCAATGCTAAAGTAAGTGCTGGGGATCTGAGTCAGCCTTGGCAATACCAAAGTAGAAATTGCAATACTAAAATAAGTACTGGGGATCTGAGCCAGCCTTGGCAATACCAAAGTAGAAAAGGCAATGCTAAAGTAAGTCCTGGGGATCTGAGTCAGCCTTGGCAATACTAAAGTAGACATGGCAATGCTAAAGTGAGTTCTGGGAAGCTGTCAGCCTTGGCAATACTAAAGTAGAACTGGCAATGCTAAAGTAAGTACTGGGAAGCTGAGAGTCAGCCTTGGCAATACTAAAGTAGAAATGGCAATACTAAAGTAAGTACTGGGGATCTGAATCAACCCTGGCAATACTAAAGTAGAAATGGCAATGCTAAAGTAAGTATTGGGGATCTGAGCCAGCCTTGGCAATATTAAAGTTGAAATGGCAATACTAAAGTAAGTCAGTACTGGGGATCTGAGAGGGAGCCCTGGCAATACTAAAGTAGAAAAGGCAATGCTGGGGATCTGAGTCAGCCTTGGCAATACTAAAGTAGACATGGCAATGCTAAAGTAAGTTCTGGGAAGCTGTCAGCCTTGGCAATACTAAAGTAGAACTGGCAATGCTAAAGTAAGTACTGGGAAGCTGAGAGTCAGCCTTGTCAATACTAAAGTAGAAATGGCAATGCTAAAGTAAGTGCTGGGGATCTGAGTCAGCCTTGGCAATATTGGAATAGAAACGGCAATACTAAAGTAAGTCAGTACTTGGGATCTGAGAGGGAGCCCTGGCAATACTAAAGTACAATTGGCAATACTAAAGTAATTACTGGGGATCTGAGTCAGCCTCGGCAATACTAAAGTAGAAACGGCAATACTAAAGTAAGTACTGGGGATCTGAGCCAGCCTTGGCAATACTAAAGTAGAAATGGCAATACTAAAGTAAGTCAGTACTGGGGATCTGAGAGGGAGCCCTGGCAATACTAAAGTAGAATTGGCAATACTAAAGCAAGTACTGCAAATCTGAGAGGGAGCTTTGGCACTACTGCTAAAGTAAGTACTGCAGGATCTCAAAAAAGAGAGTCCCGCCGAATGGTTCCACTGTTCAGGGAGGGGCTGCATAAAAGAGAGTCGCGCATTAGACAATAATGAGGTTAGACAATAATGAAGAGTAAGACCGTCGTGCAATGAAGTTAGAAAGCAAATTGCAAAGGAAGAGTGCAAACAGAATACTACATGCGCGGCATTGACAGAAACGCCTATTATTTCCGTGATGGTAGTCCAACAGGAACAGTCTATGATAATAGCATTGTTGGTTTGAGACAACGACACTTGAAAAAATATCAAAGACTAAAACTGTTGGACAGACTGATATGGCAAAGGAGTTGATGGCTAAAAATTGAGAACAAATATAAACACCAGCTGTTACAATGGATGCCGTGGAACAACGTGAGCAACAAACTAGCCAAGTTTCAACAAAACGTAGCGAACAAAGAGCAGACCTACACGAACGAGCACAACGGGCAAGACCATGAGACGAGAAAGATCAGGGGTAGCCAGTAGCAGCAGCAGAATCAAGAGCTGATGACTTACCGCCATTGGAAGCATTGGCAGAAGCAACTAACAAACACATCTCACCAGAAGTTGTTAAAGGCATTGCAGTTAAGACGTTGGAAGAAGCAGAAGAAAACGGAGACTTCGCAGCAAAAGAGGTTGACGATACTAACTTTACAGATTCGCACTTTCTTATTTATATACCAGCCCAGAAGAAAAATCAAATTGCAGACAAACTGAAACTCATTAGTAAACTTGCAATTGCAAGGAGAAACATGTACAACTCAATGACACTTAATATGATTTCCAGAAGGCCGACAAGATGTATTTGAGTTTTCTAAAAACATAACTACAACAAATATGTAACGAAGATGCAGTCGACTCAATTGAGTTAGATTTTAGAATTGCCAACCTAATTAGGTTGCTCAGGGTCAGAACACTTTCGTATTTGATTAACTACTCATTGTTTTTCTTCATCGTTTCCGACTAGTTCTTGCTTGCTTGTCTTGGTGTTCACCTTCGAACCTTTGGATTTCATTAAGCAGTTTGTTTGCAAAGTCTTTCTTTGTGTTGTGGTGTTGTAATTGTTCCTTCATTACTTTCACATATGTGTATGTTGGTTGATGTGCTAAGCTGTTTCGTCCGGATTAGTAATGGACGCTTGATTCACTTCGTGCTTGTTGTTACCTTTACAGGGTTGTAAACTACGTTTGGTGTTGGTGTTTTGGATGTGATTGATTTCGCAGTTTAAATTTGTTTTGAAACTGACTTGTTCATAGAGTTTCAATCCCTTCTTACTTTTGTATCTATCTTTTGCAGCGTTAGTGACTTCTTTCACAGCTTGTTTTCGATGCTTTTTCAATCGTTCTTCAGCTTTTCTTTCTGTTTCATTTGTGTATATTGTTTTTGGGTTTTCATAGACATTATGTTCAATTTCTTTTGCTTGCCCCTCGTGCAAAACTGTGCGTCTTATAGGTTCGATAGGGTCTGGTTCTTTTTGAACCGGTATTCCGTTGCAGTTATGACGGTAATTGAGCATGTATTTGAGCGTATATTTGGCTACCTTTTCTGTTGGTTAATTCTTTCTTCGGTTGTTCTACTGGTTCTTCTACTGGTTCTTCCACAGGTTCTTCTGCGGTTCCTCTTCAACAGTTGTTTGTTCTTTGGCTTCTCTTCTTCAAAATTAGCTGTTGTTTCTTTGTTTTTGCTCTATTTTATTGACATCTACTAATTCACTTTTGTAACTACATATTTTGCACACGAAAACTACTTATAGTAAAAACGTTAATAGTGTTCATGCACGTTTTAATCACTGGCAAACATAAGGCTAAAACTACTATCTGCGCCGTGTAAATCTACGGTTTTGTCGAAACTATCAACATATGTGAAATGAAGACGGCGCAGATGACGCATACTAACGTCATTCGCATCGTGGAGCAGAACCTGATTAGCAAATCCAGCACTGACTGGGGCTTTACGGAGAGCCCACGCAACCCCACAAGGCTCTATCTGACTGTCGTTAGGAAGGCTGTCGCTGGTCAAGTAAATGTAACTGTAGTTGGCAAAACATTGCTAATGCTCGTAATGTGGCTTCTATCATCATTGACAGTAAGACTACTTTTGGTCTGTAACTCTTTAACTGTACGACTTGTGTAAAAGTAAGCATCAGACTTATCTGCTTTAGTTATAGCATTTGCTTACTGAATAACTGCAACTAAAATCGTCATTGTTCCACCAGTTCCATTAGGAATCTCTTCCCCATATTAAAATTACGCCCCCCCTCCCCTATTATAAATATATCCTCCCAATATATATATATATTGTTTAATTTTTTGGGGTTGGGTTTTTTTGCTTTTCCAACAATGTGAGGGTTCACATCGGATTTGGAGGAAATGGATTGAATTGTAAGGTCCGCGAGTAAGCGGTTTAATAAGGAAATTTTATGTTTCATTCTATTTGTTTTTCAGTTCTTTGTTTTTTTGTTTGCAGCCAGGCAGGTTAGCCAGCATGCACGGGGGAGAGACAGTCGCAGCTTAAAAGTGGGGCTGGAAGCTTGTTAAAAGTGCCCCCGAATAAGGAGTCCAAGACTTTAGTATTGGTTTAGCATCGGCGCAATTAAAAATCAATTGTGCGGAGTGGAAATCTGGTCCCGGGCCCCGGATTTCCATTTTTTTTATCAATTGGGGTCATTCATTAATAGGGGGAAGAGATTAGCAGGGCCTTTTTTGTAATTCAGTTGCTAATTTTCTGCCGACCTAACTACCTTTTTCAAGCGCAACGAAAAACCCCACGCTGGTGCCCCTCCTGTTGTTCCACCAAATGTCAAAGAAAACACATTACTTCAATTTTTTCAACAGGCTAAATAGTATAAGGAATAAACCTCATTTTCAAATAACTTTTTTGTGACCCTGTTTCTTGGGTTTCTGCGAAATCCACCGCACAATCAGATGTGCTTAAACTTTCAGTTGATTTTTCCTGTATCTTTGTATATGTTGCACTAGTTCATATTAATTAGTTAGAAAGTTTCATAGCCTTGATTAGTTATGAAAGGTAAGTATAAGTACTATTCAAAAGAAGGTAAGTTAAATCATATAACCCGTTAAATCACGGTAATGTAGAATAAAAAATATGGGCAAAACCTCAATAGGAAGCTATATAATTCGCATTTGATGTAAGTTAATTAATCATAGAACGACATGATGTGTTTTGCTACCAAGTATATAAAGATGGAACCGCTAAATATAGATGATGTTTTAGTTGGAAAGAAGTTCAGAATTAGATTAAACCATGATGGCTCGCATGTCCGTTCAAAAGAAAGTGAAAGGTTTTACACTTCGTCAGCTTCTTCCCCATACCGCTGGAAATTCTGTAGTTTCGTTAGCCAATGGTTGTCCTTACCGTCTCTATTATTAGGATTTACTTTAAGCAATACGGATGCAACAGAAATCATGAACTCCGTACACTCATTGACACAGCAGGTTTCTTTGAGAAAGGGCGTGTCTCAGCAGCAACCTCTAATTCACAGGCAGTCGTTAGACATGTCACCAATAACAAGTGTAGAGAATTAACAAAGTCGTTAGACATGTCACCAAGAACAAGTGTAGAGAAATAACAAGCGCAGAGGAATGAAAGAAGGACAGGGCGCTAGTGCATTTTTTTTTGAAGTTAGAACGTTTCAATACATGTCAAAACTGGATTTTTTTTAGTCCAGTTACGGCCGGAGTTTAGTGGACCTCTGATGTGTTAAACCAGCTGTTAACACAACAGGGCTTTGCACAGTCTCCAGCACAAGTATCACGTGGTCTAATACAAAACCGAAATGTAAGGGCAATGTCTATGCTCTTCATGACAGTTTCTATTCCGAATATGCGAAAATTTTAGCAACTGGATCTCTCCCGATTACAATTGAAATTTCATTTGAAATCAAACCTCACAAGAACAAACTGCCTCAACATCGACTGATATATTCACAACTCTTGTAAGAGACGCGTCTAAACTTTGTAAATTGTTTTGCTTTTCCCAATGCTACTCGAAAGGGTTATATGAGCGGTTACAGTGAGTTGCTGAAAGGACAATTTTCTATATCAGCCACTGGCGCACGCAACATATGATAAATGATACAATGACCCGGGACATGCCGTACCGGCTTCTTTGGTCACCGGTAACCAAGTTATTCCACACGCCCGATGTATGCACTGCGCAGAGAAGCCTATGCTGATTGGCGCGGTAGATTTCAGGCCTCACGCGTTGGATGTTCCAAAAAAGAGAGTGCTGATTGTCAAAGAACATTTAACAAGAAACTTCAGTAGTACTGGAACTAAATGAGCTAGCTGCGTGGGACATATTGCCATGACAGACGCCTTAAAGCTTAAATAACTTCCAACATGTCTATTGTGACAGGTAGATAGCTTTGACAAATAGCTAGCTTGACAGATAGATAGTTTGAAGATGCATGGATGCACGCGAAAAAAGCTATGAAAATGATGACGTCACGAGAGCTGGGGATGGCATAATGCAGAAAACGTTGGACTCGTGCGTGAATTCAGCTTCTCGGACAGTGTGAAACTATGCGACGCGGTACGGCGGCGGGTGGGATAGCAAGAGGCAGAAAGCGCTGGCCCTGTGCGTGAGTTGGGCTTGTCGGGCAGTGCGAAACCAGCTCGGTGATGACGCCTGTACGGAGGCGGGTGCGACACGGTGCGGCGACGGGTGCGGCAACGAGCCCATTGGCACGGCCGAGCGAAGGTTTCGCAAGGCTTGAATTGCGCAGCAGGCGCAACACTTTCGCAAGGTCCAGTAGAGAAGAGCCCTGTCCGTGAGTTCTGCGTCTCGGACAGCGCGCAACCACCTCGGCTGCGACGTCTGCACGGAGGCGGGCCCGGCACGGGTGCTGAATCTAATTTCTGCAATCTGGGGATAGCAAGATGCAGAAAACGGTCTCGCAGCGGTCTTGATAGATAGACGGAGAGATCGATATGTCAAAGAAGAAGCGAAAGACAGGAAGGCAATAGAGGGCGAAAGAGGGCGAAAGAGACCTGTGACTTGCGTGGCGAACACCCGGCCGTGTTACATCCTGGGGGCTATTGTGCGTAGCTTGACGCATGCAAAAAAAGGCGCCCTGCGAAAGGGATGGCGGCGGGGAGCGGGGGCCTGAGCTGCAAATGCTCGTTGTTTGAAACAAAGAGCAGCGAAAAGAGACGAGGGAAAGAAACCGCAGAAAAACAGCGCGCAAGATCAAGAGAGAAAGGACGACAGGGAAAAGAGAGAGAGAGAAAGAAAAAGCAAGAGAAAAAGCTTGGCGCTTTTAACCGTTTTTGTTATATGCGCGGAACTTCCGCCATCCGGCTCTGCCGGACCTTAACAGTTAAACACGATAGTGAAAATACAGGCCATGGAAATTTGAACATCGTATACTGACAGCAGAATGGGCGTGCAACTTTATATGCTAATGGTTCATGAGTGCATTCTGGAAATCCGTAGCAATGCTCTTGTTAGGTTCTACCCAGTAATCTCACCACACGAGTAGAACGGGACTGAAACCAGGGTCATTTATACGGAAGGAGATTATTATTTCAAAATGGCAACTGAATTTTCATCACATAAGTTAGAGACATGATTTTCAAACAAAAAAAATGTACATAATCTACAAGCTTTAAAAATAGCAGAATACAGCATGGCCAAGACCTGAGCCTTGCCTGCGCGTCACCGCTGACACCCCCGACGACATGCCGAATCACTGCGCAGGGCCAGTGTTTTAGGGCGGTCCCGGCCTGCGTGCTCCCGCGGCCCGAATGCGCTCCGTGAAAATAAGCCTTCTACGGAGATGCTGTTTTTTTCCCTTGGCTACGGCTCCTTGTCCGGCAAAGCCATGCGCAAGCTGCTGGATTTTACGCTTCGGTTGGAGAGCGGCGAAGCTTTCCTGAACCCCAAAACTGTGTTGACCGTAAACCAAAACCTGAACTGTAAACTGTGTTAGTCCTAACCCAAAACCTAAGCCCCAAATAAACCATGTTGGCCCTAACCCAAAACCTAAACCCTTTAAACCCTAAACCGCGTTGATCCCAACACAAAACCTAACCCTAAACTGTGTCGATCCAGTCCTGCTTGAGATCTGAGGGTTGTCCCAGGCACCTGTCGTGCTCCGCTTGCCTGGGACGCAGCAAGAACGACTGACAACTTGGGTAGTGGGGGAGGTGAACCCACTCCATGACCTCTCGAGCCGGACAGCACGCATTCACCACAGTACCGGCCTGTCAGAGGTTGGCAAGTCAAAGTGTGGGCGGCCAGAAAAGAATTTGGAAACTTTGCTTTTCCCACGAATTTTGCAATAATTGCACTGATACCTTTTTGGCAAGTTTCACAGGTTCAACGATGTTCTGAAATCAACGAGGTTTTGGAGATGTAGAAACTAACAACAGTTCAAAGTTTCAGCGTGACACAATACGATTAGACCAAAAAACATAACGACTTTATACTTTTCAGGCAAGCGGGATACTTTCTTGTTCAACCATTTTTGAATAAAACAATGTCCGGTAAACGTTGTGTCTTACAACCAGAGAATTTAGCCGGATAAATGAGAGGTAGTACAATTACAATTAGCTCAGGAACTACTGTAAACGACACACACGCTACATCATTAGGTCAAAAGCGGGGCCAACTAGGTACCAATGCGAAATCATTTTTGATTTCACCAGTTTGTTCAATAAAATGCATGAAAAAAGTAATAGCACAGAGATCTAGAAAATATGTTATACTTATTTTGAATGGAACATATTTTGTGACATGCTGGTGCTGAATAGACGAAGAATGGAAAAGGCTGTCCATTGCTTGAACCCATCAGCATTGAAGATGGCGCGAGGCTTTTTCCCCGCGTCCAGTGTGAGGAGCCCCGTTGCCCCCGGAGAAGAAACAATGGCGATTGTAAATAACAAGACTTGTCATTGACTGACTTCATTTTTAGTATGGATAGAAGCTGTTCAGATCATCTAGATATATTTCAGGGTGTAGTGGAAATAGAGCAAGTAGTACGAGCTGGTAATAAACTGGAAAATGTTGGACATATACAGAAAGAGTACTTGAGTTAGGTATACAAGACAGCAACGTGCTACCAAAGAAGAAGCAAGAGAAACCAAATGAGACTGAATGTATCACACACGATAAATGCGGTCAAACAATTAAACCGCTGAATGAATTATAGCTAGATAAAGAACGTGTCAAGGCTAAATGTCGGCCGTGTTCATGTGGCCAATAAAAGCAGGCGATCCATTGAAAAGGCACTCCCACGACGACTCTTGAAAAGAACTGGCAGGCCCAGCGGTGATTATGACACCAAGTGTAAAAAATATTGGTATGTTGAAAAAGGGACAAATCAAAAGCCCAAAAGAGCAAACTTTAATAGTATTTGTAAAATCACCAAGAGGATGATTGCAAATATGTACGTATGGAAAATTCAAACATAAAATAAAGATCCTAATAGTTTGAATTCAGGCGAACTATGTTTGAGGACAAAGCCAGTGGTTCGTTAGACTGCAAACCTCATTAGGTTTAACAAATGTTGTTATTAATTGTGATATTTTGGAAGGAAATGCACGCGGTTTAAGTATGGAAGTATGCTGCATTCGAATAAACGATGAGCAGGACAGGAGACAAGACCGTTGTAACGGTTGTGGTGGTAGACAAGTTGAAAACTTTCATGCGAGGAATGTGGCGGTAGTCAATTTGTCAGCGTGGTGAAAGCAAGTAAGTATAGATGTAAGGACTGTGCTGGTAGTCAAGTTTGTGAGCATGGAAAAGTTCAACCAAGATGTAGACAGAAAAGGTGGTCAACTGTGCAAACATGGTAGAAGGCATGGAAGATGAAAACACAGATGTAAGGACTGTAGTAGACGTGGAATTTGCGAGCACGGTGAAGACAGAAGCCAATGTAAAGACTGTAGTGAAAGTGGAATTTGCAAGCGCGGCATCTTCACAGCGCGCTGTAAAAGAGTGTGGAGGCAGTCAACTTTGCCAGCGTAAGTTGAAAGACAACTGTAAGGACTGTGGTGGGAACTTTTGGTAGTAGAAAGCGTGGATGTGTGTGTAGTCATTGCTTTGTAAATCTGTTTCCTGGTGACCCTAAAGCATTGACAGCGAGGAGCAAGTAAAATAAATACAAATCATGACGCGCATATTTTCAAAGTATGGTGGGTGGGCTTAAACATGAAAAACCATGTTGTGTGGATTGAGGACGGGTGCCGTGCTACGAGAGGAGAATTGGTTTCAGAAAGCTGGCGAATAATACTATCCTATGTGTTGAAGTTGGTGGAAACCAACCTAAAAGTTTTATCAGACAAAACGATGATAATAGGCAATGATGATTTGTCGATGGACGTTTCTGGCAAATAGAGTTTCACCAGGTGCAGACATAGTCAACGAGTAGAAGAAGGAAGTAGCACAGAAATTGTGGAAACGCACCATGCAGTTTTAGAATGAGCAATGATATTGCAATAAGGTCTACCATCATGTATTTATTAGAATCATTTGTATCAAAGATCACCGGCTTTCGTTAGTGAGAATTTAGTGTAAGGGGCTTGAGCGCGGTGAGAAGGGTCTCCTAACTTTGTGGGATTTGGGAACATGTTTCCCAATTTTCTTGGATCTGGAGGCTTCAGGGAATGCTTTCGATGTGGGGATGTTTTCCAAATGTTCAGGGGGAAAGCTCCCAAGGTTGGGGGAAATGAGTTCTGGGTTGATGGAGAATGAGTTCTGTGTTGATAGAATACCGCGACGACATATCGGAACTTTACACTATAGCCCATAGATCTTACGTACCATGTAACTTATTTTTTCGGGTTTTAATCTTGTATTAATTTGGTGACGGTTGTAGTAAAATTGAAAGGTATGTTTCAGATGGACAATGAGGATGGTTCTGAAATATTGTGAGGAATATTCTGAAGTCCAAACAAACAAAAATGCCACGAACGAGGCCGAAGGCAAATCCGTGCGTCTCACGCGTTCCAAGGGAAAAGCAACGGGAGGCCCCGAGCCAGCAAAAAAACGCACGGAGTTTCGAACTGGGCAGAGCGTCACAAACGCACTAAATCAACACTCGCTGGGCTCCCGTTGCGAATCTGTGCGTTTCAGGGCGTTGCGGGCCTTGGGGTGCTGTTGCGCTGTGCTGCTGCCTCCCGGCAGCGGCCCAAAACGGCAACGGGAGGCTGCGCTTTGTGGGTGGCAGCCGCAGCGAGGCCGAACAACGCTTTTGAGGCCTGGCACCCAGCCAGAGGCCACCGCGTTCGGAGCGATGACTTTGAAGTGCTTGAATCAGAAGACGCTGCGGGCAGATGACTGGGGACTGGAGTGGAGCGCGGCAACAGTGCTCTGCGGAAAGCTCTGTCAAGCCGGTCATGTTTCCGGAAGCGCGCGCCTCTTCGGTTTTGACCGCGTTGCTCGACCTGGCGTACTACAAAGAGCAGAGAACATACTTGCAAGACTCAATGGCAAAGAGCAACACCAGCTTCGCTTCCGGCATTGTGACGAAGACTGCGGTCAGGAACAAAGTGGAAAAGCTGCTTCGTGGACTGATCCCGGAAGCAAAGCAACTGCAAGGCATGCCCCCGCCTCAAAACAGCAACGCGATTTTGCGCTCCTGCTGCGGCCCGGCCCGAACGAGGCTGAAACGCACCAAATGCCGGGCTCGCGTTGCGAACCCATTCGCTTCGGACTTCCCATTGTGGCTTGGCAGCGCTTGTGTCCGAGCTCGTTGCTGTTCCCGTTGCCTCACAATCTCCACTGGTGTCTTGCTGCCCCCTCCTCGTTGTACTGACTCCCTCTCGATGCTTTCGTTCCCGCCTCAAGTTGTTTGATTTGGTCGCCGTGTCTTGCTTGGGCTCCGCAAGCAATTCCTCGCTTTCGTGCTTGGCAGTGTCCTCTGTGCACCGTTGGAGCGTCTAGGTTGTTTGTCACAGCTGTGTGGGATGGGATCTGACATTGACGTCTGGGGTTTGCCACTAGCGGCCATGCTTCACAAGCACTTTGTTTGATCTTGTCACAGGAGATGCCTTCTTCAAGGAGAGCCTGTTATTCTAAACAGGGGCTTAACTTAGGCAACCCTTGCCCATCGATTGTTGCCCTAGGCCTTACGTGCAAACTCGATTG
The DNA here is from genome assembly GCA_963377175.1 of Effrenium voratum. Lineage (NCBI taxonomy): Eukaryota > Dinophyceae > Suessiales > Symbiodiniaceae > Effrenium > Effrenium voratum. The sequence continues at coordinate 408,371 of CAUJNA010003314.1, forward strand.
GCGCGTGATTTAGCAACGTGTGGGTACTCAAAAACACTGTTTGGTTGAACTTCTCTTGGGGTGTTGTTTGTAGATAAGAAACAGAGTAATCCTCACTGAAACCAAGCCAAACCAAAACCAACTTCACCCTTCCAAGCTAAATGTTTTCCTCTTCTCTTTCGGGCATCTAGGCTTCGCTGCGCTTGGCGCTGGGCTACTTGCCCGGCTACGGCCTGAGGCGCCAGGGGGAAATCCGAGGGGCGGCTGCTATCCGCAGCAAAACGACTGGGAAAGGCCTTTGAAAGGAAAGCGCCTCCAAAAAGCCAGGAAGTTAGCTTTTCCGCGGGTACCCTTTATATTTTTCCTGTAGATGGATTCGTATACTCACTTGCCCAAAGGGAATCCAAGTGTTTCTTTTGTGTTGGGGTTTTCATGTTGGCAAATGTTTAGCAAATGGTCCCGAAAGGTCAACCGTTGATTTTGCTGGTCCTGGCATGAAGGGCGCCCGATGTTGAGATTATGTCAAAGGGAAAACAAGGGAACCGCTTACGAACAGGGTCCCCGTTTCTGATGTTTTACATCCCGCGTTACGGGTTACGTCTGGCCAACGCTGCGTTTTGACCAGTCAACCAAGCCAGCGCCGAAGGCTTCGGCCGATGCCCCTGCACCTTCATCGGCAGCGGGGCTTTGAAGTCACAACGCGCCAGCCTCAATCCGCCACGGAGGCCGCGATGGCCCCACAAAGAGTTCTATATGCAAGGAAGAACCTGTCGAGTCTTGTTTCGTCTCTTTGTCCTGGTTCAGCCCACCCCAACTCCCCCTGTAGCTCAGACACATCTGCACGCTGAAGCATCAAAGTTTTGACGTGAGTTTTGGATGTGAAGGTTCAATATGCCGCAGGACCCCAGCGTCTCGGACACCCACAAGACAAAATCAAGAACATATACATCATATCATCATAACACTAAGATCAGGACAATCCCCGCCACCACCACCACCACCATTATCATCCCCACCGCCAACGGCAATTTGAACAGAAAAAGCAGCAGCAGCAGCAACGAACACCACCGCCACGACTACCAGCAACAGCAACAGCAACAACAACAGCAACAGCAACAGCAACAGCAACAACAACAACAGCAGCAGCAACAGCAACAGCAACAGCAACAGCAACACCAACAAGCAGCAACAACCAGCAACAACCGGCAACCAGCAACAACAACGACAACCAACAACAACAACAACAGCAACAACAACAACAACCACAACAACAACGAGAACGACAACGACAACGACAACAACAAACAAACATCAAACAACAAACAACAAACGACAAACAACAAACAAAACAACAAACAACAAACAACAACAAACACACAACAACAACAACAACAACAACAACAACAACAACAACAACAACAACAACAACAACAACAACAACAACAACAACAACAACAACAACAACAACAACAACAACAACAACAACAACAACAACAACAACAACAACAACAACAACAACAACAACAACAACAACAACAACAACAACAACAACAACAACAACAACAACAACAACAACAACAACAACAACAACAACAACAACAACAACAACAACAACAACAACAACAACAACAACAACAACAACAACAACAAC
>CAUJNA010003314.1:415000-537105 GCA_963377175.1 Effrenium voratum
GAGCAGCCTTACCCCTTGGCCACTCTAATGAAAGGGATGACACAGGGCGCACTCAACAAATTATTATCAGGCTGGGGGGATGTGGCGCCTTACCAAATTCTCATGTGTGACACCCGTGTTGACCTTGCAGGCAAAATGAGTTTGAGTTCTTTCGATTTTCCAAGCACAGCAGCGCCCAATTACATGCTGCGAGAGGTGTTTGATGGAAGCTGTAATATCTTGGTTGTCTGAACAAATCCCTGGACCTGATGAACCTTCCTGCTTTCCAATGAACAAGGCAATGGAAGACTGGTTTTTAAAGCGCCAGCTGTTCGCTTATAGACGTTTCAATTGTTTCTCCGTGTCTTGCTGCGCTGCTGCACGCTCAGGTCTGTTGACACGCTCCTTCTGCCAGACACAAAAAGAGACGAGGGCCAGGGCTGACCTGGTGCTGTGGCCGAAACGCTGTCTTTTGGTACAATGCTTGGTAGCAGTTTCAACAGCAATGACCTCAGAAGCAACGACCAAACGAGCAAAGACGTGACCAGCTGAGCTGGATAAACACCCGTGAGAAAACTGGGTCTGGCCTGTCAACTGAGCAGGTCAGAAAAATGGTTGTGTTCGAAAATATCACTTCGATGCCGAAGCGATTGAACAGTGCTGTGAGTTGGAGTACGTATTTCTTGAACCTGGGCCAGGACATGAAGATAGTCATTCTCCTTTGCGAGTCAGACATGTTTGGGTTGCCGCGTATCTGCACGATCAAAAGAGTTGCAACTGCGTTCTAATTTTCGGGGCCTGCGGCCCCCAGCCGGCTACGCCTCTTTGAAGTTATGCCATTGCTATGAGAAACGTGTGAGAAACGTATCCTGTGCTATGATATGGCTGGTTAGGTTATGCATGTTGCCCACCCCAACCCCAGATAATGCCGGGGATGCCGGCTTTCTGGGCCCCAGCCGGGCCAACCCAGAAGGCTGACATGGGGTCGCGAGCGCGCGCCCGAGGGTGCAGAAAGAGCAGCGTTTTGTGGCTGGGGTCGCGCGCGCGCGCCAGAAGGCCCGAAAGCCAACGGGAAAAAAGCAAGGACCGCGCAGCACGCGAGCCAGCCACAGCAAAAGCAAAACGGACAGAACAACAGCCCACCGCTCAGCACAGCAGTTTTTGACGGTATTTACAGCGTTTTGTAGAGCGAGGGCCCAGCGTCGCCGGCATGCCCGGCAGCGCTTGGCGCCAAAATGCGCGAAAATGAGCCTTGCTAATATCCCTCCGACACCTTCAAAAAACAGTGCTTCATGGGTTGGGAGGCTTTTTGGAAGGAAGTCTTGATGATGCAGACCAAGCCCCGCTGAAGCATCACCCAGGCCCAACCCCAGACCCTGATGATGTCAGCCACATGGCCTGCATATGCAAGCCCGAGCTGGTGATGCAGAGCCCACTCAGGCGACGCATCACGACCAAGTAATGAGGGTCGGCGGCGCACGGGTGCCTGCCCCTATAGTCCGGCTACGCCTCCTTGGGGTAGCATGTCGCCGCTAGGCAATTGGCCTGCTAGCTTTAGCTATAGGGGCTACACCCTGGTGCCGCCGACCCTCGCCACTAGGTCGTGATGCGCGGCCTAAATCCGGCACCTCTGCATCACCAGCTCGGGCATGCGGTTTTGCTTGACTGTGGGAAACCCTCGCGAAACATGGGTTTAGGCCATGTGGCTGACATCGTCAGGGTCTGGGGTTGGGCCTGGGTGATGCTTCAGCGGGGCTTGGTCTGCATCATCAAGACTTCCTTCTTTGAGACAAGCATGCGACTACTGGCAGGATCAACCAGGCTTGTCCATTATTGTGACGCATCCTCAGCATCACCAGCAGTCATCATGATAAGCGTGTCCACGCATCTGTTGCATTTGAACTAGGATGATAATCATCATGACGCATCCTCAGCATCGCCAGCAGTCATCATGATAATCATGACTACGCATCTTGTGCATTTCAACTCGGCTGATAGTCAGCAATCATCATGATAATCATGTCCATGCATCTTATCTCCAATCCGATGATAATCATCATGACGCATCCTCTGCATCGCCAGCAGTCATCATGGTAATGATGACTACGCATCCTCTGCATCACCAATAGTGTCTAACACCACACTTGATTGAAATGTGCGGTGTGGAATATAGAAAGAGACGGCGATGATTACGATGATGAGGATGATGATAATGTGATGAGGATGTGATGAGAACCATCACTAGCACTCGTCCCCAACATCAGTGATGATGATAGGCATTATCGTGCGTCCTCTGCATCACCAACAGTCACAATGATTATCATGACTACGCATTCTCTGCATCTCCAATCGGATCTGACGTAGTGATGGTGATAAGCATCATCATGCATCCTCTGCATCACCAACCCCAAAATCAGTGATGATGATAAGCATCACCGTGCATCATCTGCGGCACCAACAGTCATCCATGACTACGCATCCTCTGCATCTCCAATCGAGTCTGACGTAGCGTTTGACACGTGTATGAAAAAGAGAAGGACGATAATGATGATGATGGTGCTGTGATGATGATGTGATGATAATGTGATGAGAATCATGAGTAACGCTTGTCCCCAACATCAGTGACGATGATAAGCATCATCGTGCATGCTCTGCATCACCAACAGTCATGTTGATAAACAGGACTACGCACCGTCCACATCTCCAATCGGGTCTAACGAAACGTTGGAAACGTGTGTGAAAAAGAGAAGGACGAAAATGATGATGATGATGTGATGATGATATGATGAGAATCATCACTAGCGCTCGTCAGTGATGATGATAAGCATCATCGTGCATCCTCTGCATCACCAACAGTCATGATGATAATCATGACTACGCATCCTCTGCGTCTCCAGTCAGCTCTAACGGGACCACCAGCAGTCATGATGATTCACCAGCAACAAATCCGACGAATCAGACCACTTGCGGAATGGGTCGGATGCACCGGCCACGCATCGCCAACATCGAATCATCACTAGCGCTTGTCCCCAACATCAGTGATGATGATAAGCATCATCGTGCATCCTCTGCATCGCCAACAGTCACGATGATAATCATGATGCGATGATGCTATGATGAGAATCATCACTAACGCTCGTCAGTGATGATGATAAGCATCATCGTGCATCCTCAGCACCACCAGCAGTCATGATGATAATCATGACTACGCATCCTCTGCATCACCAATGGTGTCTAACGTCACAATTGAAATGCACAGTATAGAAAGAGGTGCTGATGACTGCGATGATGATGATGACGAGATTGATGACGAATCGAACCATCAGCATCAAGACGCATCCTGAGCATCGCGCGGACTTAATCTTTGAGACAAGCATACGACTACTGGCAGGATCAACCAGGCTTGTCCATGATTGTTGAGGTGACGCATCCTCAGCATCACCAGCAGTCATCATGATAAGCTTGTCCGCGCATCTGTTGCATTTCAACTAGGATGATAATCATCATGACGCATCCTCAGCATCGCCAGCAGTCATCATGATAATTATGACTACACACCTTGTGCATTTCCACTCGGCTGATAATCCATGACGCATCCTGATCATCACCAGCAATCATCATGATAATCATGTCCATGCGTCTTATCTCCAATCGGATGATAACCATCATGACGCATCCTCTGCATCGCCAGCAGTCATCATGATAATCATGACTACGCATCCTCTGCATCACCAATAGTGTCTAACACCGCACTTGAAATGTGCGGTATAGAATATAGAAAGAGACGGTGATGCTTACGATGATGAGGATGATGATAATGTGATGAGGATGTGATGAGAATCATCACTAGCACTCGTCCCCAACATCAGTGATGATGATAGGCATTATCGTGCGTCCTCTGCATCACCAACAGTCACAATGATTATCATGACTACGCATTATCTGCATCTCCAATCGGATCTAACGTAGTGGTGGTGATAAGCATCATCATGCGTCCTCTGCATCACCAACCCCAAAATCAGTGATGATGAGAAGGATCATCGTGCATCATCTGCGGCACCAACAGTCATGATAATAACCATGACTACGCATCCTCTCGCATCTCCAATCGAGTCTGACGTAGCGTTTGACACGTGTGTGAAAAAAGAGAAGGACGATAATGATGATGATGCTGTGATGATGATGTGATGATAATGTGATTAACGCTTGTCCCCAACATCAGTGACGATGACAAGCATCATCGTGCATGCTCTGCATCACCAACAGTCATGATGATAAACAGGACTACGCACCGTCCACATCTCCAATCGGGTCTAACGAAACGTTGGAAACGTGTGTGAAAAAGAGAAGGACGAAAATGATGATGATGATGTGATGATGATATGATGAGAATCATCACCAGCGCTCGTCAGTGATGATGATAAGCATCATCGTGCATCCTCTGCATCACCAACAGTCATGATGATAATCATGACTACGCATCCTCTGCATCTCCAGTCAGCTCTAACGGGACCACCAGCAGTCATGATGATTCACCAGCAACAAATCCGACGAATCAGACCACTTGCGGAATGGGTCGGACGCACCGGCCACGCATCGCCAGCATCGAATCATCACTAGCGCTTGTCCCCAACATCAGTGATGATGATAAGCATCATCGTGCATCCTCTGCATCGCCAACAGTCATGATTATAATCATGATGTGACGATGCTACGATGAGAATCATCACTAACGCTCGTCAGTGATGATGATAAGCATCACCGTACATCCTCTGCATCACCAACACTCATAATGATAATCATGACTACGCATCCTCTGCATCTCCAGTCGGCTCTAACGGGACCACCAGCAGTCATGATGATTCACCAGCATTACAAACCCGACGAATCAGTCCACTTGCGGAAATACTTTCTCCAGTTGCAGCCGCGTCCAGCCTTTGATATATATATATATATGTATATACACATATATATATAAGAGATAGTCGTGACCATCATCATCATTACGCATCCCCAGCAGCGCCAGGAACGATGGCATCTGTAGCAGTGATGATGATCATCGATCACCCTTCCCACGCGAACAAGGAAAATGGCAAGCGAAAGTTGCCACCTAATCGTGTCAAAACGGTGCTGCGTCTTATGAGCTGCACAGGTGCACTGATTTGAAAAGTAAGAACCGCGGTGTCCTTGTGAAACTATCGACTCGCGCGCGTGAGCCCAGATTGTTTTGCAGGCGATGAAGTTTGGACTCTCCTGGCAATATCCCGAAGCGAACCCTTTCATGACACAAAAACAACAGCTTGGCTAGATTTAATACGCATGCTCTTATAATGGGTCAAAACCTGCACGGGTGACCGCGCGGGTGGGAAGCACGTGCGTACGGACGTATGTATGGACACGCAATATCGCAACTGGCATGGTCTGGCAGGCAACGAGGTCAAAAAGAGCTGACCTTGTGAGGATGCCGATTGGTTGATTGTAACGTCGTGTCCTTGTGGCCTTCAGCGCAGCTGCTTGTTGTACTAGCCCTTGCTGTAGCTACTTTCGGATGAGGGCTCCCCATTGCTTGTCATAATTTCGCCATCCCCCACAGTCGTAGGCCTTGTAGCAGTCCGGCTGCGGGCGTACTGCTCTTGCTGCCTTTGCTGACTGATCTTCTTCTGCTTGCTCTTACCATGAGGGGCGCACGCCAGTCGCCGTTGCTCCCTGCGTTCATGAGCATCTCGTTGGTGGTGCGCTTGTGACGTTCTGCACAGAGGATACCTGATAATCGCCGCCGACGATAGTTGGGTTGTCTTCGAACCCCCTCTTTCGGTCTTCACCAATGTGTTCTTCTTCTTGGCTTGTGGATAATTTGCAGGAGAACAGGAGGAGTCCAAACTGTTAGTTGTCCATCAAGTCAAAGATGTTCCAGGCCTCCTGCGTGATCTGAACGGCTGCGAGGAGTCCATGTCTGGGCGGTAGACCTGTTGCTGCTTCGGTACGGTGAGCGCGTCGCAATTGATATTCGAGAACCAGTGGAAGGATGTGTTTTCCCATCCTCCACTGCATTTGTTTTTTCCAGCGTAAGTTGGATGGATGTGGAATTCTCGTCGCGAAGGGTATACCTGCTTAGTGAGCAACTTGGCCGTGGGCTTCTCATCCAAAACTAGTGGGCTTCCGTCCAGCTTCTGAGCATGGGCGACAACACCTGAACTTGCTCAAATACTCGGTGCGGTTTCCGGAAAGAAATTAATGTTTGATGGATCAGTTGTACTGAGAGGCCCTGGTGTATGTATTCCTGGTATTGGTACACGTGGGGTGAAGTGCATCGAGCGCCCTTTTTCTACTGCGTCTACTGCGAATGCATGTGTGAAAGGCGATTGCTGTAAGGCCAATGGTCTGGAACAGAGAACATGGGGCAACTTACTGCAGAACTTGCTACTGTGGCAAGCCCCATCGCAGGCTCCAGCAAGGCCCCTGGCTATGAGGAGCGGGCGCGGCAACGAGGGTTGAGCCACCAGACCAGGAGGCGTGTTGCTGATATTAGACTACAACAATAATGTGTTTCTGCCCACCCTTATGTGTTTGTGTACGTTTTTGTGTATATATATATATATGTACCCCCTTGAAACACTCAGGTTGGAACTCAGGTTTTGTCCCAGACAGGGAGGGGGGGACTCTGAACTGAACCTAAATGCACAGCCCAACCACGCAAAGGTCAAGCTCTACGTTCAAAAGGAGCATAGTTCAACAGCTTGAGAGTCACTTTGGCGTGCGGGAAGCGTACTTAAAGTCACATAGGAGAATGCGAAGTGCACTTTGGCAGCCCGCCTCAAAAAGCACAACTTCTCAGCAAAAGAGTAGCACGCGAAGCGTGCTTTGGCAGCTGCATCGTGCCTGTAGCCGCTCTGTTATGTGGTTTCATTTTTTTCACAAGGAGTTCAAACAAATCACCCACCCACTTCGCGGAGAGGAACTCCAGTCTTTGTCCATACCAGCTGTTGTCATGGCCAGTTCAAACTGGAACCAAGCTCAATTTTATAATGGTTGCTGCTTCTATCTCCGTGCGGTTTTAGAACATCCTCAATTGTGGCCCGTAAAAGCTAGACAGTGTTTCTTGACTGCTTGAGGTTTTCCCACCTGCATTCAAGATTGAAGCTCTCTCAGATTTTGTCTTTTTGAGAATCGTCCAGCCTGGCCAGCTCTCAAGCCCCCAAAAGACTGTAAAGCTTTCAATAAACACGTTTCCCCCGTCGCAAAACGCAGGCGGTCACATTCACAATGCGGGCAGAAAGCACACTTCACATTCACTGTTTACAGCAAATTTCATTTGTTGAACAACAACCTGAGTGTGCCACATATATAGTATATATATATATACACGCATCTGTATACGCGTGTATGACCTGTTCACCATGGACTTGTAGGGTTTGTAAGCCGCAGGTTGTGGGTTTTGCCCACGAAACATTTACCACGAAAAGACAACAAACACATATCTCTCACGCAGGAAAGGACACTCTATCCGCAAGAAGGGATGCCCCTTGGTCTCATCCCTAAAAGCAATTTGCCCGGCGGTCAAAAAGTAAGACAGGAACCCACGCAAGCAACATGAAAGTAGCCTCATCAGATGCATGCGTGTGCTCTTCAAAAGCAAGCCTGCAAGACCTCTGAAAGAATTTCTTCTAACGTTTCTGCAAAATCCTGGGCAAGACCTTTGGGACAGGGTCTCTTGATAGCGTGTCTTGGCAACATCTTCTGGATGTCTCGGAGCGAAAGCTTGGCAGGTCCTGCGCAAGATCTGTTGGTTGGATCTCTACGCAGGACCAGCGAAGACATCTGTGGATCTCTGTGCAAGATCTCTTTATAGGAGATGATACACCCTGCGCAAGTGTTCTGTTCAAGACCTGTAGAGACCATGCTCTGCAAGACCTGTTGCAAGGAAATCTTTGCAGGCGCCGTGCAAGACCTAAAGCGTGTTAAGATATGTGCAAGATGTTTGGGAAGGATGTCCTGGTAGGCAAGATGTGCGCACAGAATCCCTGAGAGGGTCTGCGCGAGACCTATTGACGAAGTATCTATGGGGGATCTTTGCAGGATCTCGCTGCGCAAGATGTCTGGGTAGGGGTACAATTCTCTGTTCAACATCTGTAGCGAGCATCCTCTGCAAGATCGCTTGAAGTTTCTGCGCAAGAGCTCTATCCCTATGAAGGACCGGCACAAGGTGTCTCGTGGAGGGTTTTACAGGGTCTCATGTCTGGATAGGTCCTCTTGATAGTACCTCTTGGCAAGATTTGTGCGCAGGAGCCATGAGAGGGTCCTATACATATATTGCTGTTTTCTGGGCAAGAGTATCTTTGCGGCCCTGTGCTTCGACGTTTGAACCTTGCACCGTGCCATAGCTAGGGCCGAGTCGAAGACGGAACGAGAGTCCCGGACTGTGATTAGCCGCGCTCGGACACACATTAAACCGTCTGACACTGTGTGCAGACAACGAGGGGTTGCGCCGCGCCACAACAAGGGCGATCCGACCCACGAAAGTCCGCAGAAGGTTCACTAGCTTTTGCTGTTCAGCATTCGCACCGTGCCGCAGCACGCGCGGTCCGACGCTCCCAAAGTCCGCAGAGGTTCGCTTTCGATGTTGGACGTTTGCCTGCGCCGCAGTTAGAGCGATGCGACCCACCCAAAGTCCGCAGCAGAGGGTTCACGGTAGATGTTCAAATGCGCGCCGCGCCGCACCGAATGTGACCCGACCCGCCCAAAGCCCGCAGAGGGTTCACTTTTGATGTTCCGAACTCGCACCGCCCCACAGCCAGAGCAATCCGACCCGCCCGAAGTCAGCAAAGGGTTGGTCCAGTTGCGCTGCAAAAAATTCGCGCCGCTCCATAGCAAGAGCGACCCGACCCGCCCAAAGCCCGCATAGGGTTCGCTTTCGTCCCACACAGGGTTCACAGCGACGGCAGTTCAACGCGCCCTCAAGTCCGCAGAGCGATGGTTGCGAGGTAAAAGATTCGAACCGTGCCACAGCGAGAGCGATTCAACACACCCAACATAATGCATCTCGAAGGCTCGTGCGAAGCAGTTGGCTTTTTGGCGCCCGCGTGCGGGTCATGCGCCAGTTCCCTTGTGAGATGCTCATGCGCATTTCGAGTGCGAAGGATTGCGCGAAGTGCTTGGACGAATTTGAAGCCTTTCGAGGGTGTCCTCTCGGCTTGGCGCGGAGCGAAGTCAGAGAACGCTTGATGGTGAGATACGATTGTGCAGCAAATTCCACGAAAAATGGTCCGCGCCAAATCGCTTCCAACCGCTTTTTGTCCGGCCCAGAGCGAGCGCCCTAATCTCACCCCCGGCGCTGTATCCTTAACGCAAGGACGCCCTAGTGTAGACACGTTGCTTGGGTAATCAACCTGCAATCTCCGAGTCCATATGTTTGCCCTTCCTGAAGGGTCAGCATTACTTGATCTTTCAGCCGTTGCGAAGTTTTTTGCACTTAGCACACCCGTGCCTCAGTGCTGGTTGATGGGACCTTAATCCTTCGCCTGTTACGACACTCTCTGATTCCCCCAAAACAGATGTCAAACTTTGGGAAGCAATGAGACGGAGAGGGTAATCAAAGGAAGTTTGCAAGAAACAGCGTGTTACGGCAACTAATTGAAAGCTAGCTCTCTCAGACAGATGACAATTGAGCAAAAGCATGGCCTTGTGCGTGAGCTGGCGCCTCCGGAGAACAGCTTGGTCGCGGTGCGTGGTCAGAGCGCGTTCGGAGCGATCTCGGAGCGCGTTCGGAGCGATCTCGGACCATGAGCGCGGACGCATTGGCACGGCAACGCGAAGGTGAATGCAATGATTTAGTTGCATGACAGGCTCAACACTTTCGCAAGGTGGCAGAATGCATGGCACGCGCAGCTCTTTTCCAAGGCCAAGCGCAGAGTGCATGGCAGGCGCAGCACTTTCACAAGGCCAGGCGCAGAATGCGTGGCAGGCGCATCAGTTTCGCAATGTACGGTGCAGATTTCGTGGCAGGGGCAGCACTTTCACAAGGTCAGGTAGGTTAGGTGCAGATAGATAGGTAGATAGATGGAGAGAGAGAGGTAGATAGATAGATGGATAGATAGGTAGATCGACAGAGATTTAGATAGATAGGAGACATAATAGATACATAGATAGATAGAAAGACAAGTGGATATCTAGATAGGTGGAGATAGACGGACGGGTGGACAGAGAGAAAGAAATACAGAGAGATTTTGATAAACATGTAGATAGATAGATAGATAGATAGATCGATGCATAGAGAGAGAGAGAGAAACTAGATAGGTAGAGAAGAGAGAGAGAGAGAGAGAGAGAGAGAGAGAGAACGTAGATAGATAGATAGCCAGAGCAGACACGTAGAAAGATAGCAAGAAAGGAAGAAGCAACGGAAGATAGATCGATAGATAGACAGATGCACACATCGGTTGGCGAATAGATAAAAAGGTTGAAGTTGTTAGATAGACAGGTCGATGGATAGATGGCGCTTTACACCGACACATAGAGAGGTCGACAGGAAAATCTATCCTCGATCGTTGGGGGCATGGGCAGATGAATTCATGGATCGGCAGGCAGATAGACAGATATATAGACTTGAGGGATAGATAGACTGGAGAGATTCCAATGCGCAACTAGATGGAGCGCAGAGATACATAAGTAGCACGATCGTGCAGGTGTGCCCCGCCCCCCAGCAACTTGCAGAGGCAACACGCGGAGATGCTAGCGCGCGTGCAGACGCGGGGCCAACACAGGCTACCAACAAGCTGGGTCGCACTTCCTTTCTTTGTCAAGATGCCGTCGGAGCGCGGATCATGTGGATCCTGAGTGTCAAGGATAGCTTGCGTGTGTCACCTCAGCCGAGCCAAAAAGCGCGTGACCGAAGACGTCGTGGCAAGGGCGCCGCTGACCAAATGCGCCAAGCTCAAGGAAGCTCTGGCGTCTCCGGCCTTCAAAGCGTGACGCTGCCTGAGCCAAGTCCAACACTCTCAATCCGTAACACTCTCACAAATAAGCAACTTTTTCTTCGCTCTTCGGTGTCCTTCACGCACGATCACCTTGCAGCCTGAGCCGAGACGCGGGGCGGTTGCGCTCGACATACTTCCACATGTTCGTCACCTTCCCCGCTGCCGTTTGTATGTTTTGCTTGCGCGGCCTTGGGCTGGCTACACACACACACACACGCACACCTTCAAACCCGCACTCCCACACACACAAGCACTTGTTAGGCTTGGCGGCTCAGCCAGCCTCGCATTAAGCTTGTAAGGCATGGCTGACAAGCTTTACCGCTTCGAGGGTGCGTCGATGACAGCTTGCGCGCGCCGTCAGGCAGCTTGTGGCGCTTTCCTCCTGACCACGAGGAAAACGAGCGCGCCGGCGTCGGCGAAGCTTGCTGGGATGTCCTAGCGTCGGACGGCGTCCCGACGCAGCAACTTTACGAGCGTTTGAACGTCGCAAAAAGCCGACAGTGGATCATGCTGAGCAAGGAGCGGGTCGCCGTTCTCATGAGCGAGGCAGACGCTCGCGAGGTTGCTTGTTGGGACTGCGCAGCTGCCAAGGCCCTCAGGCGAAGCCTGCGCAGGCCGCGTGGCTGCCGCAGCTCGCGCGCTACTTGTCGACGCGCCTACGCGCGTGCCGGCTCAGGCTGCGCGGATCTCACTCGCTGCCCGCAACACCCAAGCCGCCTCTGGGGAAATTTATTGGTGGCAAAACAGTGGCCCAAACTATGAAGGATGGCGCTCCTTTGCGCCAGGCCTTCCAGCATGGCCAGTGCAAGGCCGGAAAGGCGTGCGCGCACCGCTGTGCAGCAGTGCTACGAGGAGCTTGGGTTTGCGGCCACAGGAGTGCAGGGCTGCGAAGCATCTTGACGGTGCCCTGGAAAGGGGCTTGAACCTTGGACCGAACATGTTCTGCAAAGCTTTCTTGTTTTGTGGGTGGCAGGTGCCACCCGTCGACTGGTCCCTGGACCCTGGCACGCTTTGGAGGAGTCGCTGCGGGAAGCAATCTTCACGGCGGCGGTCCTCGATTGCTCCACCAAGGCCAGGGCCAGGGAGACCCCGAGCAAGTTCTCAGATAAGTGCCCAGGCTCTCCTCCGTTGCGGTCTAGAGAGTACCGGCAAGCCTCCCAGGCCTCGATGCTAGAAACCAGCAGCGTGGCGCATCGAGGAAGGAGAATCCCGCCCACAGCACGCTCAACGACAGCGAGTTCCCGGTCCATGTGGTCTACGTCGGCCAGGGGCATCGCTCCCATCGCGCTCTCGGTTACAGCTTTCGTGCAGGGGCACACCTGCGCGGCCGACGACCGGCGCTTCAGGCATGCCACACCATTCAATCAGCGTTCCAGGTTTGTCGAGGTTTCCTTTTCATCATGGTATCCATGTACTTTGTCCTCAGCGAAGCGGCAAGCAGCAGCGGCCACGGGGACCAAACAGACCACATAGGCTGCAGGCTCTCAAGGACCATCAGTATGGTTCCCCCAGCCGGACCCACTCCACGCTGCTGTCAGCCTTCGACGCTTTGGAGGCGGTGCCTTGGCGCAACCAAGGCGAGGTTCCCGTGGTTTTCACTTGGTCTTCCAAGAGGGTGACGCGCAGCTGAGGGAGGCGTTTGTGGCCATCATTCCGCCGCAGGTCTATGAGGTGTGGGAGATCGGTGACCACAAGATAGCTCAGTTGGAGCTGTTCACGCGGTCATAACTTTTGCTGAATTTCCTGTGAGTGCCTTGGGATCTTTTACAGCGCCTTGGAGGTACTGCGGGAAAACTGCAGGGTACCCTGAGCACACTTCGGGAGCAGATCCCGCCACAGCGTGGAGTACCCAGCTGTGGTGTCCAGAGCAAATCCCACAAAAATGTGGTCTATGACACTTGCTTCGATCGAGAGGGAAAAATCTGCGGAGCTGTCAGGGTTGATTCTCCTTGGAATGAAAGAAGCAACATCCGCCAGCGCAAGTCCACTTTGACCAGCTTCAGCCTGACCGACCAAAATCATTAAGATTCCCCAAGCTCATGTGTCGTAGCATATCTCTCCGTGAAAGCTGCCAAGATCAATTTCACGAAGAGGGGGGTGCCTCACACCCCCAAGCTTATTCTTGGGCCCACAAAATAAGGTCTTGTTGGTTGCCCCCCTGAAAAAACGCACGCGCAATTATGAAGTGAAAGCTAAGTCCAAATCCAAAGGGAGGCTCCAGCAAAATTGAATCAAACGGAAACTCAAGTCTACCAATTCTAAGCCAAGGGAAGCCAAAATTGAAACTCAAAAGGAAGCTTCGTCAATATCAACTCTGGAAACTTCAAAGGAGGCCCCAGCAATACTTAATACTGTGAAAGGCCAGGCTATTGCAAGCCACTAGTGTCAAAGCCCTGGCAAGCCAGGAGGCAACGCTGCAAACTTCCTATTGCTAAAAGGCCAGGAGACAACGCTGCAAAGCACATTGTGTCAAAGACCTTGTCGCAGATGAGGTTTGCTTGCAAAGGCGTTGCCTGCTTGGCTTCGAACCTCTTTTTCAAGGAGCAAGAGCTAGCTAATAGCCAACAACTTTTGCCATCCGCCATGGCTGGGGCTGCCGCGCGACGCCGCCGAACTTTGCCGCTGAGGATGCGGCTGGAGACTCCGTGAAGAAGGATACGACAAGGTTCACCTGCGTCATGTGCTCTGGCGTGCTTTTTTGGGCTTGTTGTTGGGTATGCGGGCGACGCCGAGGGTGCTGATGGGAGCCGCCTTCCGCGAAGCATCTCGCAGTTGTGGCGTTGCTCTTGGGCAAACGAAGAAACACATGAACCGGTCGCGGCAGCACTGCGACGCTGAGCTTTAAATCCCCTAGCTCTTGCCCCTGAAGATGTTCGAGCAGGCAGCGCCTGTGCAAGCAAACCTGCTGCAATTCTCATCTGCGAGAAGCGCAGAGAACGCTTGCGTCGCAAGGATAACAGGCTGCAACACCCTGAAGCTCCGATCTTCGCAAAGCGCAGGGTGGGCCTGGGCCAGCTTTATGAGCACGTCTATTCTGAGAATAGGTGCCGCATGATATTAATTACAAAAACGAAAAATAAACAAACACAGACTCAAGAAAACACCCAGCCCCAAAGCCTACATACAAAAAAGCAAATAAGCATCAAGACAAGACTCAGCCCCAAAACGTACATTCAGAAGAAAAACAAATACTAATCAAGACAAGACTCAGCCCCAAAACATTCATTCAAAAAACACAAAAACACAAGAAAAGACTCAACCCCCAAACTTCCATCCAACAGAACAAACAGAATAGTATTCTACTTCTAGGTCAGATTCTAGGTCACACGAGCCCCGAGAAGCAAAAGGAAGGCCAGGAAGGGAAGCGTCTTTGTTGAACACATTCAACGTGAGGTGTGCAGTTCCTGGGAAAGAGGGGGGCCAGCAGAATCTGGCAAATCCGGGCGTTCCAGAGTTGTACTTTTTGAGTCTGGCAAAGCTGGGCGTTCCAGGAGTTGTTTTTCATGTGTTGTTTATTTGTGTTTTACTTGTTTTTGTTTTTTATTTGTTTGTTTTTTCCCAAGGTTTATCATTTTTTCACCCCAGACCACCTCCCCAAAACATCTTTCCCGGAGCCCGGGCCGGGCCCCCGCAGCAGCCCAACAGACCCCCCTTTTCCGAGGACCCCCCTCCCAACCCCTCCAAACCCTCACGCACCCCCGGACCCGGGCCGGGCCCTCAACTTCCCCCAGTTGCAAAGCTCCGAAGATTCGGAGAGGATTCCAAGATCGAAAGTTGGAGTTGGAATCCTCTCCGAGGCCCAAAGTGCTCGTTCGGTTTGATTCGACCGCGCCAATCTCATTTCTGGATTTTGAATGTTTCTTCAAGCGGGCGAACGTTTCTTCTGTGTAGTGAATTGAGTGTTGAATTGCTTTTGTGTGTTCATGTGTGTTTTGGTTGGGAAATTGGCTTGATTCTTTTGTTTTTTCTTGGGTGTCAAATGTTTTTTTCTAGATGCGGGGTTTGTGTTTTTTCTGTTTCTTGCTGGGTGTCAATTTGTTTTTCCTGAATGTCGGGGTTGGGTTTGCTTTTTTTATTTGAGTCTAGTTTGGAGTCCACAATTGCTTTTTGTTGGGTTTTGAATTTTCCATCAAAATCAACTTTCTCTGGCGAAGCCGTTCTCATAAGGCCAGCTGCCACAGAAGGCAGCTTGGGTTAGCCTCATCAAAGACATGTGCTTTCACAGTGTTCAGCGTCGAAAACCCGGGCAGCGCCCCAACTGCAAGATGCTCTGTGGCCACCATCACCCGCATTACCTGTACGCAGCCCAAAAACGATCCAACAAACATGCCAGATGACAGGTGATGCTCATCATTTTAGTACACAAAGGGCATCCAGCCGCTTTCTCCGCAAACACGGTCGGCGGCAGAGCGTGGCAGCTCCATAGAGCTTCGCTCTGGAAACGTCTCCTCAAGACCAAGGGGGAGGGTCTCACACAGTTGTTCGGCTTGCTTCGCAGGCCGCGGCCAGATGTAAGGGCTGCCGCCCTGCGCGGCCGACCCTTACCATAGCCTTGCGCTTCTCCTGCCTGGGGCTTCAAAAATAGAGGTAGAACATGTGAAGAAGAAGACACATAGAAACAGACAAAGATAGAAATGTAAAGGGAGGAAGGAAATAGGATGAGGGGTGAAGAGATAAATGGCATGAAGGACAACAGGTATGGGGGGAAGTGCGTCTTCCCAGCCGTTCGAGCCTTTTTTTCTTAACCAAAAGTACCGCGCACTCTCCGCTCGCTCTCTCCGTTCCCTTGCGCCGCGCCGTTCGCTTTCAGAGGTAAAAGCCGCCTAAAGATGTATTAGACATGAGGGCCTGGCTCTAACAATATCTCTTTACACCTATTTCATACCAACTTTGTGCTCAAGTTATACCATTTTTCACCAATGGCTATACCAGTTCTATACCAAATTCATACCAATTTTATACCAATGTTTATACCATTGTTTATACCAATTGTTGACCAATGGTGTACCAACTCCATACCAATTCTACACACCAAACTTACCCGCAACGCAAGCTGTCATATTGAGTCATACTTTAGTAATACTGTACTAGTAATTATTGTGTATTATGCAGTGTGCCATATGCCGTTTCGTATCGCAATGCCGACGTTACCAACAACTTCCCATCAGAAGCAACATTTGTGGCCCCACCAGGTTAGCGCCCACGCAATTAATATTGGAATAGACCAGTAGTCAAGCCAGCTTACTATTACTTCACCACCATTCTTCCACTTGCCACGAACAAACAGCGACACCCTGAGCATGTAAAATTGAAAAAGCAATGTCCAAGCAGGTGCCCAAAATGAGCCTGTAATGTTTCCTGGAGCCAAGTCAAAATTGTCCAAACAGCCTCTCAACGGCGTCAACACAGCCAGCAACTGTTGGCCTACCATTTGCTTCTCACAATGAAATGGTCATACTGTACTCGTCACCGTCTGACTCTTTGCCAGCGCCAATATCTGAAACGACTGCGGTTCCATTGTCACATAGTTTTTTTATAATACCAGGACCAGAACCCCCCGTCACAACTTCATGGCGCCGTGTCCCTATGTTTCTCAAAATGTCAAATTGGGTACTAAGTAGCACTGAAGGCTTTCCTGCACGCAACATGATTTCACAGGAAACAAAACGAGCAAACACGCGCCTTGTCAGAAAAGTGTGATTGGAAGGGTGTTGCGCTTCGTTTCCAAGTCGCATGATTCGTGTCAAGCTTAACTCACCTTGACCCTGGTGTCAAATGAGTCCCGAGTTACGACCATGTCCGGCTTACTCGTTGGCAACTGGTCAATGGCTCAACAATGACAATAACAAATTTGACGATGCGGCAGACAGTCCCACGCTGAAAATGTTGGCTGCGCAAATCTTCACCCTTTTCTGGTCAATCTTTGCAACCACAGCGATGACTGATGTCTTTGAAAGCCCGCCTTACCTTGAATCTGGCCATGAATCTGAACGATGATGTTATGGGCAATTGGCACTATTGGGTCACCAGGCGCCCTATTCGGCCACTCCAAGCTATGACTCAAACACTGACTGACCGCGGCTATGCCAAACTCAAAGCGCCTTCGCTTGGCGACGGGCTTCCCTGCAATGATTGCCTGGCACTTCTGCAGCATGGCCGCATGACACTGAAATTCCCGCTTCTTGACACCTGCCAGAGCCTTGCTCAGCAGCGTTTCGCCAATTAGCAGGTCACGTAACAATGCTTGGGCAAGGGTAGCCGAGCCCACAAAGCAACCAACCTGAAGCCGCTTTCGTTGGCAGAGCCAAGGAGAGAATCCAAATCTTGCTGCAAAGCAAGGGACATGTCCCCAACTGACTTGAAGCAGTCAAGGCCCATCCTGTGGCACATGCCGGACACTGCACTAAGCAAGCCTCTAGCATCGCGCAACGCAGGTGCAACGTGCGAGCAAAAATTGCACATCTGCTCGACGGACGCATCCCTGCAAAGAGAGTCTACAAGTTTGGCATCAAGCTTGTCCTCGCCAATTGCTTGCCAGAATTTGTATGTCTTCTCGGCTGTGCTGTACAAATCAGCCACAAAGCTCTTTGTTTGAGCAAAATCCGACTGCAATGCCATCAAAATTTGACTAAGCGCTGCGGCTGCCACTTTCACGCAGACATCCTTGAACTGCTGACGGCCGGGTCCTGAGTCTTCCCCAAGCACTGGTTTGCGTGCTTGATGTAGTTCGCCAACTTGTTGGGCTCCTTCCAGGATGGGACCAACCTCTTGTTTAACCACATATAAACCGCTGGTGTTTGAACATTGTCGTGTACTGTAAGCTTCACACCCATTGTGTCAAACCCTGGCTCCTTCTGCAAGCCAATCAGCGACTGCAGCATGCTATCCGTCAAGACCAACGCGGCTCGCTTGCCCGTGTAAGTCTTCAGGTTGTCGGTAAGGGTAGCTTTCTTCTTGCAATCAAGCACCGCACTCCGAAGGAAATTGAGATGACGGGCAAGAGGTTGAACACCGCTGCCGTTGCACAAAACAACGGAGCTGACACGAACTTCCTCGGGCACACCTGTCTTGCCAAACTTCAGGGACATGTCCTCTTTCTCCGCCGGCGTGCCAGCAAAGTAGATGTCATAGACCGCCCCAAAGTTGATGAGGACAGCGTTCTCATCCTCAGTCATGGTCCCCACAACGCTGTCCTGGAGAACGCTGTCAATGGAGACGCTTGGCTGGCTGATGATGCTCAGAAACTACGCAAAGCCTGGGCGGTCCGGACCGTGTCAGCTTATTTAAATAATTGTTACACGCCTGCCCGTTACAGTAGCATTGTTGTCGCGAAGTCAATGAGCCGCCATGATTATTACGAGTGCTTTGATACGAGTCACGGGCTGTTGTTGCTGCGCTGGCGCAAAATGCCCCAGCTGCAACAACCTTGGAACCTCAACATCTTTGCGACACCTCTCTCCTGTATCGTTCACAAAACGGCTTGGCATGGCTCAAGCGTGACCCACATGAAGCGCACAAATCACTCGCGACTACGACTGACTTCCATGGAAATTGGCCGGAAAGACAGGCATCACTGAAAGTAGCAGGTAAGTCAGACAAATGGCTGGTCGCATTTTCCTGCAGGATAGTGAGCGCTTTCGTGGCCAGAATCTTCAGCAATTCCTCCAACTGGCCAAAGATCATGGGGGCCAACCGCTGCAAATGCCGGGCTGCGTCACTCTTGATGGACTTGGCGAAGTTCATGGGGCAGTCCTGGGTAAGGGCGGATGGCGGGGTGCCTGGCTGGCAGTTGACAAGGGCAATCATGGAGGACAAGGCTGTCTTGAACTTGCCGTAGACCGTTCGGTTGGCAGAAAGCATTGTCTCCAACGGTGCGGAACGAATCGGCCCCAAAGCTCGTTGAAGCATGTTCTTGGGCGTAGGGGCGAACGCTGCAGCCTCTGACAGCACCTCCATGAACTTGGCAATGGCGGTTGTGTCGAGCTTTGCGTGGTTCAAGTCCGCAATGCTTTGAAAGAGTCGATCAGCCACCTTGGTCCTGAACTTGCTGATGATCACGTTGAACATTGCGAGCTCCAGCTCAGCAACGTTGGCATCAACCAACTCCATCTGAGACTTGTTCTCCTCCAGCCAACGCGCCGAGGCCATCTTTTGCATGAGGGTCGTCTTGGCCACGACATCAATCAGCTTGGCCTGCCCCGGGATGGCGATCTCCCCGTCTGACTTCAAGATACAGTCCACCGTGAGGGTCTTGAGGCCAGCGCAAGTTTGCACACAAGTGTCCATCTCAGACTTGAACTGCAGCTCCCTGAAGCGGGCATCGATCATCGCGGCAACTTCACTCTTGATGTGCTGCCCTAAAGGGAAGAAAAGCAGGCCCTCGTACAAGGTACACTTCTTGTTCGTGGTGAGCGCGGAGCGTGAAGTGAAGCCTTGATCACCTCGATATCCTCATTGGTGAAGACTTGCTGTTCTGATTGACGCACGGCATCTGTGATGCACCTCAATTTCTCCACATCATCCAGGAATTGAAGGATCACTGCGTTGCCAGACTTGCGCCAATCCTGAGCTATCAAGCTTGGCATGAATTTCTCCAAGCATTCTCCCAATCTCAAAACCTCCTCCTTGGCCTTCTCCACGCTTGCCTTTGCAGCGACAGACTGCATCTCCTCAGGCGTCCCTGCTGGCAACTCACTCTGCGGCACGGCAATCTCCCTGGCGAGGCTCGACGCCACTGTCTGCCTGAACGACTGGTACTGAAAGTCGATGATGGCGTTCTCGCCACCAAACTGCTCCTGCAAGGCAATACTTGTCAAGGAAGCAAAGTAGCCCACAGGCACTTGCGCGTGGCGAGCGCGGCACATCTGATCCACAATCTTCGGGATGTTCAAACCCTCGCTACGGGCCTCCGTGATGTTCTTCTGCAAGGTTGCGCTGGAATGATGGCAGCCCACGCCTCTCTGTAGATTTTCTGGAGGTCTTCAGTGTTCCTGGCCTCCAGCTTTTCCTGGATGCTGCTGGCTTTGGCAAAGGTGATGGACAGGAACTGGTGCTCGTGGACACCTGTTGTTTCAAAGCCTCATATTGGCTGAGCACTTTTTCAGTAGCATCAATCTCCTTGTGAGAGGCAGACGCCTTAGGTTTCGGCATCCGGCCACCGCCACCAAACATCCAGGAAGAGGAAGTTGCTGTTGCAACATCACCCATTTGAGAGGAAGTCTCACTCGGCGCAGGCTGCCCCCCAACAGCAGCAAAAGACTTTGGCCCCAGGTTCCGGCGCTTCCGGCACGGCGAGTCTTTGCGCTGGTTGTCCGTCTTGTCGACCTTGTCTTTGCTGGATCCGTTGCCAAAGCTCTCCACCCCCCAAATTGCAAAGAAGTCGTCATCTCCGGCTTTGGGTTTCTTGGTTGGGGAGAAGCCCTTAAAGTTTAAGACGGGTTCATTGCTTTTGCGTTGAACCCTTTCTAGTCGTTATCAAACGCACCAATCACAGTGACAAGAAAGAGGTCTGAGTTGACCCCGAGCTTCTTGAGAGACCTTGCCAAGCCAGCACGTACGCAGCATGGGTGCATTTCGTC
Organism: Effrenium voratum; assembly: GCA_963377175.1. Classification (NCBI taxonomy): domain Eukaryota; class Dinophyceae; order Suessiales; family Symbiodiniaceae; genus Effrenium; species Effrenium voratum. The sequence continues at coordinate 435,528 of CAUJNA010003314.1, forward strand.
CCATCGCTTTGCAATGTCAGCTTTAGTGGCCGGAGAAGCTTCAGGGTCGGCAAGAACCACCCAGGGCCAAGGCAACTGCTCCCAGTACCACCAATGCCGGCGGAACACCCAGGCAGACAGATTCAGCAACAGCCGCCTGAAGTCTCTGACTTGCTGAGAATGCTTGGAAAATGTGCTGCGCCCAGAAGGCATCCAAGTGACACAAAGTCCGCTGCCGGTGGTGTCAAAAATCAAGTGAGCGATGTTCTGAAGCACGGCCCGCACTGTGCTGGATGTTCGCTCAAAATGCTCAAACAATGGAAACCGTTGCCCATGTCTCACCGCGGTCAAGCACTCAAGCCAGTGATAAGGTACGCTCCGCAAGAACTCTGAGGCAATGAACCACTGTCGCACCGCCCACTGCGAAACAGCACAGGACAGAAATTCCCGCGAGGCCAACAAGCGTTTGCCCTGAACCTCGTGGAAATACAGCCATTCAACAAGCCTCGGGTTTGCGCTGGCCGCCGCGCTCGACAATGGCGCTTCCTGAAACTGAAAGGATTGAAACGCAAGGACGAAGATGCGCGGAGGAAAGCTGTTGATGATAATGCCCATTGCCACAGAACCTGACGACTTCCAGAGTTTTGTCCACTTGTTCGGTGTTGGCGGGGCCGGCGGTAAGCAGTAGCTCAATCAGGGTGGCGCCCATCTTCTGACACGCGTCTTCTCGTGACGCGCAGTGCCGAGCTGAAAGGCCAGGCACCTGCACAGCCGCAGCGATGAGTTCGCTGCCCAACTGGGGACCCGTTCCACATCTGGCAGAACGCAGACAAACGCCGCTGAAACTGAGCATTGTCCGCCTTTCCGTTGCTTTTGTGGTGGTGCCAGCACTTGAGAAAGTCAACAACCTGAACCATCAAAGCATCTTGCTCGCCAGAAATGTCCGCACACCCGCTATCGAAGCGCATGTTGTCCTGAGCCGCAGCCAACATCAAAGTGGAAAGGTGTGACAAGACTTGCTTTCGACCAAGCCAAATCATCCCCGTGATTTGAGCAAGTGGCCTGGGAAGCTGTTTTTCTTCAGAAAACCCAGTTGAAAATGGCCACTTGCGCAACAAGGGAACCCCCAGAATCAACATGTTCTGGCTGTAGAAGGCAGCAGTCAAGTGATAGTTGTCTAAACCTACGTGAAAGCTTGTAATCGGAATATACAGTATACACCACTTAAACTTAAACCCTGTGTCATATCATTTTCATATAACATACATACATCCACCCTCACACCGAGCTATCCATTACAGCCATCACAGCATCACACGTTGTTGCTTCTAAACGTGCAGCGCGCCGTCGAAACAGCAAACAACAAAACACCTCCAAGCCAGAGATTGCAAGCGTTCTGCCCAACATCGGCCAAACACACACAGGACAAGCGTTGCACGTGTGCGGCCAGGCACCTTCAGCCACTGCTTCAAGGCCATTTGCAAGCGAAGCAAGTGCCCCAAGTTTCGAGTGGCGATCCGGGGATCGCCCCGCCTGGCGGGATTCGGGATTCGAATCCCAAAGCGGGATTCGCGAACCCCAATCCCAATTTCGGGATTGGGGATTCGGGATTCGAATCCCAAAACAGGATTCGCGAATCCCAATCCCAATTTCGGGATTCGGGATTCGAATGCCAAAGCGGGATTCGCGAATCCCAATCCCAATTTCGGGATTCGGGATTCGGGAATTCGGATTCGAATCCCAAAGCGGGAGTTGCCAATCCCAATCCCAATTTCGGGATTCGGGATTCGAATCCCAAAGCGGGAGTCGCGAATCCCAATACCAATTTCGGGATTCGGGATTCGAATCCCAAAGCGGGATTCGCGAATCCCAATCCCAGTTTCGGGATTCGGGATTCGGGATTCGGGATTTCGGATTCGAATCCCAAAGCGGGAGTCGCCAATCCCAATCCCAATTTCGGGATTCGGGATTCGAATCCCAAAGCGGGAACCGCGAATCCCAATACCAATTTCGGGATTCGGGATTCGAATCCCAAAGCGGGATTCGCGAGCCCCAATCCCAATTTCGGGATTCGGGATTCGGGATTTGGGATTCGAATCCCAAAGCGGGATTCTGTTTGGGCGCACTATAGCCAATTTTAGAAGCAATCCCGTTAATCAAGGATCTAACAGACTTCGGGTGGGAATGGGCCCTCGTTAAGCAACTTTGGTTGGACAGGATTTTGTTTTGGCTTGCGCAAGATGCACTGAGCTTTGGACCGCCGTGAGCCGCTTGGCCGTCTTGCTTGGGTCAAGGGCAGGGTTGTGAGCCGGAGGTTGGCGCTGCGGCCCGGGCCGCCGGCAGATCCAGCAAGCAGCAGCCTGCAAAACGGCGTGCAATGAAACGCTCATTTGGAAACTTCTGACTTCCGACGGGTCTGTCTTCTGACGGCATTACACGCACACGGGACCTCGACTCTAAGCAGCCACCACATTCAACGGACCCGGGTTCTCAGCAACCAGGCAGTTCCAGCCACGCAAAGAAACACCAATAGACGGCCAAACCATGCCGCAGAATGGCGAACGGCCAAATGACAATAGTTAGGCTGCATTGGGAAGGCCCATTTATTTACCTTGTCTGCTTCTGGAGTGCTGTTCGCTTCCTGAGCTCCGTCCCTGACGAGACGCTGCCAGCGAGAGGCGGGCTAGGCCCAGGGCTGCAGACTGCGGAGCCGCGTCGTCCTGTCGGGGCCTGCTGCAATTGTTCGATAGTTGTAGGGCTTCTCTGCTACGCTCGCAGCATGTCGATATATATATATATATGCATGTCTAAAGACCTGAGTGCTTTCGTAGGGTGCATGATTCATGGGGGGAACGGGGGATATGTTCTATTGACGCATACCCCTTTACGTGCCCCAAGTTTCCCACCTTTCCGAAATGCTGGTGTTCATGAAACGGAGCCCCTTGGTAGAATAGTTTGTTCAAAACGAAGCCCTTTTTTCAATTATCTGGTGTTCCCGAAACGGAGCCCCTTTGTAAAATAGTTGCAAACGAAGCCCTTTCTTAAAATCTGTACTCTTCCCGAAACGGAGCCCCTTTGTAAAATATGTTGTTCAAAACGAAGCCCTTTCCTCAATTTTTTGTGTTCCCGAAACGGAGCCCCTTTGTCAAATGTGTTCAAAACGACGCCCTTTCTTAAAATCTGTACTCTTCCCGAAACGGAGCCCCTTTGTAAAATATGTTGTTCAAAACGAAGCCCTTTCCTCAATTTTTGGTGTTCCCGAAACGGAGCCTTTTTGCATGGCCGGTTTGGGAACCTTAAGTGGCTGGCAATTTTGCAGCGGCCCTCTGTCCACAGTATCTGGCTCTCCCACCCGGGTGGGCCCACCAAATCCACAAACGGAGGCTGGTCTTCTTCGTCGCCAGGATGCCAGTTACGCAGACGACCGTCGCGGAGCGCTGCCTTTGGAACGACTTGGTGCAGGAGTCGGTCTGCAGCCCCGGTGTCTGCATTCCGCGCCATTTGAGGCACCGTGTTGGTGGAAGTTTTCACTTTAAGGCAGTCCAAGCCCCATCTTGTCTTCCTTAAAGATACTGCAGCTGCGACAGTTCAGCAACAGCGTCGTTTCTCCATATTGTAGTTTGTCAGGAGGTCCCGCGGGAATTCCCTAATTTTGATTATGAGCCCCATTGCACATTGGTGTTATTGCCGCGGTGTCTCCGAAGTTTCGCAGCATGCGCTTTGTATACGCCCCCAGTTTCCCTTTTCCTTGTGTCATGAGAGAACGTTTTTGTGTGGTGAGCACGCACGCTGCGCCTCTCGCCTTGAAAGCTTGCAAAGCGCGAGGCGTAGCCCGCGCAAGACGACCATTGGGGAGTGCTGCCTTCGCAACAACTTGGTGCAGGAGTCGGTCTGCAGCCCCGGTGTCTGCATTCCGCTCCTTTTGAGGCACCGTATTGGTGGGAGTTTTTACTTTAAGGCAGTCCAAGCCCCATCTTGTCTTCCTTAAAGAGACTGCAGCTGCGACAAAGTTCAGCAACGGCGTCGTTTCTCCATATTGTAGTTTGTCAGGAGGTCCCGCAGGAATTCCCTAATTTTGATTATGAGCTCCATTGCACATTGGTGTTATTGCAGCGGTGTCTCCGAAGTTTCGCAGCATGCGCTTTGTATACGCCCCCAGTTTCCCTTTTCCTTGTGTCATGAGAGAACGTTTTTGTGTGGTGAGCACGCACGCTGCGCCTCTCGGCTTGAAAGCTTGCAAAGCGCGAGGCGTAGCCCGCGCAAGACGACCATTGGGGAGTCAGTGCTGCCTTCGCAACGACTTGGTGCAGGAGTCGGTCTGCAGCCCCGGTGTCTGCATTCCGCGCTTTTTGAGGCACCGTATTGGTGGGAGTTTTTACTTTAAGGCAGTCCAAGCCCCATCTTGTCTTCCTTAAAGAGACTGCAGCTGCGACAAAGTTCAGCAACGGCGTCGTTTCTCCATATTGTAGTTTGTCAGGAGGTCCCGCAGGAATTCCCTAATTTTGATTATGAGCTCCATTGCACATTGGTGTTATTGCAGCGGTGTCACACACGTTTTTGTGTGGTGAGCACGCACGCTGCTCTTCTCGGCTTGAAAGCTTGTAAAGCGCGAGGCGTAGCCCGCGCAAGTTGTCGTGACTACCTTCTCCCATGGTCGGCTCCTTCAGAGGCAGCCATGAAGAGGTCTTCCCCCCTGCCTGTCGCATGGGAAGTTCCTCTTCTGTGGTGACCACGCACGCCTTTCCTCGAGGCTCCAGCGCCTGGGCTGGAAAAGCGTGAGGCCCAGCCCGCGCAAGTTGTCATGACAACCCTCTTCGGTGTCGGGTACCATTTTCAGACAGTATTTTGTTTTGGCTTGCGCAAGATGCAGTGAGCTTTTCAACACGCCAGGGACGTGGACCGCCGTGAGCCGCTTGGCCGTCTTGCTTGGGTCAAGGGCAGGGCTTTGAGCCGGAGGTTGGCGCTGCGGCCCGGGCCGCCGGCAGATCCAGCAAGCAGCAGCCTGCAAAACGGCGTGCAATGAAACGCTCATTTGGAAACTTCTGACTTCCGACGGGTCTGTCTTCTGACGGCACTGCACGCACACGGGACCTTGACTCTAAGCAACCACCACATTCAACGGACCCGGGTTCTCAGCAACCAGGCAGTTCCAGCCACGCAAAGAAACACCAATAGACGGCCAAACCATGCCGCAGAATGGCGAACGGCTGAATGGCAATAGTTAGGCTGCATTGGGAGGGCCCATTTATTTACACACTTTTTACGTTTCGATTTTGGCCGGCACGATGGGCATTGCGCGTGTCTACCTTGCCTGCTTCTGGAGTGCTGTTCGCTTCCTGAGCTCCGTCCTTGACGAGACGCTGCCAGCGAGAGGCTAGGCCCAGGGCTGCAGACTGCGGAGCCGCGTCGTCCTGTCGGGGCCTGCTGCAATTGTTCGATAGTTGTAGGGCTTCTCTGCTACGCTCGCAGCATGTCGATATATATATATATATATGCATGTCTAAAGACCTGAGTGCTTTCGTAGGGTGCATTATTCATGGGGGGAACGGGTGATCTCCAGGCATATGTTCTATTGACGCATGCCCCTTTACGTGCCCCAAGTTTCCCACCTTTCCGAAATGCTGGTGTTCATGAAACGGAGCCCCTTTGTAAAATATTTTGTTCAAAACGACGCCCTTTCCTCAAATCTCTGGTGTTCCCGAAACGGAGCCCCTTTGTAAAATATGTTGTTCAAAACGAAGCCCTTTCCTCAATTTTTGGTGTTCCCGAAACGGAGCCTTTTAGCATGGCCGGTTTGGGAACCTCAGTATAGAGGGCTGTGCTGGGGCTGGTGCCCTGGCTCTCCCACCCGGGTGGGCCCACCAAATCCACAAACGGAGGCTGGTCTTCTTCGTCGCCAGGATGCCAGTTACGCAGACGACCGTCGCGGAGCGCTGCCTTTGGAACGACTTGGTGCAGGAGTCGGTCTGCAGCCCCGGTGTCTGCATTCCGCGCCATTTGAGGCACCGTGTTGGTGGAAGTTTTCACTTTAAGGCAGTCCAAGCCCCATCTTGTCTTCCCTAAAGATACTGCAGCTGCGACAAAGTTCAGCAACAGCGTCGTTTCTCCATATTGTAGTTTGTCAGGAGGTCCCGCGGGAATTCCCTAATTTTGATTATGAGCCCCATTGCACATTGGTGTTATTGCCGCGGTGTCTCCGAAGTTTCGCAGCATGCGCTTTGTATACGCCCCCAGTTTCCCTTTTCCTTGTGTCATGAGAGAACGTTTTTGTGTGGTGAGCACGCACGCTGCGCCTCTCGGCTTGAAAGCTTGCAAAGCGCGAGGCGTAGCCCGCGCAAGACGACCATTGGGGAGTCAGTGCTGCCTTCGCAACGACTTGGTGCAGGAGTCGGTCTGCAGCCCCGGTGTCTGCATTCCGCGCTTTTTGAGGCACCGTATTGGTGGGAGTTTTTACTTTAAGGCAGTCCAAGCCCCATCTTGTCTTCCTTAAAGAGACTGCAGCTGCGACAAAGTTCAGCAACGGCGTCGTTTCTCCATATTGTAGTTTGTCAGGAGGTCCCGCAGGAATTCCCTAATTTTGATTATGAGCTCCATTGCACATTGGTGTTATTGCAGCGGTGTCACACACGTTTTTGTGTGGTGAGCACGCACGCTGCTCTTCTCGGCTTGAAAGCTTGTAAAGCGCGAGGCGTAGCCCGCGCAAGTTGTCGTGACTACCTTCTCCCATGGTCGGCTCCTTCAGAGGCAGCCATGAAGAGGTCTTCCCCCCTGCCTGTCGCATGGGAAGTTCCTCTTCTGTGGTGACCACGCACGCCTTTCCTCGAGGCTCCAGCGCCTGGGCTGGAAAAGCGTGAGGCCCAGCCCGCGCAAGTTGTCATGACAACCCTCTTCGGTGTCGGGTACCATTTTCAGACAGTATTTTGTTTTGGCTTGCGCAAGATGCAGTGAGCTTTTCAACACGCCAGGGACGTGGACCGCCGTGAGCCGCTTGGCCGTCTTGCTTGGGTCAAGGGCAGGGCTTTGAGCCGGAGGTTGGCGCTGCGGCCCGGGCCGCCGGCAGATCCAGCAAGCAGCAGCCTGCAAAACGGCGTGCAGTGAAACGCTCATTTGGAAACTTCTGACTTCCGACGGGTCTGTCTTCTGACGGCATTGCACGCACACGGGACCTTGACTCTAAGCAACCACCACATTCAACGGACCCGGGTTCTCAGCAACCAGGCAGTTCCAGCCACGCAAAGAAACACCAATAGACGGCCAAACCATGCCGCAGAATGGCGAACGGCTGAATGGCAATAGTTAGGCTGCATTGGGAGGGCCCATTTATTTACACACTTTTTACGTTTCGATTTTGGCCGGCACGATGGGCATTGCGCGTGTCTACCTTGCCTGCTTCTGGAGTGCTGTTCGCTTCCTGAGCTCCGTCCTTGACGAGACGCTGCCAGCGAGAGGCGGGCTAGGCCCAGGGCTGCAGACTGCGGAGCCGCGTCGTCCTGTCGCGGCCTGCTGCAATTGTTCGATAGTTGTAGGGCTTCTCTGCTACGCTCGCAGCATGTCGATATATATATATATGCATGTCTAAAGACCTGAGTGCTTTCGTAGGGTGCATTATTCATGGGGGGAACGGGTGATCTCCAGGCATATGTTCTATTGACGCATGCCCCTTTACGTGCCCCAAGTTTCCCACCTTTCCGAAATGCTGGTGTTCATGAAACGGAGCCCCTTTGTAAAATATTTTGTTCAAAACGACGCCCTTTCCTCAAATCTCTGGTGTTCCCGAAACGGAGCCCCTTTGTAAAATATGTTGTTCAAAACGAAGCCCTTTCCTCAATTTTTGGTGTTCCCGAAACGGAGCCTTGTAGCATGGCCGGTTTGGGAACCTCAGTATAGAGGGCTGTGCTGGGGCTGGTGCCCTGGCTCTCCCACCCGGGTGGGCCCACCAAATCCACAAACGGAGGCTGGTCTTCTTCGTCGCCAGGATGCCAGTTACGCAGACGACCGTCGCGGAGCGCTGCCTTGGAACGACTTGGTGCAGGAGTCGGTCTGCAGCCCCGGTGTCTGCATTCCGCGCCATTTGAGGCACCGTGTTGGTGGAAGTTTTCACTTTAAGGCAGTCCAAGCCCCATCTTGTCTTCCCTAAAGATACTGCAGCTGCGACAAAGTTCAGCAACAGCGTCGTTTCTCCATATTGTAGTTTGTCAGGAGGTCCCGCGGGAACTCCCTAATTTTGATTATGAGCCCCATTGCACATTGGTGTTATTGCCGCGGTGTCTCCGAAGTTTCGCAGCATGCGCTTTGTATACGTTCCAGTTTCCCTTTTCCTTGTGTCATGAGAGAACGTTTTTGTGTGGTGAGCACGCACGCTGCGCCTCTCGGCTTGAAAGCTTGCAAAGCGCGAGGCGTAGCCCGCGCAAGACGACCATTGGGGAGTCAGTGCTGCCTTCGCAACGACTTGGTGCAGGAGTCGGTCTGCAGCCCCGGTGTCTGCATTCCGCGCTTTTTGAGGCACCGTATTGGTGGGAGTTTTTACTTTAAGGCAGTCCAAGCCCCGTCTTGTCTTCCTTAAAGAGACTGCAGCTGCGACAAAGTTCAGCAACGGCGTCGTTTCTCCATATTGTAGTTTGTCAGGAGGTCCCGCAGGAATTCCCTAATTTTGATTATGAGCTCCATTGCACATTGGTGTTATTGCAGCGGTGTCACACACGTTTTTGTGTGGTGAGCACGCACGCTGCTCCTCTCGGCTTGAAAGCTTGTAAAGCGCGAGGCGTAGCCCGCGCAAGTTGTCGTGACTACCTTCTCCCATGGTCGGCTCCTTCAGAGGCAGCCATGAAGAGGTCTTCCCCTCTGCCTGTCGCATGGGAAGTTCCTCTTCTGTGGTGACCACGCACGCCTTTCCTCGAGGCTCCTGGAAAAGCGTGAGGCCCAGCCCGCGCAAGTTATCATGACAACCCTCTTCGGTGTCGGGTACCATTTTCAGGTACAGCCCAGCTGGCCTGATGAAGTCCCGCCGGCTTGCCGGGGGCCACGTGTGTGCGTCATCAGGGCTCCGCTTGCCGGCGGGGAGCGTGGCGCCCACCACGCCAGCACAATGCGCGATCAGTGGGCGCGTGAAGATGCTGTAGATCAGCTCGTTGTGCATCCAACGGCGGACTGCAGTCAGCAACATCTCGCTGTTGCAGAGCCGCGCGAGGTTGCGTTTGCAGATGTGGGGCGACTTCTCCGAGATCAAGGCGAAGGGCGTCCACGTGAAGCACTGCCCAATTTGGGTGTGCCGCCTAGACCACCCAGTCTTGCGCGAACTTTGGATGGAGCGCCAAAGCCCGGGAGAAGATGCCTTGAAGCGGTTGTGGTCTTGCGGCAGGCGCTACGCAGTGGCCAGTGCAACGGCCGACTACCGCAACCTCAAGGTTTGGGCTCCTGCTGACTCGCCTGAACACGTGGCGGAGGCAGACTCCAACGAGGCCTTCCTGACCCGGGGAGACAATGTCTGCATCATCGTCTTTGACTCTCAGCACGTGTTGGAGTTCCAGTACCGTTGCTTGCAGAAATTGCTGCGCCCCGGCTCCCTTCCTCGGAGGCCTTTGCAAGAGCTGCTGGGCCGGCAGCGGGGCAGCGAGGAAGAGGAGGTTCAGGGCAATTACCTGCAAGCGGTGCACCGCTTGCTACCCTTTTGTTCCTTGTCTGCTCATTCAGAGACGTTTCCTGTCTTTTTTCGCATCGTTGTCCGAAAAGTAGCAGTAGTTTGGCAGGGTGTCTCGGTAGTCAGGTTCTGCAGACTTGTCCGAGCTTCTGTCGCTGGAGCAGGCCGACGTGCTGCGACAGTTGGTCGACAGTGATGCATCCCTGCAAGTGCTTTGGAGCCATCCTGGCTGTGGCAAAAGCTGGAAGCCTAGTTGCCTCGCTTGCGCTAATGATGAGAGGCTGAGGGGCTTGTTAGTGAATACCCTTCGCATTGTCCGCTCAGGGATCAGACAGGCTTTTCTGTTTGTTGCGCGGTTTACACATTGCTTTGACTGTCAGGTCGGGCGGCGGCTGTGCTGCTGGGATTCTGGGTCGAATGGCATGCCCAAGCGCTTCAGACTGGCAAATTCCCCTTAGCAGTGGTCTGCACAGCGTGCCGATGCCATCGGGCGGACCTCATATCGCTGGTGAGGCAGCTCGTTGGGGAAAAGAACGTCTTCGTGGTCGACAGCGGCGCTGACGGCGATCTGCCTGAAGAGGAGCAAGCAGGAATGGATCTACTCCGCGTTGAGATGCGAGCGTACCAGCAGAAGGCCACGGCGGGTGTGAGAGCCCAGTTGAGCATCATGGACGCGGCTATTGACCAAGCAAAGACGCCCGCTTGCATACAAGGAGCCTTCGTTGGGTGTAGCTGTTTAGCGTAGTTTGAGGCGTGAGGCCAAGCCCACGCACGTCTTCGTGCTTTTTTCATGTTTGCGGGGGAGCAGCTCTAGGTTTCGCTCAATTTGTGTCCAAGGCTGGCTTCTGAAGGGGCATTTTGCTCTTTAGACATCCTGCAACAGCATGCGGAGCGCTTGCTGTTCCTCTATGAGGAGTACCTCTGGCCATGGGACAACATCTACGCGGAAGCACAAGGTCATCATTCTGACGCATGACAAGCTGAAGAAGTGCTTGGCAAGCAGTCCACGGTGGATGCGTCACCGCGATCTGGATCTTCTGGTGGCTGACGAGATAGAAGCATACAAGCTTCTTGACGCTGTGTCCACCTTTGGCTTCTTCAAGCACGTGCTGGCGCTGGGCGATCCCAATCAAAGAGTCCCCGCCTGCGACTTCGTAGCTTGCGAGCTCGCTTGCTGCAAGACTTGCGGCCTCTCTGTGTGAGCGGATTGACCTTCCCCCAAAGCGAGGGACGTGTCCTGCAGGGCATTCTTGCCTTTGAGCCCTTGCTAGATCCAAATCCGCCATGTGGCGTGGAGCGTCGTTGGAACCTGTGCGTTGGCGATGCTTGTGAGCTGCCTTTACGCACCCTCGTTCGCCGTGACGGCCTCGAGCCAGGGGACGCTGCCCTTCGCTTGCTGCTCAGGTGCAGTGCGCGACTGGTGGATTGAGGATGCGCGGCCTGCGAATGAAGAGGTCCCGTCGGCGTGGCTTGGCCTAGAGGAGCTCTTGGCGGGCGTCAGCGCCTTCATCGTCTACTACTTTGAAGTGGATCGGCTGGGCATTTTTCTCGGCTTCTTCGATGCAGCGGAGGCGTGGACTATCGGGGCAGAGGCTTGTTGGGAGAGCGACGAGGCCGAGCTCGCAGAGTCTGAGCCTGACCCCTGTGGAGCGGATCCTTGGGTTGAAAGCCCTTGAGCGTTCCCTCGCTGGGCCAGCTGCCTTGTTGCTGCTGCCGCGCAGCTTCCAAGTTCAGATGCGAGGTGGGGTTTTGTTTTTTCTTCGCGGGCGCGGCGCTAGTCGTTTTTGCTGGCGGGCGGCTGGGAAAGCAGGCAGTGGCAGTGGGTAGGGCTGCGGCTTACTTCTCGCGGCTCCTTGTGTAGCCGCCTGAGTTCGGCTCCGCCTTTCCGGGCCCGGGCATGTTAGTTTTTGATTGCGGCGGGCAAAACGCAGCGTCTCGCTGCGTGAGCTGGTGTCGGCATGGCAGCGGCAGGCGATTCGACTCTTCTTCACGACTGCAGTGTGGGCTCCAGAACCGGCGGCGAGGCGCAGCCCGCTGTGCTAATTCGTTTCCCCCGTGCAGGAGCATGACTGCAGCAGTTGCGAGCGAGGGAGTTGGCGGCATCGGCTTTGCGCGCCTTTGTTGCTGGCTGGGGGCTTGAAGGGCTGCCATGTCGGGCATCTCATGGGACTCGCTGCTGTTTCCTTTGCCCCCCCGCGCCTTGCCGGATGTGCTGCGGGTGCTGCGGCTTGTGGACGTGTCGCTTGCGCTACCGTTCCTGCGAGAAGCCTTGCGCAAGCTGCAGATCGAGGCGGCAGACGCGACCATACGAAATGTCCTCTGCAAGATAGCCAGCGCTGCGCCTCACGTTTGTTCTGGGCAAGGGCCGTCGAGGCTGAGCTGAAGCACGTGCAGTCGATGTGCTGCGACGAGCCTACTGTTTTGCTTTCTGAGGCGAGGCAGTCTTGCCCGGAGTGCCGCGCGCGCTTGCGCCAGGAGGACTGAACGCTGTGACTGCGTAGCTATAGATTGACAAAAAGTCGTTTGACGCTGGCCGGTGTTTATTTTTTGAATGACCTATAGCTTGCAGGAGCCCCGGACCTCGTACGATCAGCCCATGCCACAGCGGATGCGCTTTGCTCCTTCCCAGAGCAGGACCAGGTTTCGAGTCTTCACCTTGCAAGCAGGTCTTCAGCACGCGGCTTTCAGATGCAGCAGGTGCTCAGAATGCGGCTACTCCTACATGGCTGGGTGGCGTTTTCGCGCAGGGCGGGGTGGGTACACCCAGCTTCGCTTCGCTGGGTTGGACCTTTGCCAGATCGCTTCTTTGTCATGCCGAGGCAGCAGTCAATGCTGGCTGTAGAGGTGGATTTGCTGGAGTTCCTGAGCGCGCATTTTCTGCACATGCCGGCAAGTTTTGCGGCAGTTTTCCGCGTCTGGTCCGACCTGCACCCACATCAGCGAGAATTGCTTTTGGGCCTTCAGGGACCTTGGAGCGCAACAACGCACAGCGACTGGAGGACGCTTGGTTTGCCAGGCGGCTGGCTGTCGTGTTGTCCGAGGGCCATGACGCGGACATCGCTTGGGACCTTTCCACCCCTGCGGCCTTTGACCGCACATTGTGCTCTTACACCCCCATCCTACCTCGCAGGACGTCGCCAAACGGACGTTCGCGCGGTCATCAGCAGTGAAGGTGACCTGCTCATGCCTTCAATGATCTCCTGGTGCGTAATGGTCATGGCTGCTAAGCAAGCTGGCTGCTAAACTGCTTACATGATGCTTGCTGAGCATGCTGGTTGTGATTGCTGATGTCTGCTGAAAGCTTGGCAACTGGACATCAAGTTTCCATCCCCAGACTTGAGGGTGCCAAACACCAAGGCTCCAAGTTCCAAACTTCAATCAAACTCATTGCCAATCAAGAAAATCTCAGAACACATGATGGGCTGACTTTCTGACAAGTTGCGGCTAGCCGCAGGTGAAGTTGATTCAACACAGGAGCGTGGCTAGCCACAAGCTCCACAGCAACCATGGCAGCCTGGAAGTCACGAAAGCTCACAAAACCTAGCCCATGACATGAAGAACCATTCTGACATAACCTCCCATCTAAAGGATTAAGGTGAAAGGGGTATATTGCAAAGTGTGGCTAGCCACAGGTCAGTTGCACTTCAATGTGTTTGTCAAACAAGCAAGCTGAAACATGGATGGCCAAAAACAACAAACACCTGAGTTGAGCAAGACATGTGAAGAGACATACTGCGCTCAGGACAAGCTAAGCAGTACCTTTTGGCAGCCCCAAGATTTAAAGCAGAAGGACAAAAAGGTGGCCTACAAATGAACAGCTGTGCCGGGCTGGATCTCAACGTCGTAGGTCAGGGCAACCTGCGGCTTGATAGGCATGAGGCCCTTCGTAGCCCATTTCACTGCCCACATGATGCTGCAGTGCTCGAACTTGCAAGTGGAGAGCGGCACCAAAGAAGCCAAGGATGAGGACCCCTTGAGCTCCAGGTTGGTGGGGTCATCACCCGATGCCTCAACTTGCGCATTGGTCTTTGTCGCAGGGCAATAGTAAACCTCATGCTTGCGCTCCAGCTCAAAGTGCTTCGGGTCATCGGATGGGGCAGGCTTCTGGCTGTGGTAGCAGATGTCAGTGGCAGCACGGTTGCCCTGCACTGCATTCGCAATCTCGCCCAGGCCAATTTTCCCCTCTGCAAGGCGAGGCGCATGTTTGAATGTACCTGGCCCAAAACCCGCCAGAACAGTGCCAGCTGGCAGTGCCACAACGTTCTGCGACACATTGACAAGAAGCCAAGAGCGATCCGTGGACACACGGATCATGATCTTGCCCAGAAGCTCCGTCTTGAGGCCAACCACAGCTGCTTGCGCAAGTTTGACAGCTGGCAAGTTGTCAACCGACTCAGACTTCGCGCCGCTTTTTTGGCGAAGGCTCAGGGCAGCTGTTGGCTTGGCCTGAAGACCCGGCTTTTTCAGGCGGCGCCTCCCCAAATTCTGCAATGTGGTCGGCCAAAAGCTGCTGGAACTCAGTGCCAAAGGTCGGATGGGCTGCCCACTGCTGCACAACAACTTGGGGCACTGCCAAGACTCCTTGCTGAAGGACGCAGACATTGAGCTGTGGGGGAGGCGGGGCGCTGGCAAGGACCTCGGCTGGAGCGTCTTTGGGGCGAACGTGGAAGCCAGGCAAGACCACATCGCCGCTCAAGAGCTTCTCTGTGAGCTCCTCCTGGATGGTGTGCTGCTCCCACTCCACAGCTGTAGGGTCGGCCGAGGCAGCAACATACAAGATTGGGAACTTCATTGCCTTGACCCTTTCAAGCCAAGCCCAGAACAGGTCGCCCACACCAAGGGACAAGTCCAACACAAGCAGGCCGCTGATTTTGCCGGGCAAGTCATTCTCCAAGAGGGACTCCAGCAACTTGCAGGACGCAGAGGGCCCGATCTGCTCAAACCGGCACCCACCACGCACAGATCCATCAAGGTCGGTGCTGAAAAGGTCCTCAACAACCTTGAGCTTGGTTGCTGGCACTTGGTCGGCCTCCTCAGTGCGGCGGGCCCGCACCAGCTGAGAGGCTTGCCAGTAGCGCCCAGCTGGGTTGCGCTTTGACCGGCTTGTGCGCTGATCATCTGACTGGACCGCCTCGATGTAGGGCCGGATGATGCGAATGGGGTACACTAAGGGTCTGGGGAATCTTTGCGATCCTTGAACATCAACGAGGCTTGGAGGTCCACATCCACTCCACGGCAAGCAAGTGACTTCAAGAGGAAGTGCTCCAGGACATGCATCTGGTGCTTCTTGCAATGGAAAACTGGGCACAGGAGGACTCCGAGGTTGCAGAAACTTTCTGACACTGTGTGGGCAAAGCAACAGGCTTGGGCCTCCTGGGCAAGCTGGCTGTGGACCGCAGGTGCCGACCAGTTCAGCACAGATAGTGTGGCCTTAGATGAGCAGGGAAAACCACAGCAAGGATTCAAGAAGGCTTTGAAAAGCAAGACGACCAAATAACAACTTAAGTTAACATGAAGTTGAGCTGCAACTGCAGGCTTGGAAAGGCCAGCGCCCTTGATCAAAGTCTGGGCATGGTCCGAAACCAGCTTTGTGAGGGCACCAGTCTGGGAAGGGTCATAGGTAAAAACCTTGCACTTCTTGGCTAGCCAAGAGTTGCACCACTGCGCAGCCTCAGAACGAAGCTTCTGCTTCCACTCAAGTTTGGCGTGGTGGACTGCATGCTCATAACTCTGGATTTTGGACTGATGAACTTTGAAGGCGGTCTGGTCATAGTCCAGCTGCTTCTTCAGCAACTCAAACTTGCTCGCGGCCAGCTCTGTCAGCTGGATCTCCTCAGAATTCTTGGGCACAGGGATCTTGCGTTGCAGCAGGTCGGCAACAGCACGGAAGGCCTTGATGTCAATGACCACCAAGGACTCCCTCTTCTCAGTGCAGACTTCATGAACCTCAAGGTCCAGGCCAGGACTGCCCTCGACCCACTTGTCGTAGATCTCGGTTTCCAAGTCAGCCTGCTTCAAGGGGAAGAGCTCAGCCAGCTGCTTGGACAGGTTCACCACCAGGGCTGCAAGTTCAGCAAAGCTTTCCATGGTGGCCTTGTCAGCCTTCCGGCGGGCGTGCGGGGACATCTTGTCAAAGTCCCGCGTCAGCCGGCGAAAGGTCAGGGTCGTGGAAACAACCGACATGGCAGCGAGCTTCTTCCACGATTTGTGCGGGCTCTTGTGGACATAGTTGGGCAGGCTTCTTGGTGCTCAGGTTGTCATCACTAAGCACGCAGCTGTCCCAGCCATACTTGGAGACATGCCGGAAACAGGGACATCAAGTTCCCAATAGCTGTGGCCTTGGACCCTACAAGCTGG
Organism: Effrenium voratum; assembly: GCA_963377175.1. Classification (NCBI taxonomy): domain Eukaryota; class Dinophyceae; order Suessiales; family Symbiodiniaceae; genus Effrenium; species Effrenium voratum. The sequence continues at coordinate 451,501 of CAUJNA010003314.1, forward strand.
AAGCTCTTCCCGACCCCAGAGTTGAAACGAGAGATCACAGCCGCGCTGTCTTCATAGCCCTTCTGCTTGAGCTGGCTCAAAGTGCCCACCCAGGTCAGCAAGTTGGGAGGGCGACGGATGGATCCTCGAAGTGACACACGGAAGTTGTAGAAGACCTCATCTTGCAAGCTGAAATGCTTGATGTGGTGCACATAGACCACCCCACACGAAGTTCTCAAGTTGCTGAAAGTCTCCAACACCAACAGCTGCAAGCCCTGCCCATCTTGCCAGAACATGTAGAGCAGGGCAAGGATTGTGCTGCCACGAAGCATGCCCTTGACATACCCCAAGGAGAAAGGATGGATTGGCAAACCGTTGGCAGCTGCAGCCCAGGGCTCTGTCAGCAGGACATCTGGCGTAACGTGCTTGATCTGCAGAGGCTGGCTGCTGGTCACAAACCCATCCATCAGCAAGTGCTGCACCAGCAAGCGGGCACTGTGAGCAGAAGGCATGGGCTTCAAGGTGCACAGGGCCATGTAGCCCAGCATCAAGATGTGAGCTTTGCAGGGGGCCTGGTCTCCAAGCTGGCTTTCTTCAGCAGAAGGTATCGGATTCTCCAAGTTGTAGAGCTTGTCCTCCTGCAAAGGGAAAGCGCCCCACAGCCACTGCAAAAAAGCTGTCTGTTCAGAAGGATCTGCCAGCTTGTGCTTGCAAGTACTGGGCTGGGCCACCATAGAGCTCGAGCACTTCACTGTCAAACGCCTTGAGCACATGCTCCATGGAGTCCTTGAAGGCAGTCTCAGTTTCATCTGGCTCTGCAAGCTGAGCTGAGAACATCACCTACAGAGGACATCACAGCTGGGCAGCTGGCACACCAAGCCAAATGCTGGCAGCAGATGTGGGTATGAGGCGGTTTTGGTCAGATGTACCCCCCCCAAATTCTGGACCCCCAGATCCGGCTAAAAAAAAATTCTAGTCAGATCTCCCTGGGCTGACGGGTGTTTAGCCAGATCTCCCCCCCCAAAAAAATCTGGACCCCCAGATCCGGCGAAACACCCGCCAGCCCAGGGAGATCCGGCTAGATTTTTTTTTAGTCAGATCTCCCCCCCCCAAATTCTGGACCCCAAGATCCGGCGAAAATTCGATTTTTGAGGGGCCCAGAAAATGTCCAAAAGTTAAGTCTCAAGCTGCCTTCTGGCACCTACAGACTGTTCATGCCATGCCTGTTCACCAGGATTCCCAAAAAGAACACACTTTCTTAGATTCCTAAGAGAGGCGATCCAGCGAAGTCTGAGAAGGAAGTAAATCTACATGGAAGTTTCCAAACACATGCGAAATTTGAATTTGGCAGCTAGCTGCCAAGCAAAGTGGCCTCTCGAGGAACCTTGGCAGCTTGAGTTTTTACATCCTGGCTAGCCAGGAGCACAGCACAAGACTACTACTGTTGAAAAGCCTGGCTAGCCAGGAAGCAGCACAAAGCAGCAGGACAAGCGCTGTACCTTTTTGGACTGCAATTGCAATTGCTGCAGTTGCTTCATTGCCCAGACCCAAAAGCATCCAACCACAAGTTCTTTTCATTGACCAGAAGCTAATTGCGAAAACATGTTTGAACCAAAATGAAACAGTCTGAAAGCAGAAGGCTATCACAGCTCATGGTCGGATGCATCCCCTGGCAAGGAAAGCATGTCAATGTCAGATTCCTGCTCTTGCGTGCAGTAGAAGTGGACAGAGGCTGCAAGGTTCCTGCACATCTGGTTAGGGTAACGCTGGGCAGCTCGTGTCAGACCAACGCCGCCTTCAGAACCTTGAAGCCAAGCATGTGACTCAGGGAAATGGTTGCAAGTTGCAGGCGTGCACCTCTCACTGAAACAGGCAGGAAGCCCCCAGTTTGTCATCAGCTTCGTCCTCTTGCGGGCCGGAAGGTTGCTGACCGGCGTCCTCAAGCCCACCAAGCATTGGTCAAACACTTGCACTTTGACAGTCTGGTTGCTCAGCAAGGCCTTGGTGGCATCGAGGTTCCAGGATGTGGCTAGCCATGGATACTCCAAGACCGCCTTCCGGCCAGACCGCATCTGGATTGCGAAGAGCTGGAGTGCGAAGAGGAACAATTTCTTGCCATCCTCATACTGCTTGGCCCATTTTGATAGGTCTGTTCTGCGGTGGGTCATCGTGGCTTGGACCTGGGAAAATACTGTACATGGGGGACTCAGCATGATCACCAGTGGGCTCAGCCATGTGATCAACTGGATCAATCGGTGCTGCGTGCCTTCATCAAGCAGGTCCCATCCAGTTTCCACATCGATAGGTGGGCCAGTCCGCAATCCCAAGTTTTGGCAATGAGAAGATTTCATGAAGGCGACTTGGCCAACAGGTGCCAAGGCCAAGTCTGCAGTAAGCCCAGATTCATCTTCGAGGTCTTCAAGGTCGCTGCCAATATACGAAGGGAGAGAGATCGCATCAAGGTCGGCCATGATTGAACAACTCAAGAACAGGATCTAAAGCTGCCTTCCTATCTACTAAAATGACTGCACGCAAGCCCAAAACACAGCATAACATTTGTCAATGACATGCTCGCAACCGTACATGGAAGTACGTGTGACTGTCATGTCAATCAACTTGTGCTTTGTAACCCTTTGCTTGCAACACAGTTTTTTGCGGCTAGCCGCGCACAACCCCACACAGCCCTGCGCTTGATTACTGGCGGCTAGCCGCCCTGACAAGCCAGAAACGCGCAGGGGCAACAGGAAAGCAAGGCCGGCTGTCTGAACAGAAAGGCGCACATGCGGTTTTATACCTTCATACTCGGTCAAAATGCCATCATTGCCTGAGTCAGCCGAGCCTCAGATCAACTGACGGGCAGCCTGGAGTTTGCACTCCCAGCACCCTGCCAATGAGTGCCTGCACTTGCTGCAGCCAAGCCTTTGGCCCGGATTGTTTGACAAGATCCTGTGGACAGCCGCAGCATCCAAGTGAACTGCCGCAGCCTTGGCCTTGGCCTTGGCCTTGGTTTTGGCCTGGGCCTTGAATGCACAGCTGCCTTGGGCTGCACGGAAGCCTTGGCACTTGGCCTTCGCATCACCTCATCTTGAGACATGGCTGCAGCCGGGCGCCACGATGAGAGGAAGGGCCATCATCTTCATGTTCTTGGTCAGGCTCATCTGAAGGTGGGTCTGAAGCGGCTTCATCTCCAGGCTCAGGGCTGATGCTGTCGGGCAAAGGAATCTCTTGGTGCTGAGGCTGGTCCTCATCAAGGAGTTCCTCACCATCATGCTGTTGGGCCATTTGCTGTTGAGAAGCCATGTTGCTAGCAGCTTGGGCCCGGCGACTGACGTGAGCCAGCTGTGGCACAGCACGAGCAGCTGCAGGCCTCCGCATGACAGCTTGTTTCTTGGGGACAGGCCTCACAGGAATAGCCACGTTGGGTGCAAAATCCTTCCAAGTGGCAGGTGCAATGGCAAGAATATGAAGCTTATTTCCGGCAATGGCTGCTGCTGGGCTTGTCCTGCATTCCTTTGGAGCCAGGGCATCAAATAAGCAGCAGTGCTTCGAGAACTTGCGCGGCTGTCCGCCGGTACTGCTTGGCTGACTCATCAGTGAGCAAGGTGCGAGGGGCCACCGTCCTAGGGAGCTTTGAGAAGTCCAAGCCCAAATCACCTTCAAGAAGAACAGTGTGTTGTTCGCTCAGCGCCTTTGAGCAAACCCAATGCTTTGCAAGCAAGACTGGGTCACTGCCTTGGCCTTGGCCATCCTCCTCAAAGGGGATGCCTGGGACACAGGACTTCACTGAGTCCCTCCGAACCACACTTAGTAGATGGACTGCATCAGCAGTGGTGCGGGTGCCGGTCAATCCTGCAAAGTGCATCCCCAAATGCCCAAAGAACTCACGCCAATGATGTGCCCCTGCAACTTCTTCAATCACAAGTTTCACATTGCGAGCCGCCTTGTAATGTTCCTGCAAGAAGCTGATGTAGTCGGCAGGGGTTTCTAAGCAAGAAGCTCGGGCAAGCAGCTTGGCAATGCAAGAAAATCTCTGATCCAGCCGATTATGTGTGTGCCCAACTCTGAACATTGCAATGGACACCTCCTCAAACCGCTGTGTTGCTACCAGGGCAGCCGCAAATTGCAAAAGCATGGAATTGCGCCCTTCCTTGGATGTATTGTCATTGTGCAAAATGACCTTTGGAGGCATTGATTTGCCACGACGACGCAGTTCCTCTTCAGTCAGCTCAAGGGCACGGCAAAGAAGGGTCTGTTGGGTGTCACTGTCACCTTTCACATCGGCCTCCAGGACAGCAAAGTACTCAAGGACTCCAGCAACAATAACTCCAACAAGATGCAAACACGGGCGCCACCAAGCTGACAGCTTTTTTGTGTTGTCCAGTTGTCTTGGCACTTGCCATTTCGACTTGTCCATGGCATCGATGGTCAGAACCAAGTGCGGCAGCGACACATCATCATTTCTGGCAGCTTGCTCAGCCATGGTTTCCAAGCTGGTCAGGATGCCACGGTCCGCAAACACTTCTCGAATGTGCTTGTTGTAGGCCAAGGTCACGGCTTGTGAATCTGCTTGGCTCGTCTGCAGGCGCCTGAACTTGCTGTACTTGGCACAGTTATCGCAACGGCTGTGAACTTGAGGTGGCCGAATTCCAAGGATGGCTTGCCAACGTGTCCAAACACGCACAAAGGTGGACCAACTTGCCAGCTCCTGGTGGTCACAATGCATGTCCTTGCGCAGGTCAAAAATCTCTGACGGAGTCATGGTTGTGAGCCAAAGCTTCTGAATTGATGGCTTCTCACCTGACTTCAGTGCTGTGATTGCCAACGATGCTGTATTCAAGAAGTCCTTGCAAACCAGCCAGTCCGGGGCAGACACCAATTGCGACTCATCTGCAATGTCTGGCACCAATGAATCATGGCCACCTGCCACTGATGCCAGAGGTTCGGCCAGGTTGTCATAGATGAAACAAAAAAAGGCATCGACATCATCAGTCTTCGGCTCAGCTTTCTTGAGCGGGGCCTTGCGGCCATCAGCAGGGACGATAACCTCGCCTGCAGCAATGGCCTGCAAATAATACTGAGCCTTCTTTCGTGGACAGCCACTGACAAAGCAATAGCCACGCAAGCATAGATCATGGCCATGCCATTGGAAGACCTTGCGGCGGGCACCTTCAGGGTTCTTCTTGTTCATGTTGAGCAGCTGGCTGAACCAAATCGTGTTCTGCCCTGAGAGGTCAAGATCATCCAGGCGGAATTTCAACCTGCTGCTGGCTTCCTTTGCCAAGGAGGAGAGCTGGTCTGTGCACTTCTTTGCGCAGCAAGGCTCTGCAGCCAAGATCTGGTCTGGCAACCCCACTGCAGATTCATCTGAGCCATCATCACTTGGAAGGATGGAAGGCGGCAGCTCAATGTCAGAGCCAGCCGACATGACTCAAACTACTGGCACACCTCCCGACTCGGCCATGAGCTGACCCAGGCCCGTCGTGCTGCCAGCGTCATAGAGCCCCAGCACCGTCTTCGTCCTTGGCAGCGGCGTGCTCTGCCATGCGGAGCTTGTGCTCCTCTGTTTCCGTGGCCACCCGACCCCAGCAATCCCGCTAGCTCGCACGCCCGGCGCCGGACCGGTCAGTTAAACACGGAGTGAAGCGCTCCCTTAACTTGACTCTTGAATCGGAGTGTCTGGCGGCGGTCCCCAAAACAAAGCCGGCGCAATGTGTTGGGCCTCTAGAAAGCGAGCGCGCGCCCGCTCCCGTCCTGCTTGCGCATCTCCGTCACCACCATCGTGTCGAATCAGAGTGGAACACTCTTGCCATCACCGCTGGCGCCAGTCAGGATCAGCATGAGATTGGGGAACACCCCCAGCAGCGGGGAGTAGTGCATCTTGACAGCATTCAGCCGCGAGCTACTGAGAGCCAGCAAGTGCGTGTACGCACAGCCAGCGCGCACACTCAGCCCTCGCCCCAGGGCGCGCGCAAGCTTGGCCTGCAAAGGGGCATGCTGCTCCAGGGCATCCAAGGGAAAAGGAGCTTCCTGCTCCAGCAGCGCGTAGCCAAGCGTGGCATCCGATCTGCTGAACGCGACCGTCTGATCCTTCGGCCCCATGGCAGGGAAGTTCTGTTCGTGGGATTTGGCCTGTTCTTCGTGACAAATGTCCTTTTTTTTCTGGTGCTATGATGCAAATAGACTACCCTGTAGAAAGGCTGGCTAGCCAGCCAAAAGCTTTGATGCAAATGTTTTGTGGCTGGCTCCATTTTTTCATGATTTTGTTAGATGCTTGATATAATTCTTGGCTGGCTCGAGCTGGTTTGGTTCATCCATTTGCCCCCCATCATGGCTCGTCAGGATCGCCCTGCGACTCTGCCTTTGCAAGGTGAACCTGCTGCGCAGAGTTCTTGGATGCGCTCGCGGCAGGTGGTGGCCTCTGACCATGTCAGTGAAGCGTACTGGTCGCTGTTTCGTGATGAATGGCTGGAGGTTGCCCTTGTACAGGGACTAAAAGTCTCCATTGGGCCTGGCATGCTCCGCTACACCATGCGAACTGATGATGATGGCGCGTTGTTCTTTTACATCTCCTTGTGGCCAGACTTTCCTTCATATGCGATTCCTGTGCATGTGCCTCATTTCACCTTGGCGTACAAATGCACTTTTGAAAGCAGTGAAGTCATGTACCGCTCCTACTTTGCAGCATTGAAACTTTTGCTGCCACGGCAATTGCATGTTCGCTTGTCCGCCTATGGCGCAAGTAGCTTCGAAGGCACTGAGTTCCACTTCTTGCTGCAGGAAATTCAGCGGAAGATTCGCAAATATGGGAATTTGGCTGAAGCTCCTGACAACTTGCACATGACATGGGTGGACATTTGAAATTAATTGCACTGTTTTGTTTTGGTCAACATGTTTCAGGTTTTCATTCCGCCTATGTTTTGCATGCAGCAGTACCATATGGACATGGCAAGAGAAAAATGAATGATAGCGCACTTCAAGGCTGTGACCTGTCAGTTTGTTCCATCAGCCTTGCAGGGTTTGGCAGCAAACATGAAACATAAGGTTGCCAAAAATGTCCCCCTTCACTTTTCTTGGTTGTGTTACTTGCAGGTTTGGTCTCAAACTGCCACACTGGCTAGCCAGTATTGTACTGTCATGTATCCACTGTCACATTGAACAATTTGCACTACTATGGTGGCTAGCCACCAGTTGCAATACACAGTGCAAACCACAAGCAGAATGACTGGCGGCTAGCCGCTTCCATGAGACACATCCATGACACCAGGATGCAAGAAACATGCAAGATGAATGATGGGTCAGTCAGCAGAGCGCGCGTATTTTCAGGAACTTGCCGGTGAACAACAGCTCGAAGTGGCCTGGCTGCATTTGCCTGCCGGCTCCTCAAGGGGAGCGTGCGGCTGCAACAGCCCGTTGGCTGAGGTTTCTGGTGGAGAACCCGCACTTAGTGTGCGTGTGGCTCATGCACATGGAGGACCGGGTAAGCCTACGTAGGTTTGCCAGTGCTTCTGTGAAAACACTCAAGGAGCTGGCGCCCTTCCTTGCACCGAAGAGCAACAAGGCACTTCCCCGCGACTTGCAATCTGTTTTGCGTGGTCCGTTTGTTTTCGCAACGCGTGCTTCTCAGAGCTTTGCGCTTGACCGTTTTTGTTTGGCGACCGGGTGCGAACTTCGTCACCCAGGTGAGCCAGATGCTGCGCTGCCCCTGGTCGAGTCTGACACGTACTTCAACAATCTCACATTTGACGAGGCGGTGAGCGCCGTGGTGAATGTGCTCCTGCTCCTGGGCGCCCTGTACAAGCAACATCTTCGCCGGCCAGATAAAGTGGGACGGAGTGGAAGCTTCAGTCAGCTCAGCGGGCTGCATTCTCTTGATTGGCAGCCGGAGGCCTGGCTTGGCTTCGTGCAAGACTTCAATGCTACGGCCGACAAGGTGACTGCAGCCAACGAGAGAGTCAAGACCCGCCAGGATGCCGGCCGCTTGTCCAAGGACAAGACGCGCTTGCTGCAGTTCTGCCCGACGGTGGATCTGCTGGAAAAGGCGATCTTCTTCTTGGGCAGCCAGACGCCGCAGACGGAGATGGAAGCCATGACCCCCGAGGAACTTGTGCGATTGCTCAGCGGCGTGGACATCACGCAAGTCCTTGCGACATCTACCCCAGAGGGAATCAGCGGACGCGTGAGCGCAGCCGCAGTGCGGACCAGCCGTTCGCTCGCGCAGTGGTTCTCCAAGCAGCACTCTCGGCACGAGAAGATGCCGCAGCTGAATCGAAAGTTCAAGGAGGAGCGAAAGACCTTCTTGCATTTACACCAGCCTCGGCCAGCAGCCGTCTTTGCCTTAGCCCAGGACGAGAAAGCCACGTTGCCCGGCAATTTGACCGAGCAGTACAAGCGGGTCGCAGCAGGTGGCTTTGCTTGGAGCGACTTCGTGATGGACCCCGTGAACTGCGAGACTGCTATCTTGCAGGCCCGGTATGAATTGTGGGCTTTGGCCCTCGCCGGCCTGCTGGCCCTCTGCGGGGCGGAGGTTGTCGCCATCGCTTTTCCAGAGCGATGTGACTTGAAGGCCCAAGCGCTGATCATTTTGGAGGCTTGTGACCCTGGCGCGGACCTCATGGCCATTTGCTCCAACATCCCGCACTCTGATTGCCAGCCTGTGTTGCCTCTTGACCTAGCGAAGGCAGGCCGCGTTTCCAAGTTGCTCAGCAAGCACATGAAGGGCGAGGAAGCGGTCACCATGGAGGCAAGGGTTGAAGTTTATGTCCATGTTGTTTCTTGCCTGTCTGGCAGCCAAGTCTTGTCAGGACTTCCAGGCGTGTGAGGACCCGTTTGCGATTGGGGCACCGGCCAGCCAGGCTGGGAGCTGGCGCTCAGGTGTTGCTGTGATCCATGCCCCGTAGGTAGCGGAAGAACAAGTGGTCCGGAGAGCGGCAGACGCTGACCGAGCAGGAAGGGGACGGAAGCGGACAAGGGAGGAGGAGCCAGAAAGGCTGGTCGTGGCTGACGCGCAGAAGTATTGCCCTACGGTGATCCAAGTTGTCAAGGTCTGCCTTCTGCCCGGAACTCAGCGCAAGCCATCCGGACGTTTCCTCCGCGCCATGTCCTGGGCCAAGGTCGGCTCGCGCAGAGCACGGCGTGCACGACGTGAAAAGGCGCTGCGCCGCCTCCTTGCCGGCGGACGAGCAGACACCAGCGGCTCTAGTCGGGCTCCGCTTGCTGGGGTTTGGCAAAGCTGGGTCTTCGAGGCGGATCCGCGACCCTGGTCGCGCCTGAGGGCGTGGAGGCGCCTCCGGGGTAAACCGGCTGTCAAGCTTGAAGTCGCTTGCCTTGAGTGCGCTTGTGACTGAGAAAGCCAGGTGGCATCGTGTGTGAGCACCGAGCGCTCCTAGCCGATTCTTGCCAGGCTTGGATTGACCCATTGGCGTCCGCGCTGAAAGTTGATCTCCAGCACAAAGTATGAAATACTATTGGCTCCATGGCCTTTGACCGTAGCCTTGATGTGTGCCGTAGCCATGTGATTAAAAGTGCCGGATTCATCCTTTTTCTGCTTGGATGAAATGTCTTGGCCTTCGAAATGGGAAACACTATGTACTGCTTCTTTTTGGATACCTAAATGTATCAAAGGGTGATGTACAACGCTATGTACACGCGGAACATTGTGAAACTATTGATCTCTCACTCATGGTATAGTACGACGAGGATCAATCATCTGGATTGTTCGTGGTGCTGAACGTATCTTCATGGTCAGTCGGATCGGCGATACCATCGGCGGCTGCTGTCGGATTGACTGCCATAGTCCCCATAATCATTCCAGGTCGTAGCGCTATAGTCCTTCCACTGCTTCTCATGTCCCCACTGCTTGTTGTAGTCCTTGTACTCCTGCGGGGTCCAGGATGATTGCTTCTTCTTGATGTAATCCTGGTATCTCTCAGAGCTGCGTTTACTGGTTGCAGATTTGCTGCGGATGTAAATCATGAGAGGACTGTGGGAGTCGGAGTCCTGCGAGCCATTCATGAACATTTAATTGTTCACATGCTTGTAGCGCTCTGCGGATGAGACCTGGTAATCGAATAAGGCCTTGGTTGGATGGTTCCGCATGAATTCCAGTTGTTCATCATCCATACCGTTCATCTCGTCCTTCCGGAAATCCTGCTGGATGTTCGTTTTGCCCCATCCAAATACGATAGTCATCATCACATCTGGGAATGTTCGATCAAATCCTGATCCGCATTTCATGTACAGGTGATGACGGACACTGGATTTCAGGGTGCACGAAGTCTCCATTGCATACTCCATTCTGTCCACGAGTGGCAAATTCTTCGTTGCGTTCCACAGTCTCTGATATGTCCTCATGAGGATGTTCACGAGACCGTTGGTCGGATTGTAGACGTGCTGGAGTTTGCTATAGGTGTTCGCTGATTTGTTGGCGTCTCCGGTGATCGCATCGCATCGGTACAAGGTCACGAGCGGCATGATTTCATTCTGAAGATCTTCCTTTGCTGCTCCATGGCTAAGTGAAGGATGGATGTGGAAGACTCCAATGGTTGCGAATGGTAGATCTGCCCTCGTTATGTGGCGGTCGTCATACTCGTGGAATGACTTGTCGGATGATTTCGGGATCATGCCACGAAACTCATCACTCTGCTCGATGTGGAGAACGACGATCTCCTTGTCTCGGCCATGTCCTTGGACAATGGTGCGTGCTGGCAATCTCGATCCAATGTACTTCTTGGGTTCAGTAAACATGGATGTTCCTGTGGTTGCCAAGCAATCCGAGGTCGGAATTTCGTATTCGGGATCAGTGCAATCTGCTTTAGCCGAAGAAACACCTGAACATTCCGAATGTGGTTCCCCAATTCTGGCTCTTGGTGGAAATGTGTCTTGCCAGAAGTTCCACTCGTGCAGAGGGTCCGCCGCGGACAAAGCATGCGATCGGTCTGGATGACCATTGCTTGATCACGATGCCCTTGTAACCGTATCGGATGAACGTCTTGATGAGCTCCCTGGATTTCTCATCATTCGGACTGAAGAATGCGTCTGCTTCATTCAGGCATAAGATGTGTGCACTGTTCTGCATCATCATCTTGACGATCGGTCGATCCTTCATCGGCATGTTGTACACCTCCCTGTTGTCCAGCTTTGGATTTCTTGTGAGGTTTCCATGGTTCAGGGTAAGCATGTTGATCGCTATGGACGAGGTGAACTCATGCATGTTGAGATAGTCCACGGGAGGACGGTCAGTCGGCTGCATCAGCGATCCCAGGATATCGGCATAGGCTCGGATGATTTTCGGGTCATCATGTGACCTGAGCTTTTTCAATCCAAGCGGAAGCTTGATCGGATATCCGGATCCTGGTTGAGCTTGCTTGTACTCGTCAACGGTGGGACATTCTCCTCGATGAGGGAAGTAGAATTCTTCTTCACCGAGATTGACATCAGGGTCGACATGTGCCAATGAGGCTGTCTCGCACTCTGTCAAGTTGGGATGAGCTCTTCTTGGATCTTTGTTGAACTGGTTCATGAAGCGGGTGAGGTTCTCCCTGGTCCCCGCGAGCTCTTCCTCTGCGTCCTTTTTGTTCATGTCTGTTTCGAGATAGATTTCCTTGAGTTCTTGGATGAACTCATCTATGTTCTCTGAATTGTGATATTCCACGATGACCTTTGGCTTGACGGATCTTTCCCCGGAGGGTTCCATCATTTTCGTTTTAGTGGAGTCCTGATCGGCGTCTCTTCTTGGTCTCTGAGGAAGTATCTTTTTCCTTGTTGTGCTTGGTGGAACTCACATAACTGAAGAAGGCATCGGCGAATTCGCGGATCTTGGTTTCGTACATCTCGTAATCTTCATGATCGAGATGTTTCTTCATGATCCACTTGTTGCTCGCCATGAGGCTGCCATCAGGTTCAAATGCTGCAACAATGTTTCTTGCCTCGATGGTTTTGTCTGTCAACGCTGTTCTCTCTTCGGAGAGGCGGATGCCATAGTCTTGGTCCTTGAGAAATGCAAGGATAAACAGTGCATCTCTTCCTGCTGGCACATGGGTCAATGCGGCTTCTGACTCATCGTCTTCGAGGATGACGTCATCGATGCATGCCATGTGGACGTGCGTTCTCCCCGAAGGGTTTGACTGGGACTTCCCAGATTTGAGCCCGTGCTCCATGATGCCGTAGAGCTGATTTCCATAGGTTGCATGGAACATGAATGTGATGAGCTTCTTCGAGAACGGCTTGATCTTTCTCTCTTCTTCCATGGATGGTGGTGCCGGCCTTCGCATTCTGTACTTGGGCTGAGCTGTGCCTTCATCTCCATGAGGTGCCTCGGATCTTGACGGATGCGGACTTGGCGGAATGGATTCCGTTGGGAGATCATAGTCCGGTTCGTCGTAATGAGGCTCTTTCTGCTCAGAGTACAGGGGTCGTCCAAAGGATTGGATATCGACTTGTCGTGTGTGTCCGCTGTTGCATCTCACATAGAACTCCATCTCTGAATCAACATTGAATTCCTTGCCATCGGGCCTGAGTGCATTTTGTGCGGATCTGGTGTTGAGCTTATCGATCCATCGGTTCCTTGGAACAATTTCTCCCCGTGCCTTGCGCTCCTTATATGTCCCGTCCACGGATGGAAGTACGAACGCAATTTCGAAACGTGATTTCCCATAGCTCGGGAACGTAGCCATCAAGAGAAGTCCTGGCTTATTTCCAATGAAGTTCCTGGCATGTGTGATGCAGGTCAATGCGTCATAGAGCTCGACGGATCCATCAGGACCCATTTCCACTTGTCGTTTGCATTCCTTATGGATTCCATGTCATGGATCTCGAAGACATCCGGAAAACGATCTGCTCATTTTCTCAATTCGCCAGAGGATGGGATCTGTGATCTGTTTCGCCTTGGATGGATCCATGCGGAAGTATTTGCAAACCTGTTCGACATTCTGGACGGTCTTCTCGAGATCAATGTTGCCGTTGTGGCATACCATCGGGGTGATGTCGGTTCCGTAAACTTCGGATTGAGCATTGGTGTAGCAGCAGATGCTGTAGACCTTCTTGATGAAGTCCATGTATTGCTTCTCTGCATGAGACCCTTCACCTTGGAGTGTTGGATGCCAGTAATCGTTGAATCTTGCCTTCAACCAGAATACCTTAACTCCATGTGGTCTCTCGTGCTCAGGAACGAAGTGGAAGTCCGGATTGACATCGCGGATGGTTGGGCATTCCTTGTAGTACTCGTGCACAAAACTCAGGAATGTTGAGTTTCCGAAAGGTCCTGGGTGCACGGATTCCTTCTGGAGGCTGATGTTCGTATCCGATCCATATGTTACAAACCACCAATCATTGGATGTGAGAACCGGCCGCATCACTGGTCGCCTTGGAAGTGCAGGTCGATCACCAGGATGATTGTCGGATTCCGTCTCTTCATCCAGGTTGTTCTTTGGTGCTGGCTTGACCTTGGAGACAAGCCTCAATGTCGGTGGCGGTGACTTTGGAACAAGTTTCGGATGTGGCATCGCCTTTGACAAAGGCCTTCCTGCGAGAGGATGCCCTTCTTCATCTGAATCATCGTCATCGGAATCTCGATCATTATCAACCTGCTCCATGTTGACATTCTCGGGTTGTTGAGAGGCGGATGGATTCTCATCAGCGACTTGCTCCATGGGGCAATCGGATGTCTCATCTTCCTCATCACGAGCAGGGGATTCCTTCAATGGTGATGCCCGCCTCTTGATCATCGGCTTTGGCACAGGTGCCGCATCGCCGGATCGTCCAAGCATCAGGTTGAGGATGGGCATGTCAACGAGGTGATCGAGCATACAAGATTGCAAAGGTCGGATTGGTTGTAAACCGAAAGTTGCTGCGGAGGCAGACACATATTTCTTGAGATTCAAAATGGGTCAAGTGCAAACACGCGCATCACGGAATTGAGGAATTGAAAATATGCAAAACTGAAAAACTCATGCATCAGAATTCGTGGACATGCGGATCATGCCCAGGTTCCCCAATAAGCAAACATGGATTCTGCTATACCGACTCCTGCAAAGGCAATGATGTCGGGTCCGTGCTTCGTGTTGTGTGCTAGCCACTCAACCAAGAATGCGTTGTTCTGCAACATGGTACGAAAGGGTGGATGTGCATCTACATTCAAGAGATTGCCGGTGAGGACGGCCTTGATGAGCTCGTCTGCTTTAGCTGAGTGCTTGGTCAGAGAATCTGCCAGACAATCTTCACTTCGTACATGTGCAAGGTCGTGCATCTGTCCACTGTTGCTTTCCTTTCTCAACATCTGGATCAAATGCATTGTTTCCTTCTGTTCCGGTTGTTGTGTTGTGGATACTGTGGTGACAAGATTGTTCGCATCAGTGCGGATGTGTACATCTGCAATTTCGCCCGTTATGTCTGACCAGAGACCGCGAAGAAATGATGCTGAACCGTAACAACGCATTAGTCCATGCAACTCTGCAACAGTAGTGGACATGGTTGCGGCGGTGATTTTGTGCGTCTCATAGTCGACCAGTGAGCCTCTCGAGTTCGATGAGCCCTGGCGAAGATCTCTTTGTTCTGCAAGAAAATAACATGTGCACGTTGGGATGACTTATCCTCGTTGTTGCGATAGGATGCATCTGGATCGCCAACTATGCGTGTCTTGCCACGAAGGGGCCTGAATCTCATGCTAAGCGGGATGCTTTTGATGGTTCTGACTGTCTTATGAAAGGCGCGAACGTCCTCAATGGTTGGTGATGATGCCTTGGATGCACACCTTGAGAATTGATAACCAATGTGGAATTGCGTTCGCGACTGTAACCAGTTGATCTAACCTAGGACACTTCTGTATGCAGTATGCATTTGTGGAGTAAGAGGAGTGTCATCCTTCAGGTGTTTGTCAAAAGTGATCTCCTGCAGTTCGTCGATGACAACGTTCTGATGAACATTGATGTACCAACCGTGCTTGTCATCTTGCTTCCATTGGATGCGCTGTCCTACGAAGAGGCAATCATTTTTGTCCTCGGAACCAACCTGAAAATCTTTCCGAAGTCGTCCCATGATTTCCTTCTCGAACACGTCATCCCCCGTCATAAGAAGATCATCCACATGAAGAGACAGTGCTCCATGAACTTGTCGATTCTTAGCATTGTTACCAGAAACAAGGTCCATCAGGTAATCAACGGCTCCTTCTAGATCGAAAGTTGCGGATGATTTCTTTTCACTCACCAATGCGGGCTTTGGAAGCTGCTTGCCATAGTACACGTATGTACAACGGTCTGCCCGGGTTGGCACTAGTCCGTATGAACGAACTGCCGAATCAAGGATGTTCCACCATCGACGTGGTGCGTCATTCAGCCCGTAGGCAGGCTTCTTCATGCGCGCTCCAATGTGTGGTGGATATCCCATTTCAGGAGGTATCTGACAAATGATGTCACGAGACTGATCGTATGCTTCGCCTTGGGGAAATGCTGTCTTCAAGTCCATGTGGAATATATTCCAGCCTTTATTTGAGGCTGCTTGGATTGCAAGGCGGAAGCCACTTCTGGATGCAGCAGGACTGTCTGTCTGCTGATCATTCTTCTGCTTGTCTTGGAAGCCTCGGAGGACCCAGCGAGCCTTGCTCTTCAAGAAGTTACCATCCTTGTCTCGCTTCAGGGTTAGGACCCAGCGACCGGTGACCCAGTTCCTGACCTGAATCTTGCGTGTATCGACTAAGTCGAACACTTCATTGTCAAGCCATGACTTGCACTCAAGCTGCTTGGCTTCAAGGAATTGCTTCTGATAAGCTCTTATTTCCGTGGCTGTAGCTTCCTTCCGCTTCTTGCCAATGAGTGCGGATGTGGATGAAGCCTTCAAAGATTCTTGCTTGGATGAGTGCAGAACTAAGAGTGCACGGTCATCGTCGTCATGTTCTTGCATAGCTGGTCAACATGATTCTGATCTGTGCATTTCTGATGAGAGAATCCGCATCGGGGCGATGGGCTGAAGGTCCCTTTCACACGTCCAAGAAGGACAAGGTTGCCTTCGATATCTCTCGGAACCGTAAAGGATCCGGTGTTCGCACTTCGGCTGTCATGAGTGACCAATGCGCTTCATCTAGAACAAGATCAGCTTGGTGATCATCGTAGGATCTGGTCCTCTGACAGTCTTCTGAATCTCCATCTTCCTGGTCAGTGTATCTCATGGTTCTTTCTGAACTTCCAGTGCCGGATGAGGTCGGAACATGAGGAATCAGCTCTTCCTCACTTTCATATTGGACCGGCAGATTCGCTGGATTGTTCGGATTATAATTGGATGAAGATGCAGGATCATGTCTGGGAGAATGCTCAGGTGACTCATCATTGTCATCTGGCTTCTTCTTCTTCTTCCCAGTCTTCTGCTTCTTTGATGGACTGCCGGTTGTTTCTTCTTGCGCAAGTGTTGGCAGTTCAAGATCTTCATCTCGTTCTTCTGCTTCGGGGCATTTGTAAGAATCGCAGGTGGTGAAGGTACCACGACAGTCGGAAGAATTGGTTGAGATGATTGCGACTGTGACGGCAAAGAGACATCACCCCCCAGTCGATTGAGCCCACTTGAAATTGAGGATGAAATGGACTGCTTTTGCCGTTTAAGCGCTGCATCTCCTCCGCCAGGCTTGTCGTGTGGCGGCAGTGGAGGATCCACTGGACTGTCTGGCAACACACTGCGTGGTGCTGGCGGCGTGGGATGTTCAGGCTGATGTGGAGGATCCGGAGGAGGATCTGACATGCTCTCGTCCGGAGGTGTTGGAGGTCTTGGATCAGGCATGGGATGGTCCGGTTGATCAGGTGGTTGCTGCGTGTCAGGTTGCTGAGGTGCATCCGTGGGATCCAATGGATCCGTCTCGATGGGCATCGGCTTGATGGCCGGCGCATCGGTGAACGACTGATGAACGGAGGAAAACATCACAGCATGCCAAGTCTTCGGATCATACTTCTCCCCATTGCATTTTGATGCAGGCAAGACCCAATTTCTATTCAGCTGATCAGGCTGCCAGAAGGATATGATTGCATCGTCCGGAGGTGACGTAGTAGGCATATTGATGCCAATGGTGTGGACGTATGCAGCGCATGCATCATACTGAGTGGATGAGATGCACAGTTGTCTCAACTTCTTACAGCCGTTCCACATGTTCTGACATTGCCAGTCATTAGGATCTTGCTTGAAAATATCAATTTCAGTCCCAGGCGGGTACTGCTTCATCGTCTTCTGGAATTTCTGAACTAGCGGATCTTGGATGACTAATGGTTGAACGTCCTTGTTGAACGGCAGGTCTTGGATTCTGACTGCAAGACTGCTGCTGGTCATGTTGAACTCCTTGTCAATGGCTTCCATCTCCTTTCTCAGGATATCAACCTGCTTGATGGTGAATGGTTCAAAAAGGTCCTCCCAGAGGTACACCTCATTGTCAAGCGGTTTCACCTGCAAGTGTCGTAAGAGGATGTGCGCAAGATCCTGACAGAACAGGTAAGGATACACCTGTGCCAGTTTGGTTCTGCTTCCGAAGGTACCAGCGTTTCTTTTTAGGGGTTGGTATTCATGCTTCACTGAGCTGGAAAAATTACGCCTTCTGAAGATCGGTCTCATAACCTCGGAAGGTAAACAGTGCATCAAGCTCGTGGGCTTGAGACTTCTGAGCCCGGATTCAGGATCTTTTAGTCCGTATGCACAGAAACCCCAGGTCATGGATGTCTGAAAACAATTGTTGCATGCATTTCAGATACCATATCCTGGATGTCTGAGGATTTTCGATAATGAAGTATCTTCTGTGCTTCAACTGATAACGCGCAATGGATGCCACAAATTCAACCATGGGAAGGTAGCGTCTCCGCTTTTCCCCAACCTTTTGATGGTCTTGCTGGATGTTCTGCATATTTGACCATGGCCCACAGATCGGTGCCATAAGGATGACATCAGGTGCTTGTTCCCTGATGATCTCCATGACCATGTGTCGTCCCTTGGATGTCATTACATCGAATCCTGTGCGGATGTCCACGGGAGTCCCAACCTTAAGACCTGATAGTGCACAGCATTGACTGAATCTGGCACTTCCTGCAAAGATCTCGAGAACGTGGATCTTTCCCTTACGTACACAATTCCAATGTGCTTGTTCAGGAATGGATGTGAGGTCCTCGACGAACATGTTCTCTGCTGGATGAGGTACTGCAGGTTTTGGAGTTGTTTTTCCCGCGATACGTAATGGCACTGAGGATCTTGGCTTAGGAGCTGGTGCGGATGATTCCTTTTTCTTGGTATCTATAGAGGAGCCTGGTTGCTCCTTCTGCAAGGATTCTCGCTCTTCGGGTAACAGAAGGTCAATTCCGGGTTTCCCCGGAGGGATGGTCTCATCCTTCCTGAGCTTCGTCATGTTAACCTTGATGAGTCGAGTCCCAAGATCAAGTCCTACCATCGCTCCTTCAATGGAAATGACTTTTCCTTTTAGCCATATTCCTCCCTTGCTTCCATCGGGTCATGGATGTTGTGCAGCAGGGCTTGTGTCCGTCAAATTCTTGGACCCCTTAAAAGCCAGGATCCTGTCGGGCCCCTATGAAAAGTCATCCACGCAGGGGCCTTAACGTTGATGCATGCCCGCACATCCGAATCTGACTGCTTCTCCGTTTTGATTTGTTTTGTTGCGGAGGCCGCGTCTACATGTCGTGCCCCTTCCCTCTTCGAGCACGGCGTCACCTACTGTGGGAGCAGCCGCAAGGGGCCCGCCTGGCGCTGATGTGCCGCTGCAGCTTCCTGGATTGAGGGCAGGGGCTGCGTGTTTTTCGGGGTGGTGAGGCCTTGGTCCGTTGTTAGGCGCCCTGTGCAACAAGGCTCGTGTCCGCCAAAGCTCTTGGAACATTCAAAGTCCAGGCCCCGAATGAAAGTCAACCAAACAGGGGATTTAATCCTTTGTTTTCTCAGCAACTGACAGAAGTGAGCCTTTAGTTGCCAGCGCCTGTGTACTGCAGCCTGACAAGTGAGCGAGCAAGAAATATTTTCAGGATGAACAGACGTGCGCAGATTATTGTGCGGATCTGGCCTTTTCTGAGCCCACATGCCCCTTGTAGCGGTCCCTGCACTCTGCGCAGATGACGGCTCAGACAAACGCTTCAGGAGGCTCATGTGTTTAGTTGCGAGCGGGGGCGGTGCTGCGTGGTTTGGACCGGACTGAAGTTGCAATGATCCACTTGGCAAGCATTTATGTTTGGATTTGTTTGGGTTTTTAAAATGATTCCAACCGTCCACAAGGAGTACAAGTTTTCCGCTACTTGCCACGCAAGCCTCTCGCTGGGTGGCGAGGATTGGTCACTTGCTTCGCGAGGCTGCGGAGGATATCCAACAGTGTCTCAGGCATGTTCGTCGTACGCCAGGAAAAGGCGCTTCGGGCGAACCGTTGACGGGAATCCACTTTTCAACATTGCAGGTTTGCAGCTGACCATGCCCATGTAGTCGAACTCTAAACCAACCCTAAACAGACCCCAAACCAACCCATCAACCTACCCTACACCAGCCCGAAGCAACCCTAAACCCACCCTCATCCCAGCCCGAACCTGACCACATCCTAAACCAACCATAAACACCACGCTAAACCGATCCTAAACCGAACCTTGCACCCACCCGAATCCCAACCGAAACCAAACTCTAAACCAGCCCTAAACAGACCCTAAGCCAACCCATCAACCCACCCTACACCAACCCTAAACTGATCTTTGAACCCACCCTAATCCCAACCCAAACCTGGCCCTAAACCAACCCTCGACAGACCCTAAAACAACCCTTGAACCTACCCTAAACGAACCCTAAACTGAACCCTAAACCCACCCTAATGCCAACCCAAACCAAACCCCAAACCCATCCTAAACCCATCTAAGCCACCAATAAACCAACCCTAAGCCAACCATAGACCCACCCTAAACAGACTCTAAACCAACCCGTCAACCCAACCTAAGCCACCAAAAAACAACCCTAGGCCAACCAAAGACCCACCATAAACAAACCCTAAGCTCACCCTCAACAGACCCTAAACCAACCCTCAACCCACGCTAAAGCAAAACGAAATTAAACGCCTAAACCAAGCCCTAAATCCACCCTAACCCAACCAGATCGCACACCCTGAGCCCATTTGAGCCACCAACGATCCGACCTTAAGCCAGCCATGGACCCACTCCAAACCAACCCCTAGACCCAATCTGAGCTAACCACAGGCCCACCATAGACAAGCCCAAAATCCGTCCTCAACCAATCCAATGGGATTCGAGGTTCGGGATTTGGGATTGGCTGTCCCAGGCCCCGGGCCCGGTGTTGGGGCTCGGGATTCGGATTCGGGATTGGGGCTCAGGTTTCGGGATTCGGGGTTCGGGATTCAGGATTGGATGTCCGGGGCCCCAAGGGCCCGGAATTGGGATACGGGATTCGAGATTCGGGATTCGGGATTAGGGATTCGGGATTTGGGATTCGGGATTCGGGATTGGCTGTCCGAGAGCCAAGGGCCCGGAATGGGAATTCGGGGCTCGGGATTTGGGACTTGGGATTCGGGATTAGGGATTCGGGATTGGGTGCCTGGGGTCTCAAGGACCCGGAATTTGAATTTGGGATTCGGGATTCGGGATTACTGGGTCCTCAAGGGCCCGGAATTGGGATTCGGGCTTCGGGATTCGGGATTCGGGTTTCGGGCTTCGGGCTTCGGGATTCGGGATTCGGGTCCCCAATCATATTCTCCGGGAGCTTCTCCGGATCACGTCTCCAGGTTTCTGAGGAACACTGCCAGGGCATAGAGTCGCGAAAGCAAATTCGATCCAAGGAGCGATGAAACGGAAACGGAGATCAAATGCTTTGCATGGTTCTGACAGCAAGCAGTTTCCAGCAAACAGCCAGTGGTCAGGTCTGCCTTGTGCTCGGGCTGCGACAGCAAATGGTGGTGCAGGCGCTCGTCTGAGTATGCCCCATCCACTTCATTCAGTTGACATCGCAGGGCACATGTTGAAGCAATGAGCTTCGCGATCTTATTTGTCGCAAAGTACGATGGATGGTAGCGCAGCCCGTTGTACACTTGCTCTGCTGAACTTGCTATCAAGGGAATCGGAGGCATGACCTTCTCGTTTCCAAAATTCACCACGCCCTTTTGCAAAGAAACAACTAAAGCAACGTTGCGACATCAGAATACTGAACGCAGCATAACACCAACTTGGACAAGTCAGTGACCGCAAGATGAGGAGTCATGCTGCTAAGGACAAAGGCTGTTTCAGCTTCAGTTTCTGAAAACATTCGACCACCCGGACCCCCTAGGTGCCCTTGCCAACCAACCTCCTGTTTATCATTGTCGTCCTGAAGTTTCGGTGAGTTGCGGGTCATTGTGGAAAAGCATGTTGGATTACAAGCGGCTGCAACCACACCGACATCGGGAAACAAAGCGTCATGAAAACTGAGCTTAATCCTAGTGTAAAAAGCACAGAACTAGCTTCTTTGCACTTTGCTTCTTGACATTTAGTTTCTGCTGCAAGCCACACACGGCCGAAGCACCTCGTTCAATTTGAGTCTGATCTGTGTTTGTGTCGCGAAGTCTTCAGGGACGCCAAATGCTCAGAGACGCTCAGAACATGATAAATGATGACGCTTGGAGAGGCACGCTGCCGAATGAGAACTGAACTGGGATGGACACAACCACGCATCACCCGACCATGAGCGCAACCACAAAGTCAAATCCTGAACTTGAAATCGTTGGTCACACACCCTCCTCACAGAATTTAAAAGAAGACGCGAGTCTCCGGCGCAAAACAAAACCCTGTTGTCCACCCCTAGGAACCAAGCCAGAAGCACAGCGGAAGCCGGATCTGGTAAACTTGAAAGCAACTTCGAAGTTTGGGTCCATGAGTGCTGTTTCCGTCATCCAGGAACCCTCGAAAAAATGGCGAACGTTTCTGCCGGGCCACAAGTCGGACTTCCACAGTGGCGCCAGAGGGCCAAACGACCAGCAACTGCATGCGCACGACCAGCACCGACCACGCTGATCGCACGTTCTGGCTCTCCCCGACAAAAGTGGCTACATCCCACTTCACATGCTGGTGCCCAAGTAGCAGCAAAGGCGGCTGCCGACGTCAAAAGGCCAGCGGCCTTTCCAGCATCTTGTCTTCCAGCATCATGGACACACCAACGCATGTTTTCTGCAACCTTGGGATCGTTGATGCGCCCACGTCCAACACAGCTGCTAACGCCACATTGCTAGTGTTCAGGGTGTAGCTGGCCCGGAGGAATTTGGAGAAGTGGATCTTGCGAACAAACCGATTGCCGCGCCCAGCCACCTTTTTCAGCGAGACCTGCACGCCCCCATGCCGCCCCTGCTTGGTGGAAACCGTGAAGGTGGAACCGTTCCTTCTTGAGCGAGGCGTTCTGCAACACATCGGCAACAGCGCGAACGGTTTTCTTCAGAGATCGAGTGCGCTTTTGGCAGCGCATGTGCTTGCAAGGATAATCCCGCTCAAGCTGTGAACCATGGCGCCCGCTGCCCACTTTCCCAACAAGCAAAGCCCCTGTGCGAGCTCTTTTTGCACAAGTCCTCTCCTCAGACTGCTGAATGGCGCTTTCATCATTGCCGTCACTGGCAACTTCAATTTGAAGAGCGCTCACACTTTCAGCTTGAGCGTCATCATCGGAGAAGTCTTGCATAAAACCAAGGGGCTCCGCAGACAGCATGATGCCATGGCTGCCCTGAACCAGCAAAACGCTGAGAACACGGGGCCCCGTCAACCTTCCAGTTTCACCTGCAGCTAAATGACCCGAAGCTCGGGGTAGGAGATTCAAATCTGCCCAGCTTCAACTTTGGAAAGCAAGAGGAACAAACTCGCTGCTGTGGAACACATTGGGGAAAGGTAGCCTTTGGAACTGCCGAGCCTGCTATCTGTAGTGAAATCAAGGCGCACATGCTGCGCTACAGCCCAGGAAAGGGTGCGAACTGATTGTGAAACACGAACGCTAGTAAACGTAGATGCCGCGACAGTCAAGTGATAGAACTCGGGCACCCCCTCAATGAAAAAATCAAGGTATGCCAAACATTATTCGAAGGACTGGCAGATGGGCACTCCGGTAACACATGTGCAGCGCAAGAACTCAGAGAAACAATGCTTCTCAATGGTTCATGACTGTTAGAAAGCAAAGGGCACCAAATGTCACAAACGTTGGTAGTGGTCCATGAAAAAACGGACGCATCGCGCAAGTGGCATCATGGCAATTAGTAATGACTCAGGCAAACATCGTAGTGACTCTGCCCAAACTCGGTCGCAACTCTGCCCGACTCTGCCAAACATTGGTGGTGACTCTGCCCAAAATGCGCATTCATTCCCGAAATTGGTGTAAATTGGTAGTAATTGTCCAAAAAATCGTGGAAATGCTGCCCCAAAATTGGGTAAAGAAGCGGGGTCATTTACTGATAGACGCAAGGCCTAAATTAGACAGGTACAGCCACCAATGCGACAGACATACGCTGGGATAGGGCCGTACTTACGCTGGAGTTATAAGTGACATAGCACTTAGCTTGGACTTGTAAGTAACTTATCTTGAACTTAGAAAAGAGGTTTTTCTAAGTCTGCTAAGTGCATTCTAAATTCATTGGGTTGGCAAACACATGCGTTTTGAAGCATGGCAGTGATGAAGCGTTACGCGCTGGAAAGCGCACATTTTCGTGTGACTCAACGCAGCAGGGCAGGCGCGCGCGCATGCAGTTTGCGCTGTTTGTTCGTGCTGCTTCGCACGTTTGGCTCGATGGAGCCGGAGCATTTTTTGCACTGATTGACTCGGTTGAATTTTGTTGTGCGATAATCGTTTCTATAGCGGTGTCTCCGCTGGCGGCCGGTCCGCCTTAATATAGTCGCATGGGGCGGTATCTCCACCGGCGGCCGGTCCGCCCCTTTTGCTTTTCTCGTTTGATATATCATTGTAGCGGTGGTTCCGCTGGCGGCCGGTCCGCCCAGCTATTTTTGCCACGTTCATTTTCATTTCGAGATGGCACTTGAAGCGGTTGTCCGCTGGCGGCTGGTCCGCCCAGGATTTTTTCAGCGTTGATTTTTATTTCGGGATGGCACTTGAAGCGGTGGTCCGATGGCACTTTGCGAATTTTTGCATGTTTGGATTGTGAGTGCGCGGATGAAAGGCTGCAAGACTCAATCAAGGCTCCAGAATCCAGACTGCTGACTGCAAACTCCACACTCCAGACTCCAGACTGCAGACTCCAGACTGCAAACTCCAGACTCCAGACTGCAGACTCCAGACTGCAGACTGCAGACTCCAGGCTGCAGACTCCAGACTGCAGACTCCAGACTGCAGACTTCGGACTGCAAACTCCAGACTCCAGACTGCAGACTCCAGAATGCAGACTTCAGACTGCAAACTCCAGACTCCAGACTGCAGACTCCAGACTGCAGACTCCAGACTACAGACTCCAGAATGCAAACTCCAGACTGCAGACTCCAGACTGCAGACTCTAGACTGCTGCACACTCCAGACTGCAGACCCCAGACTGCAGAGTCCAGACTGCAGACTCCAGACTGCAGACTCCAGACTGCAGACTCCAGACTGCAGACTCCAGACTGCCAACTCCAGAATCACGACTGCAGACTCCAGACTGCAGACTTCAGGCAAATTCCACAGACTGCAGACTCCAGACTGCAGACTCCAAACTGCAGAGTCCAGAATGCAGACTCCAGACTCCAGATTCCAGACTGCCAACTCCAGACTCCAGACTGCAGACTGCAGACTCCAGACTGCAGACTGCCAACTCCAAAATCCAGACTGCAGAGCCCAGACTGCAGACTGCGGACTTCAGACTGCAGGCTCCAGGCTGCAGACTCCAGACTGCAAACTGCAGACTCGAGACTGCAGACTCCAGACTGCAGACTCCAGACTGCCAACTCCAGAATCCAGACTTCACAGTCCAGACTCAAGATTCCAGACTCCAGACTCCACAATCCAGATTCCAGACTCCTGACTCCAGGATCCTGATCATTTTCTGGTGGAATTCGGCCACGGGGCCAAGTTAAGTTATGTTAAGTCGTGGTGACGCAACTGGGCCTCGCGGGGACATTTTGGCGGTTAAGTTGATTGAGCTACAATAGGGATTCCACGCCTCAACACGACCCGCCCAGGTTAAGTTAAGTTAAGTTTTGTTAAGTTCGAAAAAACTGGAGCGGCCTTTCCGGGCTCTGGGGCGGGGCTGTTTGGATGCTCGATTCTTGGGTCTGGACTGTGGATTCTGGAGTCAGGAGTCAGGATTCTGGAGTCAGGAGTCTGCAGTCTGGAGATTGCAGTCTGGAGTCTGCAGTCTGGAGTTTGCAGTCTGGAGTCTGCAGTCTGGAGTCTGGAGTCTACAGTCTGGAGTCTGGAGTCTGCAGTCTGGAGTCTGCAGTCTGTGGAGTTTGCATTCTGGAGCCTGGAGTCTGCAGTCTGGAGTCTGCAGTCGTGATTCTGGAGTTGGCAGTCTGGAGTGTGGAGTCTGCAGTCTGCAGTCTGGACTCTGCAGTCTGGAGTCTGCAGTCTGGAGTGTGCAGCAGTCTAGAGTCTGCAGTCTGGAGTTTGTACTCTGGGACCTGGAGTCTGCAGTCTGGAGTCTGCAGTCTGGAGTCTGCAGTCTGGAGTCTGGAGTTTGCAGTCTGGAGTCTGCAGTCTGCAGTCTGGAGTCTGGAGTCTGCAGTCTGGAGTCTGCAGCCTGGAGTCTGCAGTGTGGAGTCTGCAGTCTGGAGTCTGGAGTTTGCAGTTTGGAGTCTGCAGTCTGGAGTCTGCAGCCTGGAGTCTGCAGTGTGGAGTCTGCAGTCTGGAGTTTGCAGTTTGGAGTCTGCAGTCTGGAGTCTGCAGTCTGGAGTGTGGAGTTTGCAGTCAGCAGTCTGGATTCTGGAGCCTTGATTGAGTCTTGCAGCCTTTCATCCGCGCACTCACAATCCAAACATGCAAAAAATCGCAAATTGCCATCGGACCCCCGCTTCAAGTGCCATCCCGAAATAAAAACCAACGCTGAAAAAATCCTGGGCGGACCAGCCGCCAGCGGACAACCGCTTCAAGTGCCATCTCGAAATGAAAATGAACGTGGCAAAAATAGCTGGGCGGACCGGCCGCCAGCGGAACCACCGCTACAATGATATATCAAACGAGAAAAGCAAAAGGGGCGGACCGGCCGCCGGCGGAGATACCGCCCCATGCGACTCTATTAAGGCGGACCGGCCGCCAGCGGAGACACCGCTATAGAAACGATTATTGCACAACAAAATTCAACCGAGTCAATCAGTGCAAAAAAAGCTCCGGCTCCATCGAGCCAAACGTGCGAAGCAGCGCGAACAAACAGCGTAAACTGCATGCGCGCGCGCCTAGTGCAGTCTGAGCCGACCAGCCGCTGCGATACGCCGACCTGTCGTATTCGAAAAAAATATTCGCACGCATCGCCCGGTGTAAGGTTTGGACTCGCGTTCAGCGATGTGCTCTGCGACACGTCAGGAGTAAAGCGCGCGTGCTTTTTTCGCATGAGGACGCGCGTCAAGACTCAGCGAGGCAAACTCGTTTTGGGCATTGCTCCGCAAACGCTGGATGCCAAAAGGCGGTTTTTCCTAAAATGGTGCAAAAAAACTAAGTTCCAGCTAAGTTCATTCTAAGTCCCGGCACCCGGAACTTAGCTCGAACTTATAAGTGGGCCTATCTAAGATACCCCTAGACAAGTAACTTATAACTAGGACTCGGACTTAGCAAACTTATAAGTCCACTTGTCCCACGTTATAAGTTCACTTGTAGTAACTTATAACTCAAGTTATAGGTACGACCCTATCCTAGAAGGGCCCGGAATTGGGATTCGGGCTTCGGGATTCGGGATTCGGGTTTCGGGCTTCGGGCTTCGGGATTCGGGATTCGGGTCCCCAATCATATTCTCCGGGAGCTTCTCCGGATCACGTCTCCAGGTTTCTGAGGAACACTGCCAGGGCATAGAGTCGCGAAAGCAAATTCGATCCAAGGAGCGATGAAACGGAAACGGAGATCAAATGCTTTGCATGGTTCTGACAGCAAGCAGTTTCCAGCAAACAGCCAGTGGTCAGGTCTGCCTTGTGCTCGGGCTGCGACAGCAAATGGTGGTGCAGGCGCTCGTCTGAGTATGCCCCATCCACTTCATTCAGTTGACATCGCAGGGCACATGTTGAAGCAATGAGCTTCGCGATCTTATTTGTCGCAAAGTACGATGGATGGTAGCGCAGCCCGTTGTACACTTGCTCTGCTGAACTTGCTATCAAGGGAATCGGAGGCATGACCTTCTCGTTTCCAAAATTCACCACGCCCTTTTGCAAAGAAACAACTAAAGCAACGTTTGCGACATCAGAATACTGAACGCAGCATAACACCAACTTGGACAAGTCAGTGACCGCAAGATGAGGAGTCATGCTGCTAAGGACAAAGGCTGTTTCAGCTTCAGTTTCTGAAAACATTCGACCACCCGGACCCCCTAGGTGCCCTTGCCAACCAACCTCCTGTTTATCATTGTCGTCCTGAAGTTTCGGTGAGTTGCGGGTCATTGTGGAAAAGCATGTTGGATTACAAGCGGCTGCAACCACACCGACATCGGGAAACAAAGCGTCATGAAAACTGAGCTTAATCCTAGTGTAAAAAGCACAGAACTAGCTTCTTTGCACTTTGCTTCTTGACATTTAGTTTCTGCTGCAAGCCACACACGGCCGAAGCACCTCGTTCAATTTGAGTCTGATCTGTGTTTGTGTCGCGAAGTCTTCAGGGACGCCAAATGCTCAGAGACGCTCAGAACATGATAAATGATGACGCTTGGAGAGGCACGCTGCCGAATGAGAACTGAACTGGGATGGACACAACCACGCATCACCCGACCATGAGCGCAACCACAAAGTCAAATCCTGAACTTGAAATCGTTGGTCACACACCCTCCTCACAGAATTTAAAAGAAGACGCGAGTCTCCGGCGCAAAACAAAACCCTGTTGTCCACCCCTAGGAACCAAGCCAGAAGCACAGCGGAAGCCGGATCTGGTAAACTTGAAAGCAACTTCGAAGTTTGGGTCCATGAGTGCTGTTTCCATCATCCAGGAACCCTCGAAAAAATGGCGAACGTTTCTGCCGGGCCACAAGTCGGACTTCCACAGTGGCGCCAGAGGGCCAAACGACCAGCAACTGCATGCGCACGACCAGCACCGACCACGCTGATCGCACGTTCTGGCTCTCCCCGACAAAAGTGGCTACATCCCACTTCACATGCCTCAGTGACAGCGCGCAGCATCTGAGTACTCAGCACATTGGAAGCTTTCGGGGCCTTGGGGCCGCCAAAGCAAAACCAGCGACCGCTAAACTCAGTGTCATGGTGCCCAAGTAGCAGCAAAGGCGGCTGCCGACGTCAAAAGGCCAGCGGCCTTTCCAGCATCTTGTCTTCCAGCATCATGGACACACCAACGCATGTTTTCTGCAACCTTGGGATCGTTGATGCGCCCACGTCCAACACAGCTGCTAACGCCACATTGCTAGTGTTCAGGGTGTAGCTGGCCCGGAGAAATTTGGAGAAGTGGATCTTGCGAACAAACCGATTGCCGCGCCCAGCCACCTTTTTCAGCGAGACCTGCACGCCCCCATGCCGCCCCTGCTTGGTGGAAACCGTGAAGGTGGAACCGTTCCTTCTTGAGCGAGGCGTTCTGCAACACATCGGCAACAGCGCGAACGGTTTTCTCCAGAGATCGAGTGCGCTTTTGGCAGCGCATGTGCGTGCAAGGATAATCCCGCTCAAGCTGTGAACCATGGCGCCCGCTGCCCACTTTCCCAACAAGCAAAGCCCCTGTGCGAGCTCTTTTTGCACAAGTCCTCTCCTCAGACTGCTGAATGGCGCTTTCATCATTGCCGTCACTGGCAACTTCAATTTGAAGAGCGCTCACACTTTCAGCTTGAGCGTCATCGGAGAAGTCTTGCATAAAACCAAGGGGCTCCGCAGACAGCATGATGCCATGGCTGCCCTGAACCAGCAAAACGCTGAGAACACGGGGCCCCGTCAACCTTCCAGTTTCACCTGCAGCTAAATGACCCGAAGCTCGGGGTAGGAGATTCAAATCTGCCCAGCTTCAACTTTGGAAAGCAAGAGGAACAAACTCGCTGCTGTGGAACACATTGGGGAAAGGTAGCCTTTGGAACTGCCGAGCCTGCTATCTCTAGTGAAATCAAGGCGCACATGCTGCGCTACAGCCCAGGAAAGGGTGCGAACTGATTGTGAAACACGAACGCTAGTAAACGTAGATGCCGCGACAGTCAAGTGATAGAACTCGGGCACCCCCTCAATGAAAAAATCAAGGTATGCCAAACATTATTCGAAGGACTGGCAGATGGGCGCTCCGGTAACACATGTGCAGCGCAAGAACTCAGAGAAACAATGCTTCTCAATGGTTCATGACTGCAAAGGGCGCCAAATGTCACAAACGTTGGTAGTGGTCCATGAAAAAACGGACGCATCGCGCAAGTGGCATCATGGCAATTAGTAATGACTCAGGCAAACATCGTAGTGACTCTGCCCAAACTCGGTCGCAACTCTGCCCGACTCTGCCAAACATTGGTGGTGACTCTGCCCATTCATTCCCGAAATTGGTGTAAATTGGTAGTAATTGTCCAAAAAATCGTGGAAATGCTGCCCCAAAATTGGGTAAAGAAGCGGGGTCATTTACTGATAGACGCAAGGCCTAAATTAGACAGGTACAGCCACCAATGCGACAGACATACGCTTGATGACAGGTCTTTCTCTTTCTCTTTCAAACTCCCAAAACTCTTTTCACTTCGGATTGTTAGCCGCTGCGCAAGAAACAAAGTAAAAGACAGGACATCCTAGATTCATAGCCTTGTTGTTTTCGTAGAATTTATGCTCAGAATCTCTTCTCCAATCTGTTGTTATTTAATTTCGCTTTTCTTTGGTCTCTTTCGTTGTCATTTCTCCAATGCCAGACAAAGAAGGGACAAGAGGCAACAATTGAACTTACGAGCCCTCTTTAACATTCGGGGATTTATCCTAGAGTCATAGCCTGGTGCCATCGGGGCCTGATGACGACTCTCCAGCGATAATGATGAAGATAGTCACGATGATGCTTTTGATGAGAACGATCATGGTTACGCATCCCCGAGCGTCACCTGCGAGGCCTTGATGATGACGATCACCACGGTGCTGGTGATTGTGATGGTGATGACTATGAATTATGCATCCAGCGCCGACCGGGACATTTGAATTCCTTACACCCGGCAGGTAGATGGCGCAATTCGGGCGCAGATGGCACGACAGCCAAAAAAGTCCACCGCTCTGTCGGCACATATCATCAGTTATCCGGCGAATTGGTTCTGATTTTGGGAGTGGTGGGGTGGGAGTGGAGTGGGAGTGGGAGTGGGAGTGGGGGTGGCAGTGGGAGTGGGAGTGGGGTGGGAGTGGAGTGGAGTGGAGTGGAGCGGGAGTGGAGCGGAGTGGGGGGAGGGAGGGGAGGGAAAACTGCGGCTTGCAAGTGTCGGTTACGCTTTCTGACTATTGAAGCGAATAGAACTGAATAGAACTGGACAGTAAGGCATGCTGAAGCGAACTCCACTCTGGCCGGTGTTACACATTGCTTGAGAACCGCAAGCAGCTTGTCCTCTGAGAGCTGGGAAGATTATGGGCTTGTGCCGTTTCTGCAACAAGTTCATGGACCCGGCTTCCTTCCCTTGAGATGAGCACAAATGAAGAAAAGCAAATGGCGCAATTCTATGCGCGCCTGCGACGGTCCACCCCGGCTTTCGAAAGACAGAGCCCCGGCTTGGAGAGGAAAGCCTCAAAATCAGCCCTCGACTGCCTGACTGGAAATGTTGAAGGAAAACTTCGGCCCTTGCTTGCCTGGCTCGCTGCCTGTTAGCTTCAAAACCGAAGAAGAGTAGATGGCGCAACTTCATGTGGACCTGCGACGGTCACACACAGGCTTCAAAAGATAGAGTCTTGCCTTGTTGCCTTGGAAGGCGACCCCTCAAAATCAGCCCCCTAGTTGCCTGGTCACTCGTGCACTCACCCACTCACTCGCTCACCCACTCACTGTCTCACTCGCCGCTGACCTTTGTAGCGGGTGACAAAGAAGTTCCTCCCTGGCAAACCAGGAGGCTCTAAGTCCCAAGCCACCTTGGCTTTTTGAGCTAAGATGTCTTCGGCCACTTGCGCTTGTTGGCCCCCGTAAAGCCATGAAAACTCGGCCGAACGGCCGTGATAACTCGCGCGGGAAACTGAAAGGCCGTTACTACTCCTTGAAAAAGCCGTGAAAACCCGTGAAATTGCACACTCTGAGTTATCTTGTCCTCACGACACAAAAAACATCCTTAGCTCATACGGCCTAAGTAACTCGCAAATCGGAGCCTCCTGGAAGGTGCAACCCGTGGGCAATGTGAGAGGCAGTGCCGGGCAGAGCCTCAAGGCAGCCTCCGTCGGAGGCAAGTAGAGGGCATCTTCGAGGCCGGGATTCAGCCTTGCCTCCAGGCAGCAGAGTTGAGGTAGCCCAGGGGAGTGGGTGTGTGCGTGAGCCAGCGAGCAAGTGAGTGAGTGAGCGGGCGCACTGAATTGTGCCATAAAAAATGCATCTATTCTGCATCCCGTTTGACCCCCCATTATCTGGCCCCACGCCCGGAGTGCAAAGCCCTTATTGGAGCCAAGGTAGATGGCGCAATGCTATTTTTTGTAGAGCGTAAGGACGCAGGCGAATGATAACAATGAGGATGGTGATCGTCACCTGGATGACGCATCGCCAGCAGGGTCTGACGATGATGATGAAGACGCACGCGTCCGCCGACCGTGACACTTGCTCGGCTGCTGTTGGGAAACATATCACATTTTGCTTATTGTGGCTTAGTGGGAAACCACCACTTCACTGCTAAAATTTAATTTTTCCCCCCCTTTCAACGTCAACCAATCTTGAACCCTGCGCAAGAAAATTATAGTCGGTGTTCGGATGCTGCAGCTGGCGGTGATGATTTCGCATCCCCTGCATCACCAGAGGGATACCGATGATGCTGGCGATGATGGTTATGATTATGGTCACGCATCCCCATCATCACCTGTGCTGCCTAACGTGACATTCGCAATACACGAAGACGCGACTATGCGAACGGTGATGATGATGGTTATGATGGCGACGATGACCGCGGTGCCGCTGCTGATGATGATGATGATGACTTCGCATCCCTAGCGTCGCCAGCGGGGTCCGGCGATGATGGTGTTAACGATGATCAAGTTGCGGATGATGATGACGATCACGGTTTTGCATCCCCAGCATCGCCAACAGGATCCGACGACTCGTTACGCATCCCAGCAATGCTGGCGAGGCCGAACGTAGCAATTGAAATCAGTTATAGAAAGCAATAGCAACAACGGTGATGATTGCGCATCCCAGCTCTCCAGTGAGGACTTGTGTTGGCGCTTGAGTATTAAAGGCCCTCAATGGAGGCGCCAAATTTGCGGGCCAAAAACTTGGGACACCCAAATGATGGAGGGCCCAATGCCACTTCAGTCCACTTCTTCCTGAGCAGATTTTTGGAACACTACTTTAGTCTACCTGAGCAGTGTTTTGGATACTACGGAAGTCCTGCAGCCATCTTGCTGAGCAGGTTTCTTGCTTTTTGTCCTGCAACCACTTCTTGCCGAGCAGTCTTTTTCGATCACTGCTTTAGACCAGCAACCGCGTCTTGCTGAGCAGAGGGTTTGGAATACTACCTCAATCCTTTTGCAACCACTTCTTGCTGAGCAGACCTTTGGGACTACTCCTCTATTCTTGCAACCACTTCTTGCTCCGCTTTCTTTGCAATACTACTTTAGTCTTTCAACTAACCGCTTTTCGCTGGGCAGAAAATTTGAGTCTTGCAACAACTTCTTCCTAGGCGGGCTTTTGGAATACTACTTCAAGCAAAGGTTCCAGTCCACTTAGACAATGACGCCAGATTTGTATCTGATTTCAATGGGGGATTACAGCAGCTGACTTAGGGCAGCAGTCGTGGCTGATTTTGGTAGGGCCTTCAAGAGCCAGATTTGGGGGCCATTTTTTGAAGTGCAAGCAGAATTGGCATGGCCCAAACTTGTTTTCCGAGTGATTGTTTTGGCTGCTTTCAGTTTTATGATTAAGCTGCTTTGTATTGTGTTCACGATTTTTCACCAGAGAAAAAAGCGGACGCTTTTCTGGTCCACTTAAACAATGCCAGGAAACAAGAACAAGAACCACGTGAACGCGTTGTCTAGGTGGTTTTGTAATATTTTCACGATTTTGCGAGAAGAAAAGTGGACACTATTCTGGTCCACTTAAGCAATGCCAGGGAATCCGAACAAGAACAAAGTGCACGCTCTACTTTACCAAGCAAGCGCCATGCGTTAATGTCACGTCACAAGCCTATGAAACAAGACGGCGATGATGAAACAACGATCGGCGGATATAGGTGAGGACTGGCCAACTGTTTGGACCAAGCCAGAGTATGAAGTTCAACCTGTCCTGTCCGAGCCTTGAGGGTTTGTCAACGGGATCTCCTTTTTGTCAGGCCTTTGCTTTCTCTGACTAACACAAAATGCATAGATCAGCCGGTCGCAGGACCTCTCCAAGATGGATCACTGGGAGGTGGAGAGGGAGTGCAGGCCTGGGGCGCCCAGTCTATGAATCAGGAAGAACGAGCCAACAAATGTTGGGATGTTGGAAAAGGAGGTCCTGGCCATTCTTCGCAATGCGATCGGTGTCGGCCAAGCGCGCAGCGCTTGTCGGGGAGTCGCAGCTGCACATTGATATTGAGCCCCACGCTAAAATCCTAAGGCAGGGTGAACCTCCGCTCTATTTCGGATTTCCCTGCAACATTTGGATGGCAGCAAAGGCTCGAAGCGCGACTAGGATTTCAGTGCACCGGGAGGAGGAGTCTGGGGAAGACGTCCTACTGGAAGAGGCGGGCGCCAGTGTGGGAAGACTTTGCCTATATGAAGGTACATGGGTATGTGTCGAAATGGGGGGAGGGGGGGCGTCGGACTTTGTTGCTTGTCTTTGGTTTTTCCCAACCCCCGAAAGGGACCCTCGTTCCCTTCGTTAATGTGTAGTGTTGGCCAGGTTCAGAGATTTCAGAGGTTAATGCTCAAGTTCTTTGTAGTTGCTGCGGGCCCGCTAGGGGAAATTGGACCATGCCAGGACTCACATCTACGCCGCCATCCAAAGGAATAGTTTCCCACCTTGTCAGCCAGAAGCGGATCCCGTTTTTCTCGAAGGTCAGTCAGTTGCAGTTATTCTCTGGGAGCCGAGTCTTGCGCGATGGGG
This sequence comes from Effrenium voratum, assembly GCA_963377175.1. Taxonomy (NCBI): domain Eukaryota; class Dinophyceae; order Suessiales; family Symbiodiniaceae; genus Effrenium; species Effrenium voratum. The sequence continues at coordinate 485,752 of CAUJNA010003314.1, forward strand.
CACCCTGTGCTGTAGGTAGGGCTCAAAAGTCGCAACTTTCAAGCACGAACGTAAACTCAAGGAACAATCCCGGAGATCTGGTCGCAACTTGTAAGTGCGAAAGTAAAACTGAAAGTGCAAGGCGGGTGCTCTGGCTCAAAAGCCGCAACTTTTATGTACGAAAGTAGTGCTCAAAGTGAATTGCGGCAACTCCGGCTCGAAAGTCGCAACATTGTACGCGAAGCACACTCCCGCAGCTCCGGCTGGAAAGTTGCAACTTTTAAGTGCAAGTTGCTCCGCCTATGCGGCCCTTCTGGAAGTTTCCTGCTTGCGCAGCCCTTTTGGCCATCCAGCTTTCTGAGGAGGGCGGGAATTGAGCAGGAGGGGGGGCAATAGTTCAAAGATTAGTACAACCAATCATGGACGGGGAAACAGAGTTAGCACGGACGATGGGCTCTGCACATTCCAAGTCCGAGGCTCAGGGCAGACCGATCGGTTGCCATTGGCAGACCAAACCAATCCGCATGCCTGTTGGCGCAAGGCTGTCAGCAGGACATGTAACGCAAGCGTAGAAAACAAAACGACAACAAAGCAGCAAAACGAAGGGTGTAGAACGGCCCCAAAGGCTGCAATCGATGGGCGCCGGAATTGCAACCTGCGCAAGCAAAAGTGTGAGCCGAATCATGCTGATCGGCTCATGAACTGTCACCACTCGTCCAGTTAACAGATGAGCCATCTTGCTATCTGCGCTGAGCGCTGTCTCTTCCCTGCGAGGCTCAAGCGCCATCATCAGCGTGAAAATGGTGCATTGAATCCGGAGAGTCTTCGGGTCGACGCCCTGGATCCGCACAACCGTTTTGCGTGTGGTCTTGGCTGATCGCCGATACCATCTGAAAATGGTAGTTGTAGAAAAGCGGCGCCACGTCCCGCAGATCACTGTAGACCTGTGCACGAAGTGCTTGGGTGTTGAGAATGTCTGAAAAAATGAGGGTTTCAGCCTTCGCGCAACCTTGATGTCTCCAAGCTGGAAAATACCAAGTTGGTTTCGTGGCAGGTCCAACGCAAGCGCTTCGGTACAGATGCTGTGTCCTGCAAGGATGAATGGCAAGGCTTGAAACATACAGGGATTGATGTGGCATGAAAATTGCAAAGCGCTCGTTTCTCCATGTGCCAGTAGTGTCGCGGGCTATCTAGCCTGAAACATGTCGTCCACATGACAAACGCGCAAGTGCTATATCTAACAATTGCACAAGTGTTCGATTAAAAGCCGCGAATAAATCCGAGACAAGATGGGCACTCATAGGCGCCATGATGAAATGGAAAAACCATGACCCTGCTTCACAAAACACAACACAAAGCCATGTTTCACTGGAATGTTGACACAAGGGACCCTCAGTTTCCCGGCTAGGTTGCATGTTTTTGCCAGGGCAGGCGGCGGAGTTCGACACGGGCGGCAAGGGCCACAACAGCAATTTTGTAGCAAGCTCAAGTGAAGGTTATTCTCGCCCTCACCAGACCCAGACTTGGGAGATTCCAGCTGAAACAAGAAGCGGTCAGAGTCAATTCCACCGAAAAAAGCTTGTGAAATCTTTTCACCATGGACGATAAGCGGAAATTCAGAAACTTCACAAAGAATTCTTGAGCTGCGCAGATGGAATCGCGAGTCAACACTCTGTGTGAAATGGCGCACAGCAGACGCTAGACGGCGGGATGCTGATGATGACGCCTTGGCGTTCGCGAGCGGAAGCAGCTACCCAGAGAGCCCAATAGTGCCCAATTCAGGAATTCAATCTTAAGTTTTACAAAACGGTGCTAAATAAGAAGAGTTTGTGCTTAATTAACTTGTTCTTTAATTAAGCTGTATTTTGAATTCGGCTGTAAATAATGCAGTATTATCCTCAATTAGTATGTGCAACATTTGTAAAAATCTGTCTTTTTCAGATGCGTTTACTCAAAAAGCATTGCTTTTTTTACATGTGTTTTTTCGTGGCACTGCGGCATGCAAATTCTGATATAGCATTTGGCCCGGAAGGATGAGAAGGTGCAAAGGACTTGGTGCAAGGCTTCAGGCCGGTGTTGCCTGAAGGGGTGCCCAAGCAGCTCCCATTGGACAGCGAAGAGCTCGCGGCGTGAGATCCTGGTCCAAGAAAGAGCTCCTCCTTGCAACCCCTAGGGTGGCTTGCGGAGGTCCGATTTTGCGCAGTTGCTTGCCCAAGGTTGCAAATATGTGTTCCAGCAGAAAGCCCAATGCACGTCGAGCAAAAATGCCAGACCATATGAGGAGGCTGGTGCTGGTCTTACAGAAGCAGGGGCGCGCGTGCAAACAAGCAACTGCTACAAAGGCACTTCATTGAGCCAGAATGGCAACCAACGAACGATTGCAAGCGTTGGCAGAACACTACAAGACTACCTGCGTGCCTGATGCAAACATCAACAGAACACTGCAAGCATGAATGCCCAAGCCTCTAAAAATGCATGTGGTTGTCCTTGCTTCTTGGCCTCGGTGCAGCACATGCTTGATTGCTTGATCATGGGCCACAAGCTTGAACATGATGGGGACCTGGTGCAAGCATGAGGCTTCTTCTGCAACCTCGTAGGCAACAAATGGGGAAACAAATGCTTTAGGCCAGCAGGTAAAGCCGCCGGGAAAGCCACCTCCTCCTTTTTATGTGCTCCTGCAAGTCTTGCGGAAGGCGTTCCTGGTTCAGGCAGTGGCGGCACGAAGGTGACTATGATTCTAGCCTGAGCCTGGATCATTCCAGCCTGGAACAAGCGAGGAGAGCAGCAGCAGCAGCAGGCGGTTCCAGCAAAGAGCAAGAAAGGAGGGCATTTGGAACAAAAAGAAGCAGCAGGCCGCTCCAGCGGAGAAGGAAGAGGTGTGGAACCCAAAGGCAAAGAGCGAGCGTGCTGGACCTGCGCAAATGCAAAATATGCGGGCTTGACTCTGAAATACGCAAAACTGGCTGTGCCTGTTTGCGTTGCCCGGCGTACCATTTGGAAGCTCTGAATGGAGCTGAGAGGCCCGGCGCGGCAGTGTCTGCAGCCTTGGGCTTTGGCAAGTGGATCAGGTTCAACAGAGCAATGGAGCTGGGATGTTTGGAGCAATCCCCAAAAAGGTTGAGTCCCGCCACCTTGAAAGGCAGATTGCAGAGCTTTAGGAGGAGGAGGAGGAGGAGGAGGAGGAGGAGGAGGAGGAGATGGAGGAGACAGGACGCAAAACCCAAGCGGGAGGACACGGCAAGTGTGCCTACAGCAGCACGCCTATTCATGGGAGGAGCAGAAGCCTTGTAAGTGGGACTGGAAGCCAGGTGGGAGGGCAAGCATGCTTATCAGTGGGGTGAGCAGAAGCCCCACGAGTGGGAGGACAAGCAGGCTGTTCTGTGGAAGAGCAGCAGCCAGAGCCGGAGGAGAATCAGCGAGTTGATCGAAGGAGGAGAAGAGAAACCATGGAAGGGTGCGTCGTGGTGGCTTCAGCAAAAGCTGAAGGTGAAGCCGATGGGCGAGAAGCGAGCCATTCAGATTGGAGATGATGCGCGCTAATCCAAATTGGAGAAAAGCGTGACTGATATTGCAGTTGCAGCGCTCTGGCTTGTGCATTGGACATTCATTTTCACTCTGGACGCAGTACTTGCAGCATGAGGGCAAACCAACCAAGCAGTTAGCCCCATTGAGTTGCAACTGGTTGTGTGCTTGGTAGAAAGGACTTGGACCCCATGTGCGCTGACAAGGGCTGCACCCTGCTGAATGAGATCAGGAGACACATTGTGCGGCATGAGGTCTCATGATGAGGAGCCCTAAAAAATACACACAAAACAACAGATTGAGTGGAGGATCATGCGTGCTGCATTGATCCACAAGTGTGGGTCAATGGCCTGTCAGATGATATGAGGCAATTGAACGTTGAAGCTCCACAAGCAAACAGGCGTCCATTACAAGGGTTACATGACAGTCAGATCACGGGTGGCCAGTTCAGCCTGAGCGGGAGAAGGCAGTGGTTGCACAGCTGGTTCCTGTATTGGAGAGGTGGTGGTATGTTCAAAACGGTTTTGAAGAGGGGGTTGCTTCAGGCTGTGCTTCACGCAGGGTAGCAAGATGTCGTCCTGGGAGAGCGCGCGATGAATCTAGCAGCGCAAGTCAAATGTGAAAACAAGATGATCATGGGTTCGAAGACCCAGGTCAATTCAGCGAAGCAGAACAAGAAGACCCTCGAAAAGGAACGTGTCATTGTTGCAGACGTGCTTGCAGTGCTCAAGGCCAAGAAGACTTACAAGGACGCGGTGTGCTTCCAAGGGGATGCTGCAAGCGATGAGTGGCAAGCTGTTGGAGTTAACTTCCAAGGCAACTGTTCACAGTGATTTGAGAAAGACCCTGGCAGGCTTGAACAACTGATGCGTATTCTCATGGAGTTGTGGGTGTTCAGACAGTTCATGGGCAAGAGATGCGTGTGTTCTAGTTGTAGTCTGGGATACAAGGGGAACGCGCAGTGTGCAGGGATCACATTCTGGCGATGGCCAGCCACGCCCCGACCTGGAGGGGCCCCATGATTTCTGCGCAGGTTGCAGAAGCTTGGAACTTGTTCCTGGCAAGCAACGGTCAGGATGTACACTTGGGGAGCACTGAGTTCAAACCGAACTGCAATGAGGGGCGACGCGCTTTTGCAGAAAAGTCATTGGTAGTGTGAATTTGTGTTGGCAGGCGAAAGAGTCACCCTGTGCTGCTGAGGCATGGGCCTGCCCGCGTCACAATTGCATCTGTGCTCTTGCAGGTGGCTCAAACCGCAGCAATGTTCAACAAGAACCATTTTTTATGACAGGCATGGAGCTATACCAGCAGAAAAGAGGCTCAAGGAGAATGTAGCGGACCTTTTTCTCAGCGGACAATTGCCAGCAAAGAGGGCAAGGCTCATTTGTGAGGATGCTTTGCAATCCTCTTGCAGATGTGAAGGGTTCGTCTCACTGCCGCAGAGAGCTTTGTGGGACGTTTTGAAGAAGAAGGCGGACTTTGCGCATGTTGCTGCATGAAGTCTTGCGGGCACTCCACAATGGAACATGTTCCTGTGAAGTGCCATGTTTGATCGTTCTGATTTGAGGTTGCTGCCCTCGTCCTCGCAATCGCTCTTGCCCTCGTTGCCCTCGCCGTCACTCTTGCCGTTGTCGCCGCCGTCGGGCTCGCCGTCGTCCGCGTCCCCGCCCTCGTCTGCGACGCCCGACTCAGCCTACAAGGTCGATGCACTCTCGCGCGTGGAGTGCACGCTTACGAAACTAAGCACACACACAGAAAACCAACCAACAAACACACAGACAGACGGACAGACAGACAGCCCAAGAAAGAAGAAAGAAAAGAAGATACAAATAGAAAGAAAAAGAAAAAGAAGGAAGAAAGGAGAAAGGAAGGAAGGAAGGAAGGAAAGAAGGAAGGAAAGAAGGAAAGAAGGAAAGAAGGAAAGAAGGAAAGAAGGAAAGAAGGAAAGAAGGAAGGAAGGAAGGAAGGAAGGAAGCAAGCAAGCAAGCAAGCAAGCAAGCAAGCAAGCAAGCAATAGAGAAAGAAAGACAGACAGAAACAAAAAAACACAACCAAGCAACCACAAAACACAAGCGCTAAAAACATGCGCACACACACACACAAAACCCAAAGACAAACACATCACCCAGCCAACAGAAGCACCACTAACCGACAAGCAAACAAACGTGCGCGCCTATGGAAAGAAACGGCTGAACCAACTGCAAACTACACTTTGAGTAGTATTGTAGACTAAGCGAAGCCAAACGAAACTGATCCCCCAAAAAACGAAAACTACTCAGTGAACTAAAACAAACAATCAAAACCAGTTCAAGCCAGCCAAAATTGTTTAAGACTGCAAGCACGGGACAGAACGCGCGGAAGATTTGACAAGAATGGTTTTCAGCTCGGCCACCTTGGAATCCATACTTCCGCTGCCTGGGCTGCGCCAAGGTAATTAATGTAGAAGCGCGGGGTGCTTTTTAGGGCTTGACCAGCCAAGACTGTTGTAGACAAGAAACTGTTGCGGAAGAGATGTCTCAAACTTCCCATCAGCTTCTTAATTCGCTTGGCCTGGAGAGTGGCTTTGGTGTCCTCAGATGTAGGAACAAGGAGGCCCTCTTCCAAGAACTTGTCTAGCAGCAACAGGGCGTCCGCGACAAAAAAGCCGGACGGCGCCTGGCAGCCCCGCAAACGCTTTGCAACGCGTGATCTCTAAAACGGCGTTGGCCAGCGACAGGAAGCATACCTCCTTCAACCACAGGAAGTTCTTAGACACGTCCTACACAAACAGGTGAGGAACACGTTGCAACACCTTGCTCAAGATCCAACCGGTCCTGAAAGCTCGGCCGGGCAATTTCATTGCCAAGGCTAATGATTTTAGCCCCTGGCGCCAGCCGGTGGCCACGCACAATCTGCAATGCCCGGTCAGGCATCGCATTCAGCCAGCTTGTTGACAGCTCCTCCTTATCAGTAACGCGCAGCACGTTTCAAAGGAACGGACTTGCGCCAGGGCTCGACCATTTTCAGCGTCCATGGAATGCGCCCCGGCCCTTAGCATCAAGGACATGACTGGTTGCAAGGGACCCTTTGGACAATTACTACAAGCTTGACAACGGGCCGAGCGCCAGGTCGAGCCCCCCAACTCCGGAATGCCATGCTTGTTCCCGGCAACAACAGCCATGGCTTGCTGCCGCACTAAGTTCGCGAAACCCCAGAGGCTGACTAAAAAGGCAAGCATACACATACGTTGCCAATGAGCATCGTGTGTTTTCTTCGAGTTCTTGGGCCCAGCGCAAGGCTTCCAAAGAATTTGCGTTTTGTGGGCCAAGGACCTGTGTTTTCCACGTGGGACTTGACCGAACGCGTCATTGCGTCCCAGAAATCACAAGCGTCAGGCAGCCAACCTTGTTATTCAAACAGGGCGACAAATGAGCCATTGTGTTTAAAAAGGAGCGAAAACAAGCATAGAATCGGAACCATAGATGTCAGACAGGCGCCTAAGACTCTTCAAACCAGAACCCCTCCCTCAAGAAACGAAAGCAAACGCGTGTTGGGTGTTCCTTTGCGTTTTGGCGCAGGACCCCAGCTTCCGCGCCTTCTTTGCGGAAAATTGGCGTCGGGATGCTGGGAGCATCCCTCCAAACCCCCTATTTGCCAAGAGCGTGAATAAATTTGTATTTTTTTTAAACCCGTTCCAGGGCGGCCCCCAAACAGTTAAAAGGCAACAGCGGGGAGAACCGTCTGTGGGATCCTCAAAGAAAGATTTCAACAACTTGAGCTTCCTAGAGATTCCCGCAAAAGAAAAGCTTTGCGTGGGATCCAGATTCATGATGTTTGTTCAAACTTGTAATGACACCTGCAATCTGCGACGTTGCGCTTGTTTCCCCCCCCCAGCACACCGAATGGATGTATTGACCAAGTCTCTGGTACATAGATCGGTGAAAACTGTTGCGAGCGTGCCGCAAGTTGTTTCATCCCCAGCGCAATATCTGCGTAGATGAGGTGGCCCATGAGCCAAAGTTACGGGGTGAGGGAGACTAAGTGGAGTTCAAAAACAAATGCCGGGGAGGGGGAGAGGGGGTGTTTTGTTCATCTACAGCAGAAAAATGTTTCATCACCCAGCCTGCCAGACCTGAACTGCAAAACTAGAAGCAAAAGCAATGCGAGCGTGCTTTTTTTGGCTCCTTTCGCTTTGAGCACGCCCCGTCCTTCCAAGAAAGGACAGCCCTTTGCAGGCTCTTCCAGCCACATGGGCCTGCAAACGGCAACTGAGCATTCGTCAAGTTGTCGTTAGGAGCGCAGTTGCCCAAAGGACCACTTTGGATTCTCTCGGTACATCACGCTGCATGGGTCATCGGCGCAATGTCGGCGAATGTCGGCGAGTGTCGGCGATTGTCGGCGTCGTTTTCACGACGGCTTTGATTTGTTATTCTCCGCAGCTCTCTCGGCTTACTGTCGGCTACATCTCGCGAATACCCTCTGAGACTCTGGCCATGCAGCCTGCCAGCGCATCCGAGGCGCGCTGCTGCCAGAAGCTGCAACGTTGAGCTTTCTGCCGCAGAAAAGAAGCAGTTCTTTCGGAAGGCGCAAGAATCCGCTGACGGCACTGTCAGGCACAGCTGGGCCGCCATTCGATATGTAACGGCTTGAGTTGCATTTTGACTGCGCAGGCTCGCGCAACATGGTAGGCCGGGTTTGGTGTCTTTCGTGGGTGTGCTCCCGCCTTGTTGCCGTGCGAAGTCCGAAAAAAGGTTGGGTGGTGAACCCTTGGGCGTGTTGGATCGCTCTCGCTGAGACTTCGGATATGCCGTGAGGAGCCGCCATCGGATACGCTGGAGGAGCATGAGGATACCATAAGAGGTTGAAAGGTGACATTGCGCCAGACGTGGGTGTCGCGGCCATGGATGTTGCCCTCTACTCATAAGTTGGCCAGACAACTGGCAGAGTATAAGCACCGATCAACTGAACGACCGTAATGCGCGGCGGGGATCCTGGTTAGCAGCGCATCTCTCCCATTCGTAGTTGATGCGTTCTGCCATCATAAGCTGGCCGGATCCGGTGGAAAATGTCGAAGGAGCTGCTTGTGCTACACTCGAACAGCAATCTCTGGCTTGATCTTTTGCAAGTATGGATGGATCTGAGCACAGTTTTCCAATAACATCGAACAGATCCAAATGGCAAAGCCTTTGTGGCCAGCACGTAATGTGAACAGTAAGAAATGCATTTGTACAGGTTGGCCTGGGTTCGCGAAAGGTTCGCCTAACCTCCGTGGGTTCGCAAAACGCCGGCTGAGTTCGCAAGCTTCGGCTGGCCTTTTCTTGTAGACTGTAGATGTACGTTCGCGCACCTTGCTGGGGTTCGCACATGTTCGCTCAACAAGTTCCAGTGTACCCACAGTCTACCCTCAAAAAATGCTGCACCGCGATGACAAAGGAATAGTGTCTGCGAAAACCATTGGTGCCATGATGGTTGGAGAAACTGATGTTTGCAAGGGAATTCCATTGTCGCGTCGGCGTAGGAGTGCAACGGCTGGCGCCACATCTCCAGATCACATAGCTCACTTATCTTGGACCATCCTGGGAAATTACAACAACGCTCCAACATGTGAAGGTGCCCGCGATGGAGCCAACTGACTGACTAAGTCGGAGTCCAAAGCTGCAACGTTCCACAAGCATCAGAGCTGCCCGGTCGTTCCACAAGCATCAGAGCTGCCCGGTTGAGGTAACGGCGGCATGGCCATGTTTGCAATCTGTTCATCACCTTGCAAGTAAGCGGAAAGTTCGTGTGGGTAGTTGCATGCGGGCCCGGGCTGGCCCGCTGCTGAAACGCATTTAAGGAGCAGTGACTGGCACTGCAACGCGAACGCGATGTGTAGCCCACTCCACATGGTTCAGGACCCCGGGGCCACTCTCCGTCCTTGCGGCGAATACGGCTGACATAGCGCGGCTGTACGGGAATGTGACATGAGCGCGGCGCCCAGGAATGTTCATCTTGATTCCGAGCTCGGTTGAATTGCGTTGGAGGTGCCTGATATTGCGAGCTAGAGCCGTGCGGCCAGCAAGAAAACTGGTGCCGATCCCCATACTGACGGTGGGCGGAATCGTACTTAGCTGGAATGCCAGCTGCTTTTGCCAGGAGCCGTGGCGCGTGCTGTTGTGGCCAGTCTGACATACACAAAGCATCCAGGATCCGGACTGTCCGCCCAACGCGGGGCCCCGCCTGTCGTAGCAAACAGTTAAAGGCGTGTTCTGCTCATCGCCACGCACGGCTGACAGCAGCGGAAAGCGGAAAAGGCTTGTGGAACTGCTTTACTCAGGTGTTTGAATTTACTATGTCGCACGCCGGTGGAAGAATGATTGTCGTCGGACCTCCTATTGTCCCGGCATTCAGGACCCCTTTTTCTAGGTCTATGCAACTCCTATGTTGGGGTTAACAATTGCGAGGCAATTGTTTAAGTCCTTTCGTTTCAAGCCATTTGCAGGGGGACCTCCTTCGTACCGTGGACCACGCCATGGCGAGGAGCCAGCGCTTGGGGGAAGCAGGCAGATCTTTCCGACAGTCACTTAATACCTTCTGAAGAGCGCTTCAACCCCCAAAATGGTGCCAAGGAAGTCTGTGCCGAGGGCCTTTCAGTTGCAGACTCTCCAAATTGCGGTTTCTTCGGGCCCCTGTCCAGATAGCTCTGCCTACTCAATGAATAGGAGTGAAAAATTGGGTTTACATAACTTGCCATGGCCAGCCAACTCTGCGCATTCAATTTCCAAATGGGCACAGCCCGACTGCGATTTGGCCCTGGTTACTTGCAAACATTGCACACACGTCGGAAGACCTCTTTGCTCTCTCACTGACACTAGACCCAGCTTTTTGCCGAGCTAGAATTCACTTACAATTTCTGTTTTTCCTAAGAAAACAAGCTGCGGGTCTTTGATCTCGCTGCTAGCTTGTGTGGACAAAGCTCTTCTTGATGCTTGCCGGAAAGAAAAGCCTTCTGAACCTCCTGGGAAGCTGCGTGGCAAGTCTCTCAATCTTTGGCTTGGGGTTGTTCTTGAATTCAGCCTGAGCGAATTGAGATTCTGATGCCGGCCCCAATTGTCCCACTTGGGCAACCCAAGGTTTTTCGGCTCTCGCGCTTTTCAGCAATGAACTCCCTCTCAAATCGGGTGTTTACTTCGCCGACGCACAAGATTCGTCCCTGGCACGGCAGCAGTTCCTCTCTGCGGTGGCTTCTCCAGCAAACAACACCAAATGCCCGAGGGGTTTGAGTTCACTTTCTTATTCATGCTGGCGCCATGATTTAGATGTTGGGCTCCCCCCAACCCCACAAAGAGTTGGTGGACCGAAATCCAGCCACGTCAGTCGTGTCCGCCGAAGTGTCCGCCAGGATCTTTCGGGACGGCCCCGCGCGGTGGCTGCACGTGCCCCTGGGCGCGCAGGCGGGGTAAGTCTGGGGATATGGTGTCAAGTCATGGAGCAAGCAAGATTACTTGTCGGGGTGGGGCGGGAGAATTGTCTCTTGCGAGAGAGTCGTCAGACACAACCAACGCGCGCGCTTTCTGAGAATGATGCACCCTGGGTATAGCAGAATGGGTCAGTCCCACCAAACGGAAAATTGGATCACCAGCCGTTTTTTGCATTTGACAAAAGAGATATCCGTTTGTCTTCTTGTCTTTCCACGTCTTTCCACGTCTTTCCTCCCGCGGGAAAACTCATTCTAATGCGACGCATCAGGTGGTGTTTCTGACAGGCGAGTCAACGGCTGACTGCACGCGGTAAAGAATCCTGCATTTTCCCCGAAAGAAGCAGTTTTGGTTTCCTCCCCCCAAACAAAGGCTTCTTCCTGGACCTAGGAATCTTTTGTGTCAAAGCCTCTCGCAGGTCTACCGAGCCCCGGATCTGCTGCCCATGCCTCGCCTGACAAGGCCGGGGTCACAGGGTCACAGTTGGAGTCCAGCCCTTGACGCCCAAGGCAGGGAAGATTACGTACAATGTGCCGCCGCGCGCCTTCAAGAGCACAACGGCTCAAGAGTAGAAAGGAATGTCTTGGCATGCCTCACCCCTGAATCGGAACCAGCTAGTTTGTAGTAATAGAAAAAGGGTGAGGGGTGACGAAGACCAGATGAACACCCTCTCCTCGGTTGCGAGAGAGTGTGTGATAAAAGCACGCGGTATACCTTCGTGAAGTAGTATTAATGGAAACAATCATGGTGTCCTCCTATCTTTCACTTCCATATCTGTCCTACTTTATTGTTTGCTAGCTCACAAAGATAGAACATGGAAATGGAAAGAGGAAAATGTTACAATAAGAATAAAATGATTAAAGCCACAGTAACAGATGACAGAGTTAGAGAAGACCGAATGTCAGTGAGGAAGAAGTAAATAGTAAACAAATGCTGGTCAAATAAACATAAAAGGAAAGAACAATCAGAGAGATATAAAACAGGGTCTGGAGACGTAGCCTGTCCGTGAGACACTTAAGCGTAAATAACAGTTAAGGACAGGCAATTTTCTGATGATAAAAATATTAACTTCCTTCGGCCACTTCTAGCGATGAACATGATATGATTAGTGAAGATTCAGTATGGTTTGACAACTATTAGCTTGGGAGGCAAAAGGAACCCATTAAAAACAGAAGGTGAGAAATGAACCCCAACCGATACAAATTAGTCACAATTACTCATGAGATTCTAGTAAATAGATAGCCTTTCGTAAATACTGTTCCGTCCTTCTCCAGCAACTTTTAACTACTAATATCCTTTTCATTCTCACCTAAAACTCAAGAATATTGCACATATCTAAGGATAAGATAGGAAGTGAGTGAGAGATTTTGCAAGGAAACTCCAGTAGAACAAAAGCAGAAAGAAGACACAAATCAATAAACTCCGTGAGTAAAGACCAACAGCCTCTTCAGAGGCAAGCAAACTATCTATGGTTGTAATTTGCGTTTATTCTTCATCATGCACTAATATCTTCTCCAATATATTTGTGTAGATTGGATGAAGTGGTCCCGGAGTGAATTTAAGGGCAATAATTACATACAGAATCTTGGTAATCTCATAGCTTATTTCGTTTTATGACCTTATTGCGTTTTCTATGATATCCATCATTGTCCCCACTAGGTTTTTCGCTGTTTTGGAGAGGGTTCTTGATGGACAAGAATAATTTGTCTCCCAATAAACCGTTTCATTTATTAACATTATTTATTACTTTCATGTTCTTGGTTCTCTCGTTTGTCTATTGATTTATTTATTTACGTATCTGTTATGTTTCTTCATAGGCATTTTTCGTAATTCTTAATAATCCTGATAGCCGCGAAAGACAGGAGAGCAGAAGGAGGGTTAGCCAGTTCCTCTTCTTCATATTTGTTATTACCCCCTCCCCCGGGTCTTTTTCCCCACCCAGATGCTTCTCGCGTTTACAATGCGCGAGAGAGAAAGATAGATTGGGAAGATAGATAAACAAGTAGAAAGGTTGCAAAGTGAACAAGTACATGTTAATGCAACCAGCAGAGGAGAGACTATGAATGATTAACTTTCTGTTCCAACCATCGTGATTTTCTTTGCATCGCCAATTGATTCAACCTCACACCCAGAAGCATTTCTATACTTCTCAGATAGTATTGTAAATAGAAGACAACGAAGATAGTCAAATAGTTAATGGGATGGTAAACCGCAAAGAAGTGATCTTAATAACGACATGTCCATCCACAAATGTTTCCTGGATGAAGTGGAAGAGATAGAAAGGCTCGGACAAGGAAAGGACGCCAGCGATGAGAAGAACCCAGTCCTTACACCATTCTATGATGTCCTTTCATTTCCAGAAGATTATTAGCAAAAGAGAGAGAGAGACCGCTAGCATTTGCTATTAAAAAGGTTTTAAGGATTATGTAGTCAAATCCTTATCGGTTGAAGATGTTGGTGGGTGACAGTGGGAACGGGAAAGGGGCAGACAATTTGCTCTGGGCTTTGTTGTTGAGCAGGCCAAATAAAGGATGAAGAGATGGCATGTAAAACCAATTCACACGTACCAACTCTGGGAAATGCCATCCACTTCTCATATTCCCTCGCTTCCTCGATTGTGACCGCTACAAATAGAAGCGAGACAAAAGGAAGCGACGAAGCTATGTACATATTTCCACAATCTCCGCTCCCTTCTATCGCTTGTCGGGAGGTTACATGGGAAAATCAGGATGCGATCGGAGGAAAAGAAAGAATCACGTTACTTCTGTTCACCCTCTCCTATCTTCTCTTCTTCTTCCCAAGCGTCGCACGGCGTAAGATTAACAGCAGCCTATGCTTGAGGAAGAAGTCAAGGGAGGCTTCTCACTTCCCATTTTCAATCTTCAGTTTCATCAAAAGGAAAGAAAGAAGTGATCCCGATCCAGTGCCGGGAGCATCGCAGCCAATGGAGAACGCACGATGAATGGGAGAAGGTCGTTCTGACATGGTAAGTGCCCATCCAATTCTTTATCTTCAATTAGTATTGATGGGCGCTTACCTCCTTGCCAGACGCTTTACTTCTTCATTTCCAAAACACGGCGATGTAAAAGACAAGGCAAGGAAAATGACAAGCGTTGGCTGCGCCGGGACAGGAAAGGTCATCTTCTTCCATCTGTGTTTTACAGAAAGAAGCGGGTTGTGGAAAGCGGCTTTCTTTGTCTACAAATAAACCAAAAATAAAGCCCTTCCTTCGTCCCTCCAGAACGTATGCATGGAGCGGGGAAGGGAAAGGTAAAGATGGAACGGTTCATCTCCTTCCTATCTTCTCCCCGCTAGCGATACAGTTGGAGAAGAAGGGGGGCTAGCTTCTCCCTCCTTCCTTCACACCTCGATTTCTGGCGTTCTTCAACGGTTGAAGGCTGCTGGGATTCAGGGCAAGCTTGCCAGCAATCCGAAACCCATACCCTGCGCCAAGGAAGTCATGCTTTCTAGCTTGCGCCAGCAAGGTTGCGCAAAGTTGTGCGGTAAAGTAGCAAAGCGCTGCCCTGGCTTGTGTTCTGAACAACCAAATCGGATCACTGAACGGGCCTGCAAGGTGCTTTTGCCGCTTGCCTTGCTGTAGGTTTCGAGCGCTGTTTGTGGGAGGCACCAAAAAAGCCATCAGGCAACAAACCAGGGCGCTGCTTCGAACTGGCGGTGTTTGGGTTTTCGGAACCACCACCAAGGCATCTGACGCTTGTTCAGTCATCAGATGCGCTTGTTCAAACACAAGCCAGGGCAGCGCTTTGCGACTTTGCCGCGCTCATTTGCGCAACCTTGCTGGCGCAAGCTGGACTGCCTAAAGCGTGACTTCCTTGGTGCAGGGTAGATAGGTTTTGGACTTGCTGGCAAGCTTGCTCTGAATCCCAGTAGGCTGGCTGTCCCCAAAATCTCAAACCGCTTCTTTAAGACATTTAAGACTAACAAGATGCCTCAGGCTGTCGCCCCATCGTGATAGCCTGCGTGATCCAAAAAATGTCCATGGGATGGATAGACCCAAGTGTTCTAGAGGCCAAACACTTTCTTGCCAAAGATCTCAAGAAGCATTTCAACCGAATGCATATGTAAAGATTACGTGATGCCCTTTGATGAAAGTCCACCACAAGCCCTGCTCTGTTAAAGTTTCTGGGTGATGAAGGCCCGGGCATCGTCGTTACCTAAATGCGTGTGCGCTGTCAGCCCTTGCCGCGTTTCGGTGGGCAGGGAGTGCTTCTCAGCCGTTACTCTAGCTCTTCTCAAGCCTGGGTCTGGCCATTAAACAGCTTTCCCCTTACTCAGAACATGCGCAGTTAGTTCTGAATGTGTGTGCAGCAGGCCTTGAACCTGCGCAGGCGAAAGGCAACTACACCTACGCAGAAAGGCTTGGCTCTCTGGATAGAAAAACAGACCAAGCAAGCGCGCAACAAACGCGGGCAAATATTGCATTTGTTGGGGCCAGCGGCGAAATCACCCCGATTCACGGCCAAAGTTTGTTGACAGCGAGCTACCAAAGCTTGACGGCAAAAAGCAACAGCTTCTGGTCAGCCAAGCGGCAAAACGATCAGGCCCGTCGCTGCCGCAGGAGAACTTCAGCACGAACCGTGGAACAGCCGGGCGCGTCGCGCTAGCTGTGAAGATTCAAGATCTTTGGTTCGGGCAGTCTAGTCATCGTGCGCAGCAATGGCTTGACCTTTGGCACTTGACATTCAATGCTTTTCGTTTGGCGCGACCCAGGCTGCGCAAAACACAATGCTCAGCAGCGTGCGCTCTTACTAGTGCGATGCGATAGGCCACGCGCAGTAGACCTTGGTTTCCCCTGGCCTGGCTGGGGTGCCTCAGTTTGACCTAGACATCTGGGTAGACCAAAGAAGCTCATACTGGCATCATGTCTCATCCTGCAGTAATTGGTGGTTGGTCTAAGTTCCTTTGTCTCGAAACAGCCGGTCTTCGCGAAAAAAATATGTTGCCAATCTTTCGCGGACGCATCGCCTTGCGTAATTTGACCTTAAAACTAGAAAATCCAATCTTTTCAATATTCGGATCGGAAAAAACAAAAAAGGAGAAACTGAAAAGGAACCGTCTCCGGGGCTCAAGGGTTGCAATTCGTTGCAATAGTTTGTTTGGTTTCCAGGCCCTTCTTCGCGAAACCCTTAATGTGGCATCGACGCTCGCAGTACAGCAATGGACAACCGCGCGGGATATATCTCGCGAAGCAAATTTCCAAACATTACGTGTGCTAGGCTATGCGCCAAGCCATCAAGTTGCTAATCACCTTGTATCACTCTCAACCATCCAAAAGACCCACCACCCTGCAGAAAGTCCACTTCTTCACAACAGAGGGAAGAGTATAATGTGCCGGGGAGAGGGTTTACTTCTGTCTGGGCATCAACATCACACTGAGGGCTGGCTTTCAAGCAGATCTGGTAGAAATTGATTTCATAAAATAAATGAATTTGAAAAAAATGTAAAATAAAGAAAATAATTCTCCAAAAATTACAAATTTTACAAATTCTAGGCTGAGACATTGGCTTCCAGAGGAATTTGGTAGGAATTAAGTTACAAATTATACAAGTTTTAGAAGTTGTACAAATTTTACAAACTAGTTTGTAAAATTTGTAAAATATTTACTAATTTGACAAATTCTAGTCTGAGACATTGGCTTCCAGGGGAATTTGGTAAGAATTAAATTGCAAATTTTACAAAATTGTAATACTGAAAGTGGTTTTTTGATATTTTACAAGTTCTATATTTTTACAAATTAATTCTTGAAATTTGTAATTGTGGGCCATATATTTTATATTTTACAAATTCTACAAATTAATTTGTAAGATTTGCAAATTTTACAAATTCTAGTCTGAGACATTGGCTTCCAAGAATTTTGGTAGGAATTGAATTACAAATTTTACACATGTTTACAAATTTCACAAACTAGTTAAATATCAAAAAATCTGGACCAAAATTACAAATTTACATATTTTACAAAATAATTTGTAAAATTTGTAAAATATCAAAAAACCAATTCCAAGATTACAAGTTTTACAATTTCTATTCTGAGACATTGGCTTGCTTCCAGGGGAACTTGGTAGGAATTAATTTCAAATCTTACAAATTTAACAAATTAATTTGTAAAATTTGTAAAAAAGCAAAAAATCTGGCACACAATTACAACTTTTTGCAAGTTACTTTGCAACATATTCCAAATAAAAAAACCGGCCCAAAATTACAAATAGTACAAATTAATTTGTAAAATGTGCAATTTATTTCCTGCCAAATTCCCTTGGAAGCTAATGTCCCAGACTAGAATTTGAAAATATTGCAAAATTTGTAATTTTGGAAGTGTTTTTTGATATTTTACAAATTTTATACACTAATTTGCAAAATTTGTATAATTGGTAATTTTGGGCCAGATTTTTTATATCTTATAAAATGTATAATTTTGGAATGTGTTTTCTATATTGTATAATTTTGGAATGTGTTTTTTATATTTACATTGTTTTTACAAATTAATTTGTAAAATTTGCAAATTTGTAATTGTGGGCCAGATTTTTTGATAATTTTGCAAATTTGACAAATTAATTTGTAAAACTTGTTCAAATTTGCAATTTAGTTCCTACCAAATTCCCTGGAAGCCAATTTCTCAGACTAGAATTTGTAAAACTTGTAAATTTTGCAATGTTGGACCAGATTTTTTAAATTTTATAAATTTTACAAATTAAATTGTAAATTCTTGAAATTTCACTTTTTGCACATGTACTTGCGAAATTTGTGAAATGCTTAATTTCAAGCCATATTTGTTGGAATTTGGCATAGTTCAGAAACTAATCTGCAAAATGTGTATAACTTGTAATGTAACTCCAGCCAAATCTCCCCGGAAAGCAAATTCCCCAGAGTAAGTTTCAATGTCAGAAAGCATCCGATCTAGAAGTACAAGCTGGATTTCAACAAACATTGCTCGAGGGTTGCAAATTGCACAGTCTTGTTTGTAAAAAGTCGGTCCAGAATTACAAAATTTATTGGTAAAGGTGTAAACATTGTAAACTTGATAAAACTTGATCACCGTCCTTCCCTTAACGGCTTTTTTTGGTCAAGTTTGTTTTCATTTTGAATCGGTTGAAGTTTGGTAAGGAAAGGGGGAGGAAAGCGTACTACTCCTTTCTTTATCTCGCACTCTCTCCCCTGACCATTTCTTCCTACAATCAACTCAAGAAACTAAGCTGAAAAAAAGACAGGGATAAAGAAATAAACATAAGATAGGTAAAGGAGAGAGGACATCTTCTGTAACACGCTTCTTTTGGATAACTTTCATACCACACATACCTGATGGAGAAAGAGATGAAGAAAACCGTGCAAACAGAAAGACATGCAAAGGCTGCTGGGGTTGTTGGGATGGAGTGATACGTCCTTTCCGTCAAGCTTCATTTGTATCTCAGAGATTTTGTCGCATACCAGGTTAGACCAAGCGATGAAGGTAAGGGAAAGGGAAAGGTGTGAAAGAACAAAGAATGATTAAGAAAATCTTCCGCCCAGACATCACGCAGAATAAACCAGATAGCCTGTCCGTGAGACTTGGAGGATATGGTGATTGAAGATTCCCTCACTATCCCTTTCCAGCCATGAATAAGAAGTGACGATAGAAAACGTAATATCCTCCCTTTCTTTTCAAAATCCTGTTTTATACAAGCTAACGTAATTCAAAAACATAAAAAGGGCGCGAGTTATGACAAAGCTAAGGATACTTATGGGTGGTTCTTACAGAAGGTATCTAAAGTATTACGTGCTAACATATCCTTCTAATCTTAAAACCATACTTACATTCCTCGTTCTTTTTTATTTTGTTCTTCTCTTGTTAAGATTCATCACGCTATCTTTTTTTGTGAATGCTTTTGGCTGTCCGGTCGTCTCTGGGGCTCACCGAAAGGAAAGAAGATTATGAGTAGGTCTTACCCATAATATTTTGCTTGTGTTTTACTATCTTTTGAACCTTTCATCCTTCACCTTCTTCTGTCCCAAACTCTCGAACTGGTTTCAAGGCCGCAAAAGTCGGCGTTTCAGGCGGAAGTTGGCCTTTCAAAGGCGCAGCCGCTTGTTCTCGACTTGGCTGGCCCTTGGCTGACCTTTTGTATGACTTGCAAGGTGCCTCAGGCTGTCGCCCTGCGTGATTGGCTCAATGATCCAACGGAAATGTTTATGAGATAGACGGACAGAAAGCCAACGAGCAAGTGTACCTCTTGCTCGCCATGGAAGGGGGTGGGTGGCAAAACAAAACAGTTGAGAATGCGGCCTTGGCGTTTTGCTTTGTTGTCACTATTTCAGCATTTCAACGGTAATTGCAACATGCTGCGTAGGGTGTTGCCTGTGTGGATATGCCTGGCTCGAGAATCTCATTTCGCCAGCGCGGGCATAAACCACGAAGTGCGCTTTGGCAGCTTAACTCGGAAATCGCAGCTTTTCCGCACGAGCGCAGTACGCGACGGGCACTTCAGCAGCAACTTTCAGCACATGTGCAGCGCAAGAAACACGATCGCCGAGGCACGGTGGATTTCTTTTTCCAGTCCAGACCAAAGAGCGGGCCATTTTTTTTCAAAACACAAACTTCTTCGCCAACGAGGGCGCTTCTTCAGAAGCCCGTCGCGTCACGCCTTGCAGATACTTACTGCTGCGAGGCTCTAGGCTGTTCCGGCTGAAACCTGCCCTAGCTCCGGTCGCTCAGAGAAGTCTTAATTCAATCTGAGAATTGTTCAACGGCAGAGTAGGAAGGGTGGGACGCCGCTTGCTCGTGGGGGCTGGCAGATTGGGCGCGCCGGCTGCTGCGATCAGCCCAAAATGGGAGAGGAAAGTTTTGAATTAGCGTCGGGTTGGTCATGCTCATTGCAGTCAAGATGTTTGCGCCGCCGCAAACAGGAACAATCGGAAGCGGCTCCGTGATCGCTGAAGTTTTCGTGTCCCAAGAATGGAAATCACTAGTATGCTGATTGCCAGTTCATTGTACATGGGATGCCTTTGCTTCCTTATGCGGAGAATGGCGGAAGTAGTAAGCAGAGGCAAGCCAAACTCGATAAAGTACATCGGGACAGAGCCCTGTGCGCCAACATCAATGCCAAGAGCAAGAAGTATGGTGATGCCATCCCAACCCCCGACGAGATGTGGTGCCCGGCTTCGCCGGCCATCGACGTGTGCGCCATCTCCACTGCACCTCAGGGAGAAGATCGATCAAATAAGGTCACGAACAGAAACATGGTCTTTGCGTCTGCAGAACATGATCAACTACACGTGTCCGTGCTTCCCGAGGACGAGACGCCGCTGGTGGGTTCTTACTGGCCGAAATGCCGACTGGGGCAAACCCAAGGCCAAGGCGATGTCAAAGAGCAGCACCTACACTGGTGGACCAGCCACCCAGCCCCAGTAGTGCCAAGCTCATCAAGCAGAAGGGCCTAAAATGACCAGAAAAGGGGATGAAGTGATGAAGACTGGTGGCGCACGCAGCACGGTCCCCGGCTCCATGGCGTCCACAAGCAATGAACCAGGCGGTCATTCAGGTGAAGTTCATGATGAGCAATCTTTCGTACCTACCAATTGTCCCAGAAGTCGATCAACCAGATGATTGAGAGCGCCACATTCTGGGAGAAATGCCCGTGGAAGATCACGGCGGCCTGAGTGATGCGGGATGAACGAAGCGCGCGAGAAAGGGTCATGAACGCCCAGGCTGGTATGCGAGGGAGCATTCGATGAAGTTGTTGCGAAGATATTGAGGGGGCTTCCAACACTCCACTGTTTGGAGGCATCGTGATGAGCAAGACGGGTGCCGTGGGTTTCTTCAAGAGGGGATCCAGGAAGCAGTCAAGTGTGAGACTGAGAAAAACGGTCCGGTCACATCACACGTGGTGCGAAGGATCGAGGTCGACTACGGCAACGCTGCATATGCTTCATGGTTCATTGGTGCTGAGACGAGCTATAGCATCGCCAGTACCGACAACGAAAGGAAGATAGGTCATGGTCTGAAAATGCTGCTGCTCGAATTCTTCGGTATAATGGCTCATTTTCACGAGACGTTCGGGAGCGAAGGCCGAGGCATCATTCATGAAATTCTTCGTCTCAAGGAAGCGCGGAGGATATGACTTGGATGAATCGCAAGCGAGGCAGCGGGTTTTCCACACTAGATGGTCCTTCACGACGTATCAGCCGTCTAACGGGCAACCTGCGGCATTGGGTGCCACACACTGGTGTGGTGGCGCGGGATCATCCTCGAAGTGGAAAGCTGAGTCAAGTGGCAATGTCGGTCCTGGGCTAGCGCTGGATGACGCAACAGAGCCAGAGACCAAAGCGCCCAGGAAGAACAAGACCAAGGCGCCCAGTGCCGTGATCCATGGGATGGTCGAGGACATCAGGAAGAAGATGGAGGGGCTCGGCGTACGCGAGAGGCGCGGCAAGAATGTCCGCGGGCGCCTGCAAGGGTGGACTGGCAAGTGAGGCCAAGATAGAGCGTTTCAGAAAGTCATTGAGCGTGTTTTCAAAGAGGCCAATTCATCGCCAGACAAGGAGATGGGAGACGCTGCGCATGACGGGCATGAAGTAGGGGCGGAAGATGGCGGAGGTCAACCAGGCAACTATGATGATGACGCAAGAAGGGAGATTGTCAGGCGCAACAACTCAATGGTGATGAGGAAGATTGAATCAGACTCCACCAGCTCCTTGACTGAGGGTGCGGGAGCGGCCGCACCATCGGTGGTCCTACAGCCATGGAGGACCTCATCCTGCCGGCAAAGGCTCCGCAACAGTACCAGCGTCAAGCCGACGGGGTACTCAAGAGTCCACCTTCAGCCCCTTGTAAATCTGCAGCCTCTCGTACCTGTCTCCTTCCCAGTGAGTCCGCCGACAGCGGTACTCAAGGATGACCATATGCAAATGAGCGTCGCGAAGGCATTGCGCGCGACCCTTCGGCGATTGAGGCCCAAATGATCAAGGACAAATGCGACCCTACAACTGTACAACGCAATGGTGGAACTGATGACGTATCAAAGCACAGGAAGAAGGCGCACGCGGTATCAGATATTCGCCGTTGCAACTACTGCAGACATCAGTGCGGAGGAAAAGGACACGCTTAATCATACCTAGGCGCAGCCGCGTATTTCGATCTCAAACTTGGTTGGATACGCCTTGGTGCATTTGCGCTACGTCGGGGCGCTCCGACTTCGGCTTCGCATTGCCTCAAGCGCTTTGCAACCGGCTCATGCCAAAGATCAGAGACATGATTGGTTCTCAGGTTCACAATTTGAGGAGACTGCCCGGCGGCGATCGTCCACGACTGGCGGTCCATTTTTGGGCGGTTGCAATGTCGCAACAAAGGGACCGGTGCTGACTTGGTTGCCACCTACATCCTGAACAATGTTCTGGCTGCGTATGATGTTGGCGTGACATCAAATGGAACGATTGTTGCCTCTACTCGCATTCCATTCATCGAAGTTCGGAAATTCGAGGCGGCAAGACAATCTCCCGTTGTCAACGTGAGGAGATTGTATTCCAAAACGCACGAGGGTGAGATCTGCACTGCAAGAACGCCACCGACTACGACGAGATGACATTTCTCCACAACCTTTCGGAATTCCTTGAAACTGCATGCGGGAGTGACGCGGAGGAGGTGAGACGCCTCGTCCTGGAGTGCTGCGAGTTGACAACGAGGATGAGATTCGAGACGAAATTCGCACCATGATTGTGATCGCCGAGGAAAACAATCTCCCAATAACATGCCGTCTATGCCCAGCGTGCGCGTCATTGATGCCCCGGCGCTTTTGCCCGTGTACGGTTTGCAGCTGTGCATGAGTTCATGTCCGTTGGCAAGTTCGTGTTCAACATCGCCCGAAGATCGTGGGAGCGAAAATTCCCGGCGAAAGTGCCCTGGAAGCACAGCAGAATGTGAAGGAATCAGTGACGGCGGTAGATCCACCGACAAAGAGGCAATGTGTGACGAGGACTATACTTTCTGCAACCAAAGGCAGGAGGGTTCGCAGAATGCTTCATATCACTAGGGGGCCGGCTACATTTCCGGATTCATTGCCCAAACACTCAACTTTGAAAGAAATGAAATCCATGAGGTCCCCGAGAAGTACTACCCGGTCGGCTCTGGAACGTGGGACCGCAGTACCGCACAAACAAACGCTGTTCAACCGGAGAGACAAAGAAGGTGTCTTTCTGCCTCCAGTCTTTCTGCCTCCAACGCGAGGAGAGGTTGCAGATTCGGAAATGATACAAGCGTGGGGTTCTTCACCAGAAGACAGGCGGTTTGACGGGATAGAACCCCAGCTCTATCATCTTTTCGGTCAGCACGGTCTCAACAAGATGTGCCTCGCGGCAAAGGTGTTGGGGATCAAACGTGCGCACTGACGCCAACACAAAGACGACGGCCTCATGCCGGCCAGGGACATAGTTTCCCACATTATCGGCCTGACCTGTCTCTTTGCGTTGGAAAGACGCCAAGTTTGGCAGTAAGCTGCATGTGTTCGACGTTGGGTCAGTCATATGCTCAAGACAAACCAGAGAAGTGGATGCGCCTCTCATCAACTGGCGCGTGAGGAAGACCCAGGATGGGCTTGCCAAAGATTTTCTGCTGAGGGTCACCAGGCTTGCGATCAAGGACGCGTTCGAAGATGGCCAAAGCAAGTTCTTTTTGCCTTATGCTTTAATCTGCAGGCGGCGCACAATGATATGATATGGATGCATATACATTTACATGACTCTCAATACGGACGGGTGGGCTACGACCCCGCTACCATGAGCTTCCGAAATTTCATTCCGTGTCTATAGTGCAATATGTATATTGCAGGTCACAACTATGCATCTCCATTGGTGGTATACTACATGTGCAGTCGGTACATATCATGCTATTGATTTGCATGGAGTTATCTTTTCATTGGTGTGACAACGCCTGAATGCAGCATCGCGATGATCGTGCCCTTCATACAATTCAGTATGTCTGCACCGCTGATGATGTCAGTTTGCAGCGACTCTGCATTTCGCGGCGATGAGGGAATGTGCTCGGCCTATGTCGTGTCCTGATTCAGTGACGGCCGGGCGGAATACCCAGCACGGTTGACTTCTCAGTGCAATGAAATTCACTCTGTGGGATATCAATGATGCGTGTGTGGCCTGCGCACAAGGCTTTCATGCCTCACGTCAACGGATCGTTTGCTGTGTTTTAGACAGGTCTGGGAGTGACGTAGAGTGATAGCATTTCAGCATGGGCATTGCGATTGTTTGTAAGTTGCAGCCACATGATGAACCCCTGGCTGCACTGGGGAATGCGCAAACCCCCGTGCCAACGCGCAGTCATGTTCTGATGGCCATCCCTTTGTGTACTGGTTTCGTCCCAAACTCCGTGTTGTCGTGTTAATTCGTGGCGCGTGCGAAAGACCTCTGAATCCATAACCGCAATTCCAAGCGGGCAGCGGGTGAGGGTTTTTACAAGCATGCAACCACGAACTGGCATTGCTTGGTTTTACCGTCAATGGTGTTGGTTCTACCCCACACGGAGCGAAAGGGGTGCATCCATATTATCGTATTCAGGTGCCACAATATATTATTCGAATTTTCCAATTCTGCGCAACCCCCGTCAGCACATGATAAGCGGACGCTCTCTCTAAAGCTGGGCTGAGTGGGCGCTCTCCTTCTGGGTCTGCTTCAAGAGCAAGAATCTTGCAGCGGGGGGGGGGGCGCTTTTGTGAAAAGTGCGTCGTTGGGCCGCCGTTTCTCTAAAAACGACGGCCCGGGAAAAATGGTGTTTTCCCTAGTCTTTAGCGTGCAAGTTTTGACAAAACGAAATGCCTGCCGCTGAGTCGTGCTTGGGTGGAAGAGCGGCTAGACGTCCACGCGGAACTGTTGTTGTGGTTGTTGTTGTTGTTGTTGTTGTTGTTGTTGTTGTTGTTGTTGTTGTTGTTGTTGTTGTTGCGGTAGTGGTAGTGGTGGTGGTGGTTGATGATGATGATGATGATGATGGTGGTAGTGCTGAGTTTTAGACATGTGTTTCGTGCCAGGGCAGCGTACGTGAAGCTGGAAGAAGCCGAGGAGGTCTTTCTCAGGCTGTGGCGAAGCCGTGTGTCAGGCAAAAGGGAGCCACAGTTTCAAGCCGTAATTACCTTGCGCCGCACTGGGGAAGAAAAGCTGTTCGCACAAAGCTTCCCCTCCAGGTGGTTAATCTGAACAAAGCCCCAGATCTAGTCAACATGAGACCGAACTGCCTTTTGTTTGGGACGTTGTTCCTGATCTTAGAGGGCTGTTTCTTAATTCGCAAAAGGCACCCCCTGTAGCAGGCTTCCTGCTCGGGATTGAGGCGTAGGAGTGGCCAGGCAAGTGCCAGCTGGACATGTGGTTTCAGTCAAGTAAGGTATTGACAAAAATCTGTGACGGCAGATGCCTTTCCAGCAAGGGTGTGTTGGGAAGCAGCCCCAGCTTTACGCGGGGCAGCCGGCAGCCGTGCTACCATCCCAACCTTTCTCCACACATGGCGACGAGTGAAGTCGATGTCTTTGTGGGTCGTTGAGCCCCGCCTTTTTTTGGGTTAGGGGAGGGAGGTATCTACTCTGGTTGGAAGGATTGAATAGACCTCAAGCGCGGTTGAGGTTTTGGATTGGCCACCCTCCATGTTCAGGGGGTAGCTTACAATCTGGCGAGGTTCGTTTTGTGTTGCCTCAAAAAACAAGGCGTCTTTTTTCTGCCTCTAGTACACACGAGCAGGCTTCTTTTTTTGTTGGGCTCGCCCTTTTGGATTGTAGCTACTTATGTGTCGATTTTGGCTCAAGACTTACACTACCGAACAGCGGTGTTGTGTGTTTCTCACAGGGATACATCCAGAATGTAACCAAAACTTAGCCTCCACAAACAAGGGTGTCTGTTGTTTTTGTCCGTACCCGAAAATTGAAGCGTGAACCACGCAAATAAATAAAACTTTGTGCTTGACCT
This sequence comes from Effrenium voratum, assembly GCA_963377175.1. Lineage (NCBI taxonomy): Eukaryota > Dinophyceae > Suessiales > Symbiodiniaceae > Effrenium > Effrenium voratum. The sequence continues at coordinate 511,635 of CAUJNA010003314.1, forward strand.
GACCCCCTAGTAGAAAGCGTCGTGAATAGTCTGGCAATAACTAGGTTAATAGATTTATGCTTGCCCGCCCTTGGGTGAGCGTGAATGAGCGGCTTAGCGTCCCTCACGGGGATTTGTATTGATGAGTAATGTCCCCCTTTCTTTGCGCGGCAGTCAAAGGGCTGCGGCGTTGTGACATGAATGTTCATTCGTACTCGTAGCTGCCCCAGCCACATTGTGCTCGTTACCATGCGATTGGCGAAGCGAACAGGCCCTACAAGCCCGTGCGCCCATGCTTGCACTTGGGTTGCTGCAGCAAACTGAAAGTGGCTTAAGAGTCTCATTGCCATAGCAACACCCGGCAACCATAGCCCGCGCCAAGACACATGTGTGTTTAGTGGCCATACGCAAGGACATGCCAAGTGTAGGACTCAACGACTCGCGACACTGCGTCTTGCCATAGAATGTTTGGTATGTTCGGCCAATGACATCGTTGAAAATATCCGACAATTTCTGACTCTTTCGGACAATGAAGACTTAGGCAGCTTGTTTTTGGACCTTGCCAGGGCCAATGTTGAAGAACACCGAGATTAAAGTCTATACTCCGAACATGCACCTGGCACACAGACACGCAAACACAGACACACAGACACGTGACACGCAGACGCGCAGACACGCAGACACGCAGACACACGCACAGACACACACATTAGTTAACCCACATGCACGCACGACTCTTCACGCGGTTGTCTCCGGCGGCGCCACTGCTCGAGCAAGTCAGGAGTCGCAAGCGACAGCTTCAATCCTTCTCTTCTTACAACTTTGCTTGCCACATTGCTGACACTGCCGGGCTTCGCCTCTCTGGTTAGCCCGCAAGACCCAGGAAATGCAAAAACCGACCCCGGAAATCCAGTTGAGCAGAAGCCGGAAAAAGACGAGCGATTGATGCTGCAACATGGAGGCACAGTGCGCACGCACCCTCACCAAGTTCTGCACACAAACCTCGTATGCTCAGAAAGGCGTCCCCTGAACAGTTCAGAACGGTTCAGCCTGCCTTTTGCTGCGTAAATGTTTGCGCAATTTTTGCGTATATTTCAGGCACTCTTTGCCTGCGTGCGCCTTGAGCTTCTCGGCTCGCCTTCGATGTTTTGATGCCGGTGTGACCTCTTCCCTAGGACTAGTAGCGGCTAGCTGGGTGCTCACGAACTGTTCTGGGGAACGGTGGCAATGGAGCTTCACGCCCTGAGCGCACTGGAGCACATGCCCCTGGACCAACCGTTCTGGTGGCGGTCCTGCAAGCAACACGCCGAGTAGGCATATATTTCAGAACCGTTCTGAAGCGTTCGTGGTCTGAGCTCTTGTCGGAAGGGATTTCAACAGCATACCCTGAACCGTTCTGAGCCGTTCAGGAGGCAGCAGCATTTTCTGAACAGCATGCGCCCTGCTGAACCGTTCAGGAGGAAATTGCAGCAGCACACCCTGAACCGTTCTGAACCATTCGGATCAACACTGCCAAGACTACAAACCGCGTGATTAAGGTGTTTGGTCCCCGAAGATTTCTTCCATAGCTGCTTAGGACCTCTTGGCTTGGCAGCAGCCTAGCCTCACAGCCTTGTGAGGTCAGGCACCCCATATGCCCCATGAAGCTCATTCAATACCTTGGGCGCTGTTTGATTTTGGGAATCGAGATGCGCTTTGCAGCCTTCTTGACAATGATTTGCCCATGGCTTGCGCCCTCCTTATCTGTTCAGGCCTGTTACGTGGCAAATGGCCTGGCCTTCTTCTACGAGGAAGCGGACGCCTGGAGGTGGCGGCGGCTTGGGCAGAGGCCGGGGTATTTCGTCAGTATTTGTGCGCCAAAGAAGCGGTGGTGTTGCCGCTTACCCTGTCAACAGCAGAGCCGGCCAGCGCGCCACTGCTGCCTCGATCGTGGCCCGCTGCGAAGAGTGCTGCCGCAGCTCAGCCTTTGTCCGAGAATCAGCGGCAAGCTTGCCGCGACGCTGCTTGACATTTTTGCTGTCTCCAGCCTGGGCACCAGGAAGGCAGAGGTCGTGGTCTGCTATCACTTTCTGCTGAGTGGACAGGTGGCCCGATTGCTTGACTAACTCCGATCCAACCACGACACCTTACCATCTACCGAAGAAACGTTCGGGCTCAATGGCGCGGATACTGTGCCATAGCCAAAGCTGCAGCCAATGGCACACTGTGGACGCCTGCCATGCATTGGAGATAGATGCTGGAACTCCGCGCAGGGCGCGCGCATCGCGCCAGGTCCGCCCACTAGGAACTGCACCATGTGTGCATCATCAGGCAACAGCGCCCCGCCTGCTGGCCAGGTCAAAAAAGCACGTGAACGAAGCCGCTGACAGTCCTCCTCCAAGAAGATGCTGCCCAAGACAATCTTTGGGCACGGTGGCTCTGGTCGGAAGAACACCCAGAGCTCTTCTTTAAGAGGCAGTGCCTGACATACCCGCTCCAACATATTTGGGCCAAGGTTGCAGTTTGTTTAAACATATACTTGCGTTGCTCGCTTGCGCTCACAGCTTTCCACTCATGCAACTGAACTTGGCACGCCCTATATGACACTGGGTTCTCTACAAGAATAAGCCCAGCTTGACAAGTGCCTGGCCTTGGAAATTGCATGACGACATCTTGCATCGGCAGCCGATTGCAGCTTAAACTGTCGCACTCGCCTTTTGCGCCGCGCCTCGGCTGCTATTCTTTGAAGCCCAGGTCGCCCATGCATTCGACACTTCGCCGCCGAAAAGCGACCAACAGCTAAAAGCTTTCGAGTCTCAGCCCAGGTAGGCTCCGGGGTGGTCCGGGGTGCGCACACCGCGCATCGAAGCAAGAAAACTCAATCGAGCAGCCGGAGGATGTCTTTGCGGATCGCGTGTTTGCGGGGCCCGGACATGCAATGAAGAAGCCGGTTGCAGCCGAGACGGGAGAAGACTCAAAAGTTGTTAGGAAAGTAGAGGAAGATGCAGAGTGTGAGGGTGCGAGCAAGTGAGTTTCAGCAGACGAGGCGGTTCCTCGGGGAGAGCAGACTCGGTGATGTTGCGGACGTGGCGAGAGATGCGCTTGTCAGGAGCTCGAAAAGCTTAAGGTCGCCTTTCTTCTGACACCCCAAGACAGTGGGGCATCGTGCATCCACCTCGGGTGACGGTTTCAGTACGAGTTGCGGGACCGATCGCAGCAAAAGTGAGACGGGCAAGATTGATGGGCCGGTAAGGATGGCACGGTCCACCAAGGTTTGTGCATCAAGAATGTCCTGCGCCCAGAAGCGCAGGTAAATGATGTCCCCGGCGGTACAAGGGAGTAGGCGCAGACCGCCGGTTGCAGTTGAACAAGCGTTTTTCAGCCAAGGCTCCGGAGGCGGCGGCGGAACAATCGCGGGCTCAAATTATGTGTCTTCAAGAACATGAAGGTGCTGGGGGCGCAGAGCCGTGCTACGCGCCATAAGGCGAAGGAAGCCCCAGTGAGTGCTGACATTGTTTAGGGTGGGAAGTGTGTGGAGGCAACTTGTCAGGGCGACGGAGAAGGGCGGCATCTCCAGTCAAGGCCATGGATGCGCAGAGCAGCCAAGAGGGGTGGCGGTGACTTGTCGTGGCACTCACGAAACCCCTGTCACTTTAGCACACCTGCTGCAAGAGACGGCGGGAAGCGGCCAGCCAACCTGGCCAGAGTCTTCCTGAGGCCGTTTCCCAATGGTAAGCCTTGGCTGGGACCTACGGTTGGTGTGAGGGCGGGGCAAGGAAGACTGAACAGGACGGTCGTCGGGCTCACAGAATAGTGGCCCACTTACAGCAGTTCAAGAGACTGAGGGCCAAGGGAGAACAGCACTGGCAGCCTCAGTTGTAGTTTGCCATGCGGGGGTTGAACGCCAGGGTCAGCGCACCACGCCATAGCGGCTGACGCGTGAAGCGGCGACTTACAGTAACACAGACGAACTCACCCGTCCTAACCCAGAGATCCCTCTGAGAATCGCATCTACCCCTCAGCGGCTAGCGAGTGGAGCCCTCTTCTCGTCATCGCTCGCATCAGCTGCTTGCTGGGGAGCCCAGGGCAGAAAAGAGTGCTGCTTTTTCAACTTTGCCGTCTTGTACTTCTACGTCACCCAGCCTTCGGTTTGATCTGCGATTGTGGGTGGCGTGTGCTGCTTTGACTGCAGGTGTGGCCGCGCTGTGTGCCACAACTGCACTCCTTCTTTTGGATTGCAGCTGCTTCTCCCTTGAGGTGACTGCTTCTCTGTGGTTCTTTGTCCAGCTTTGGCGCGCTGAGACGCTTGCCTGGCAGCACTCAACCTTGAACCAAGAACACGAATACGACCGAAGCTCTGCTCTTGCTTGCGTGGTGGGATGGCCTTCGTCGCTGGGGCAGCCTTCAAAAAGCTCCTTGTAGGGCATTGCAGCTTCCACTCCTGGCTTCATCGCAGTTTACACGGCCGTCTGTGTGGCCGTGTGTTTGAAGGTTGAAGCAAAAGGTTGCGGCTGGTGTTGCGCTAACGCCTGTACTTGCTGTCACTTGGGGCCAAATTCACACACTGCTCAATACTCTATCCGCGGCGTGACTTTTCCGATTGTTTTTTGTTTTCAACATAGTCATTGAAATGAAAGGTTGTTGTACATTGTTTGACCCAGTTTTGGCTTCCAGGTGACATGGCTAAAAGTTTGCAAGTCCTGCAAAGCGCCACCCTGGTAAAGCAAGGGACATCGTATACTTTTTTGAATGATGCCCAGTGTGGTTTCATCCCAGTTGCAGCAAACCGCTGCGTAAGATCTGGCCTGTTTGGCAGGCGTCGCAAAGCAGCGGAGACCGGCGTGATGATCACAGAGCTCAGCTCATACGGAGAGCCGTGGGTGGTGGAGCATGACCAGGCGGTTGGACTCCGCCTTGGTTCGGCGGCAACGCTACTCACCGCCCCGCCACTTTTTTTCGCCGTTTGTTGCTGGCCCTCAAAAAAGCCCTCGCGTGGCCGCAGGTGCTTTGGGCCGCCCGGTATCATGACGCACAGATAGGAAACCAAGTCATCTCAGGCTTGATCTTATATCCCAAAGAAGCAGTTCATGAGGACGATGTCATTTTCGATGTGTCTCTCCCTTGCACTGCTGGCAACAACAACAACTACAACACCAACACCACCGCCACCACCAACAACAACAGCAACAGCAACAGCGACAGCAACAACAGCAGCAGCAGCAACAACAACAACAACAACAACAGCAGCAGCAGCAACAGCAAAACCAACAGCAGCAACAACAACAACAACAACAACAACAACAGCAACAACAACAACAACAACAACAGCGACAACCGCAACAAAAACCACGACAACCACAAGAACACCAGTAACAGTGACAACAGCAGAAGCAGCAGCAGCAGCAACAGCAACAGCAGCAGCAGCAACAACAACAACAGCGACAACCACAACCACAACCACGACAACCACAACAACACCACTAACAGTAACAGTAACAACAACAACGCGACCACCGTCACCGAAGACAACAGCAACAGCAACAGCGACAGAAACAACAAAAGCAACAACAGCAGCAACAACAACAGCAACAACAACAGCACCAACACCACCACCATTATAGTCATCATCACCACTGCCACAAGCACCATCGACACCACCGCCACTACCCCTGACACCACCGCCAGCACCACCAGCACCACCGCAACCGCCGCAACAGCAGGGACAACAACGACAACCGCAACAACAGCAGCAGAAACAAGAACAACAGCAACAGCGACAGCGACAACGATAAGAACAATGACAACCGCAACCGCAACCACAACAACAACGACAACAACAAGCGCAACAAAATCAACCGCAACCACGGCAACCACCACAACAACAACATCATTTTTGTTGTTGTTGTTTTTTATTGTTGGCTTGTTGGTTTCTTGGTTTGTTGGTTGGTTTGTTGGTTGGTTTGTTGGTTTCTTTTGTTGCTGTTGTAGGTGTTGTTGTTGTTGCTGTTGCTGTTGCTGTTGTTGCTGTTGCTGTTGCTGTTGCTGTTGCTGTTGCTGTTGCTGTTGTTGTTGTTGTTGTTGTTGTTGCTGCTGCTGTTGTTGTTGTTGTTGTTGTTGTTGTTCTTGTTCTTGTTATTGTTCTTGTTCTTGTTGTTCTTGTTGTTCTTGTTGTTCTTGTTGTTGTTGTTCCCCACATCTTTGTGTGGGGTTCTTACTTTTTCCGCTCGTCGTCCGCGCGCCGCGTCTCCTCCTCCTTCTCCCGCTCGTCTCCGTCTCACTCACTCACTCACTCACTCACTCACTCACTCACTCACTCACACTCACTCACTCACTTACACTCACTCAACTCACACTCACTCACTCACACTCGCTCACACTCACTCACTCACACTCAGTCACTCACACTCACTCACTCACTCACTCACTCACACTCACTCACTCACACTCTCACTCACTCACTCACACTCACTCACTCACTCACTCACTCACTCACTCACTCACGCTCACTCACACTCACTCACTCACACTCACTCTCATTCACTCACTCTCTCACTCACTCACTCACTCACTCGCTCACTCACTCACTCACACTCACTCACTCACTCACTCACTCACTCACTCACTCACTCACTCACTCTCACTCACTCACTCACTCACTCACTCACTCGCTCACTCACTCACTCACACTCACTCGCTGACTCACGGCAGCTGTCTAGAGGGACAGGATGTTGTCGCGCGCGCGGCGGGGGGCGTGCGAAATCGTGGCAGGCGCAGCACTTTGGCGATGCCGTTGCGAAATCGTGGCAGGCGCAGCACTTTGGCGATGCCGTTGCCGAAGTCGTGGCAGGCGCAGCATTCTGTGCATCTGGGTGTGTGTTTGTGTGGCAGGGGTCGCATTCGGCAGCTGTCTAGAGGGACAGGATGTTGTCGCGCGCGCGGCGGGGGGTGTGCGAAATCGTGGCAGGCGCAGCACTTTGGCGATGCCGTTGCGAAATTGTGGCAGGCGCAGCACTTTGGCGATGCCGTTGCCGAAGTCGTGGCAGGCGCAGCATTCTGTGCATCTGGGTGTGTGTTTGTGTGGCAGGGGTCGCATTCGGCAGCTGTCTAGAGGGACAGGATGTTGTCGCGCGCGCGGCGGGGGGTGTGCGAAATCGTGGCAGGCGCAGCACTTTGGCGATGCCGTTGCGAAATCGTGGCAGGCGCAGCACTTTGGCGATGCCGTTGCCGAAGTCGTGGCAGGCGCAGCATTCTGTGCATCTGGGTGTGTGTTTGTGTGGCAGGGGTCGCATTCGGCAGCTGTCTAGAGGGACAGGATGTTGTCGCGCGCGCGGCGGGGGGCGTGCGAAATCGTGGCAGGCGCAGCACTTTGGCGATGCCGTTGCGAAATCGTGGCAGGCGCAGCACTTTGGCGATGCCGTTGCCGAAGTCGTGGCAGGCGCAGCATTCTGTGCATCTGGGTGTGTGTTTGTGTGGCAGGGGTCGCATTCGGCAGCTGTCTAGAGGGACAGGATGTTGTCGCGCGCGCGGCGGGGGGCGTGCGAAATCGTGGCAGGCGCAGCACTTTGGCGATGCCGTTGCGAAATCGTGGCAGGCGCAGCACTTTGGCGATGCCGTTGCCGAAGTCGTGGCAGGCGCAGCATTCTGTGCATCTGGGTGTGTGTTTGTGTGGCAGGGGTCGCATTCGGCAGCTGTCTAGAGGGACAGGATGTTGTCGCGCGCGCGGCGGGGGGTGTGCGAAATCGTGGCAGGCGCAGCACTTTGGCGATGCCGTTGCGAAATCGTGGCAGGCGCAGCACTTTGCGGATGCCGTTGCCGAAGTCGTGGCAGGCGCAGCATTCTGTGCATCTGGGTGTGTGTTTGTGTGGCAGGGGTCGCATTCGGCAGCTGTCTAGAGGGACAGGATGTTGTCGCGCGCGCGGCGGGGGGTGTGCGAAATCGTGGCAGGCGCAGCACTTTGGCGATGCCGTTGCGAACTCGTGGCAGGCGCAGCACTCTTCTCGATGCCGTTGCCGAAGTCGTGGCAGGCGCAGCATTCTGTGCATCTGGGTGTGTGTTTGTGTGGCAGGGGTCGCATTCGGCAGCTGTCTAGAGGGACAGGATGTTGTCGCGCGCGCGGCGGGGGGTGTGCGAAATCGTGGCAGGCGCAGCACTTTGGCGATGCCGTTGCGAAATCGTGGCAGGCGCAGCACTTTGGCGATGCCGTTGCCGAAGTCGTGGCAGGCGCAGCATTCTGTGCATCTGGGTGTGTGTTTGTGTGGCAGGGGTCGCATTCGGCAGCTGTCTAGAGGGACAGGATGTTGTCGCGCGCGCGGCGGGGGGTGTGCGAAATCGTGGCAGGCGCAGCACTTTGGCGATGCCGTTGCGAAATCGTGGCAGGCGCAGCACTTTGGCGATGCCGTTGCCGAAGTCGTGGCAGGCGCTGCATTCTGTGCATCTGGGTGCTCTGTAATCGCATCCATACAAGGGGCGCACGGTACATGTGTGTGGACATTTGAACTCACATCCTTGGGAAAAACATAGCATGTGGGGTTATCCGGTCCTTTAATTGTTGTTGTTGTTGTTGTTGTTGTTGTTGTTGTTGTTGTTGTTCTGCAGCAGCAGCAGCAGCAGCAGCAGCAGCAGCAGGAACGAGAGAGAGAACGAGAGGGGGAACGAGAGAGAGAGAACGAGAGAGAGAGAACGAGAGAGAGAACGAGAGAGAGAACGAGAGAGAAAACGAGAGAGATAACAAGAGAGAGAAAACGAGAGAGAAAACGAGAGAGAGAACGAGAGAAAGAACGAGAGAGAGAACGAGAGAGAGAACGAGAGAGAGAACGAGAGAGAGTACAAGAGAGAGAGAGAACGAGAGAGAGAACGAGAGAGAGAACGAGAGAGAGAACGAGAGAGAGTACGAGAGAGAGAACGAGAGAGAGAACGAGAGAGAGTACGAGAGAGAGAACGAGAGAGAGAACGAGAGAGAGAACGAGAGAGAACGAGAGATCTTAGAATTAATTCTAAGAATTCTAATAACTCCAATTGGAATTATTCCAATTCCTAGAATTAATTCTAAGAATTCTGATAACTCCAATTGGAATTAGTTCAACAGATAAGAATTAATAGAAAATCCTTGCCTGGCCAGCATTCCCTTGCAATTCTGTTTCTGGAATGTTTGGAATTCTTAGAATCCTAGATAAAATTCTAATAATTCTAAGACTTCCAATTGGAATTATTCAAATTCCTAGAATTAATTCTATTAATTCTAATAATTGCAATTGGGAATTATTAGAATTCTTAGAACTAATTCTGAGAATTCCAATAATTCCAATTGGAATTATTCCAATTCCTAGAATTCATTCTAACAATTTGAATAATTCCATTTTGAATTATTCCAATTCTTAGAATTCTTGGAAAATCCTTGCCTGGCAAGCATTCCCTGACAATTCTGTTTCTGGAGTTTTTGGAATTCTTAGAATCCTAGAATTAATTCTAAGAGTTCTAAGACTTCCACTTGGAATTTTTCAAATTCCTGAAATTAATTCTATTAATTCTAACATTTCCAATTGGAGTTTTTAACTGATAGAATTAATTCTATCAATTCTACAAATTCCAAGAAACAGAATTGCCAGGGAATGCTGGCCAGGCAAGGATTTTCCGATAATTCTTATTTTTGGAATAATTCCAATTGGAGTTATTAGAATTCTTAGAATTAATTCTAGGATTCTACCAATTCCAAGAATTCAAGGATTTTCCAATAATTCTACAAATTGGAATAATTCCAATTGGAGTTATTATTCTTAGAACGAATTCTAGGAATTGGAATAATTCCAATTGGAATTATTGGCCAATTCCAAAAATTCCAGAAACAGAATTGCAAGGGAATGCTGGCCAGGCAAGGATTTTCCAATAATTCTACAAGTTGGAATAATTCCAATTGGAGTTAATAGAATTCTTAGAATGATTCTAGGAATTGGAAGAATTCCAATTGGAATTATTGGAATTCTTAGAATTAGTTCTAAGAATTCCAATAATTCAAATTGCAATTATTACAATTCCTATAGGCATGAATTTTATCATTCATGACCATGACCCTGGAAGCGACGGTCTGTGAGCCAGTCACGGCAGTCGAGAGTCGAGGAGGACAAGCCTGATGAGAAGGTCGAGGGTGTGCAGGTGGCGAAGGACGTCCCCACGCCAGTCGGGCTTTCTATCGCGTCAGCAACGAGTCCACCGAGAAGTTGGCTGTCGACAAGCTGGTCAAAAATATGTGCTTGGTGGGGAAAAAACAGGGTTGGCCCAAGCACCCGTCTGTTTTTTACGGCACTATCCAGAAAGCAGTGCCGATGGCGTGGTTGGTCAAGCAGGGCCAGCAGAGAAGGTTCGAGATTGCCGGTCACTACACCGCTACTGTTTCCGCCGGCCTTGCCCACGTGAGCTGGAAAAAAACCCGTATTAAAACTCTTATCCCAGGATGTTTTTTCTGCAAATCCAAGTGGCGGTCTTATGATGCTGGCTGCTGCTGCTGCTGGCTGCTGCTGCGGCTGCTGCTGCTGCGGCTGCTGCTGCTGGCTGCTGCTGCTGCTGCTGGCTGCTGCTGCTGCTGCTGGCTGCTGGCTGCTGCTGGCTGGCTGCTGCTGCTGGCTGCTGCGGCTGCTGCTGGCTGCTGCTGCTGCGGCTGCTGCTGCTGGCTGCTGCTGCTGCTGCTGGCTGCTGCTGCAACTCATTGCTGGGATCTGCAGAAACAAAGAAAATGCAAACTACAGAAATGGGCCACTCCTGATCCAAGGCATCTACGACTTGCGCGCGACTTGCGCGCGACTTGCGCGACAATGTAGCAATCTTCCGGATTCTTTCGACCATGCGGATGATGATGATGATGATGATGATGATGATGATGATGAATCATCACTGCGTCACTTGCGCTTCACTTGCGCTTTACTGACTTGCGCGGCCGCTCCTGCAACACACTCCTGCCATTCAACTTACAAGCGGCGGCGCAGCTAATTTGATAGATCCAAAAGACCTGGGATCATGCCTGACATTGACAGATACAACGGGCTTTTTTTCGATTCACGTGGGTTACCAGGACTCTCCGGTCTAGAGTTCTTGGAATTCTTGCCTGGTCAGCAATCCCGGGCAATTCTGTTTCTGGAATTTCTGAATTCTCAGAATCCTAGAATTAATGCTAATAATTCTAATAATTCCAATTGGAATTATTCCAAGTCCTAGAATTAATTCTACTAATTCTAACAATTCTAGTTTTAAGTGCCTCCAAGGCACACAATAATTCCAATTGCAATTATTCAAGGAATTCTAATAATTCCAATTGGAATTATTAGAAATCTTCGAATTAATTCCATTAATTAGAAGAATTCAAATTTGAATCATTGGAATTCTTAGAATTAGTTCTAGGAATTGGAATAATTCCAATTGGAACTATCAGAATTTGTGGAATTAGTTTTAGGATTCTAAGAATTCCAATAATTCCAGAAACAGAACTGCCGGGGAATGCTGACCAGGCAAGAATTCCAAGAATTCTAATAATTTCAATTGGAATTATTCTAATTCCTGGAATACATTCAAGGAATTCTAATAATTCCAATTGGAATTAATAGAAATATTAGAATTAGTTCTAAGAATTAGAATAATTCCAATTTGAATTATTGGAATTCTTAGAATTAATTCTAGGAATCTAAAGAATTCAATAATTCCAGAAACAGAATTGCCGGGGAATGCTGACCAGGCAAGAATTCCAAGATTTCTCATAATTCTAATTGGAATTACTCCAAATTCCTAAAATGACCAAAAACCCAAACCCTAAACCTCTATTCTCTACTCTAGTATATATATTTAAATGTTTGCCCTACAACGGGTCCGCCCGCAGGGGGCTTTCTTAAGACTTTCTTTTCAGTTCTAAATCCAAGTTCGGGGCCAAAAATTGCGATTTTGGCCCCGAACTTGGATTTGAACTACCACGCGCCAAACTTGCGCGCTTTCTAGGTCGGGCCCTCTTGGCGCGGCTGAACCGCGGGTGCGGCGGGGCCCCGCCGCAGCTTCGGTGGCCCAGTCCGTCTCTGAAGCGGGTGTTCCCGGGCTCGGTTCCTCCCTGGCGCGCGCTTTGCGGTGCGCTCTGAAAGCTTTCTTTTCAGTTCTCTGTGTTTCCCGCGAGTTTCTAAATCTGTTTTGCTGCTCGAACCCAAGTTTGGGCGGAAGTCGCCAAATTTTGCCCGCGCTAAACACGCGCGCTTTCTGGGTCAGGGCCTCTCGCCCGTGGGCCTCTCGCCCGTGCGTGGGCCGCGGGCGTGGCGCAGCTTCTGTGGCCCAGTGGTCACGCGTCCGGCTCGGTCCCTCCCGCGCGCGCTTTTTATTTTTGGTGGCCCCGTCGTAGTTTCGGGCCGCCGGGCAATGTTTTTCGTGGCCGCGCCGTGGTTTTCCACTTCCGGCAATCAAAAAAGCGGCGGCCGTTCAGTATCATTACGCTTGTTTGGCTCTCTGAGCACTTTCGCGGTCGAAACGCTCTTGGCTTTGCACGGCGCAGAACTTCCAAGCGCTGGCGGGGGGTGCTGCAACCCAGCTAAACGCGAACTCGAAATCATCGCCGAGCCGTTGGGGCTGCTTCATGAAGCGCTTCTCAGCGGAAGTAATTTCCTGGCCCCTTGCGCGCAGAAACTCGCAGCTACTCTCTGCCCTTGCAACATGTTGCTTGCCGCCTGCCCATTCGTCTTGATCGCCGCTCGCCGATTTTTGCAGTTCGTCACCGCGCCGTCTTGCCTTCGATGTGTTGAGTTGCGCTGGTGTAGAAGCTGGCCCTTGGTAGCGGGCCTGGGTGGGTGGGATTGAGATCGAAACTTTTGATTGACGTCGCTATGAAGATTTCCATGTCTCAAATCCTGTGAACCCTAAACCCTAAACCCTAAACCCTAAACGAAGAACTTTGGGTTTCAGCCACGGGGACAGGCGCACTTGGAGACGACGCTGGGGACATGGCTGGCAGACTTAGATTGCCAATGCCATCCAATTACACGCCGTCGGGGTGGGAAGAGTGGTCCTGGAACTTCAAAGCATACATTCCATTGTTTGAGACTTCTGTAACCGGGGTACTAAGAGCTGAGCCAATATTGGATGAAGACTTGGCAATCACTTTGGACACTGGTGATCCAGATGAGGAAGCATCGAGATAGGCGGTGACTTTCAGCCGAGAGCTGCACTACTTGCTAGCGAACCTCACTACAGACACTGCTAGACTTATAGTGAGGCAGAACACTGATGGTAACGGCTTTGAGACTTGGAGGCGGCTTTACCAGAAGTTTGCACTGCCAGATGCTACAAGGCGTGTCTCACTTTTAACTCAGCTCCTAGACTTCAAGTTTAACCCAGCAACTTTTGAAGCTGACTTTAACAACTGGGAATCCGTCAAAGTCAAGTATGAGCGACAGACTGGAACCGAACTTCCCGATAGCGTGTTAGTGGCGTCTTTGCTGAACAAGACCACTGGAGCTTTGCAGCAGCACTTGCGACTCAATGCAAGGTCACTTAATACATACGCGCAAATCAAAGACGTCATAGTGAAGTACTTTCGTTCGCGACACATCCTCACTTCGAACAACAACAACGGCCCAGCACCAATGGACAATGGAGCACTTTGGAGGAAAGGCAAGGGCAAAGGTAGCTCACTTTGGCACAAAGGCACTTTCAGGTAAGGCCAAAGGTAAAGGAAAGGGACTCCACTGGAACTTTCACGCAACGGCAAAAGGCAAGACAGGCAAAAGAAAGGACGTTCAGAAATTAGGTTCCAAACTTTGCTGGACTTGTGGCAGACCAGGTCACTTGTCTAACGCTTGCCCCAACAGGAGAGTGAACGCACTTGAAGAAACAGAGGTGCTTCTTGGGTTGCTTGGGACGCTTGGAGCGTGAACGCACTTTGGGAAGATGATGCTTGGTGGCATGATGCTTGGGCTTGGGCGTCGGACACTTGGGGTTGGTTGCAGCCAGAAGCTACTCCCACTTTGGACAGTAATGATGCAGCAAAGAACTTTACGAAGAAACCTTCAGGAGCAGATGCTTCGGCTTCTGGCTCACTGGGAGTTGCTGCAGTCACCGTGAGCCTGCCGGGACTTCCAAAGCCTAAGGCTAAACCTGTTCCGAAAGCATCTGCGGCTTCCAACTTTATGTTGACTGCCAGTATGCTCGGAAACTTTGGCGCAGGGAGTTCACTTGGACTTGGCCTTGGAAGTGTCAAGGCGGATGACATGATGACTGGATTGGTCGACTTCGACTTGAAAGGTTGCTTGCCGCTTGGTTTGCTTGGTAGTACTTGTTCGCATGGCAACTTGTTGAACGCGTTGGTTGGTTTGCCAGCTACGCCGCTTGAGACTTTTGCACTTGATGGACCGACAGTTTCACGACGTGTCACCTTGAAAAAGGTTGAAGACTTGAACTTGAGTATTAACACGGAGTTTCACGATGTGTACTTGCAAGAACAACTTGCATCACCAGTGTGGCAGGACACAGAGCCTTGGATACTTTTTGAGTCAGGAGCAGCTGCCCACTGTTGTCTAACCACTGACTGGACGCGCACCACCACTTAAATCCATTTCGGGTCAACCACTTTTGACCTATGGTAGGAAACTTGCACAGTTTGAGCTTGATGGTTGTACCTGTTGGTTGCACTTGTGTGTCTGTGACGTTCCATGTGCTGTGTGCTCCGTAGCTCGACTGTTGATGCAAGGCTACGGTGCTGAGCTTGGTAAGGAACACTCTTACTTAGTGGCACCAAGAAGCACAAAGATGGGAGTCACACGACATGGTTCACTTTTGTTTCTTCGGCCTAAGGTTTTGGACTTCAACAGACAAGTGTTTTGTTAAAACCCTCCAGGCCCCGTGCCGAAATTGGGTAACTGTTCTGAGGTCCTTGTTGGTGTTGCTTCCCAAGTTCCATTGATCGCCATTTGGCTCAAGACACAATTGAGGTTCAAGATCTGATGTGTGACTGCATACCTACGTGATCGGCATTAAGAGCGGAAACAACTGCTTGCGCTGCATTTGTCAGGACCACTGTTGTAACTATCATTCCTTCTTCCTTACAACGTTTACACGGGTTCGGCTATAACGGCATCGTCCGTATACACCTTTCTACGTGGTTGGTATTAAAGCTTGAGGGTTCGGTGCACAGCGTCCCACGGGACTTCACCTTGCCGTCTCTTGACAGGTTATCAGCCGTAACTACAAGCTCTACACTGGACTGGGAGACAGCTGGTTTATTGCGGGTACAGGGACAATAAAGGAACGATAACCTACACAGTACAATGGCGTCTTCGGCGAGCCCAAGTACTGCAACTGTTGGGAACAGCAGCTCAGAGGGATCCAATGGATTGATGGCTCTTCCTGCGGTGATGGATATGGTTGCAGATTCACAGGATGAACCTGGGAGCGGAGATTCCGCGCTATTCAGCGACATATCTACTCCCACAAGATCATGGAAGCAGATCGATGTTCATCAGGAGTCGAAGAAAAGAGAATCCCCACCGAGAAGATCATCATCTTCGCCTGCGACACCACGGACGTCGCAGAAGGGCGTGAGATCGACCTCGAAGGGTGGGAGGTCAAAATCACCCACCAGTGCAGATTTTCGCGCCGTGATCAAAGAGAAGAATAAGATGGAGGTGGAGATCGGGGAATATCAGAAGACACTTGATGAAATGTCAGCAGCAATGGCGAATCTTAACCAAGAAGACTATGGAAGCACCATCCGGATCCAGGAGCTGGAGAGACGATGCGAGATTGCCAGCAAGCAGTCGGGACATCTAGTGAGTCACCACCAACACCACATGGCTGAGGCATGGCGCAAGTTTGAGGAAGAAGCCCAACAGATGCGCAAGGTGGAGATGAACGCATTTCAGTACGGGGAGAAGAAAGACATGGAGTCGAATATTATAATGCAACAGATGAGGCAAGCTGAAGGAACTATCATGGAGCAGAAGCGGGAGATTGCATTGATGAAATCCTACATGGCAAGCGAGAAGTCGGACGCGCAGGAATCAGCTATACGTGCAAATCAGATACACCGTGAGGCTTCACAACAGATATCAGTTTATCAGCAACAGATCAGAGGCATAGAATCTTCTACATCTATCGAGAAGTTCAACGAGGGGGAGATGGTCCAAAGTCTGAAATCACAGTTGGAGCATGCACTCGTCAAGCGCCCCGAGACGTACTCTTTGGAGGACTCCAGGGAACAGCTGATGGCGAGGCTGAATGACGTTACAGTATTTGCGGAACAGGAATCGAAGAGAGCAGATTGCTTGCTTCGCGAAAAGAAGAGATCGTCAAACAGTATGAGTCCGACGTGTCGATGAAGGACCAGATGATTGCTGTCGAAGGTGGTCATCGTCAGGATGCGATCTTGGAGTTAGCCCAGGTCAAAGAAGAGAAACAAGAGGAACGATGCACGATGGACGAGAAGTCGAAGGAGGCTGAGTACTGGAGATTGACAGCTAAGGGAATGTACGATGAGTACCTCGAGGAGATGCATGAGCTTCAGAGACAACTGAAAGAAAGAGAGGCGACGCTCAAGCAAGATGAGAGTTTTGTACGCCAACTCGATGCTGACAACGAGGAACTACGTGCACACAAGAAGCTGGAGACACAGGAAGCCTCCTGCAGCAAAGATGGACATCGTGAACGAGCAGTAGTGAAACGCGCTGAGGGAGGAACCCAGGCTAATTCAAATAGGATAGACAAGAAGGTGGCTGGGTCAGTCCCGTCATCGTCTTCAAATCAAATCCCTACTTCGTCGCTGATGCCAGGTTCGATCCTTTTTCCGTCTTTCGGTGATCCAATGATCGATGTACACCTATCCCAGATGCAAGGGGTTGTTGGGCATGTCCCACAATCCACTACTACGACTGGTGGTGGTGATGGGGGGGGAAACAACGGTACTACGCCCCCATTGGATTACGGTGGATTCCCGCCCAATGGGAATGGGCAGGGAGCGGGTCGACGTCAGTTGCGCCTCGCTGGTGGCGGAGGAGGACCTCCGGATGATCCACCCGATGATGAGGATGAGGATGACGACGACGAAGGAGATGAGGAAGACGAGGAAGAAGAAGAGGAAGAAGACGATCGGACACGGAGGAGACGAAGGAGATCGAGAGATAACCGAGAGGTCAAGAATGACCGACCGAGAATCTCGAGGAAAGAGGCCGAGAGAGTATCTATTCCGGCCTGGCCAAAGATCCATCAACTTGACACCTGGAAGATGCAACTGCTGATGAATGTTCTGAGCGCATGTGCAGATCCAGATACCGACGCATGGACGAGATGGCTGGAGCAGGCTCTTGGGTTGAACCCAGACCTGGATTTGCTTAGCGATTCAGGTGGCGACAGATTTGCTACGATAGATATTAAGATGGCCATGGGCATGCAGAACATGCTGAAACAAGCACCTGACGAAGCCAAGGACGTATACCTCGATGCTACACGACACTCTGAACTACGACAACAACAAGGGGTGATCGTGAAGGGACGAGAGTTGGTGGGCATTAGTTATGCAATCATTCAGAACATCCGATAGAACGGATCTTGTCTACCACATCGAGCATCTATTCAACCTTGACTTTCCTGGCGACAAGAACTTGGTCATGTTCAGGAACAAATGGTATGATTTGCTGCTGAAGATGAGGAACGAGGACAGACCCAGTAAGCTGGCTCTCAGAGACATCCTTTACAGGAAGATCAAAGGGAGCAAGAAGATGGAGTTCGGCCTCAATGCCTACCATAGACTACCGGACAAGCATCCTCAGAAGACGTATGAATTCTTATTGGCGTTGATCGACTATCAGATCCAGGCAGATCGGGAAGACCTGATGCTCGACATGAAGGAGAAATCGGTCAAGTCGATGATGAAGTCAGGCGGGAAGGATGCGGCTCCAGCAACTGGCAAACAGGAGAACCAGGGTGGCAAGGGCAGAAAGGGGAAACCCGGTGGACCTGACGCCGCTCCTGTGCTCCCAAAGGCCAAGGCAAAGGGCCACGCTGGCAAGAACGGCAAGTCCGACGGTGCCAGCGACAGAGGCAAGAGTCCGGGCGGAAGCAAGGATAACCCCTGCTGGTACCACTTCACATCGGCGAAGGGGTGCGTGAAAGGGAATGAATGCACTTTTTCCCACAGCAAGAAGACGGAGCACAAGTTGGAGAGTATGTCCAAGGGGAAAGGAAAGGGCAAATCCAAGTCCAGATCATCGTCACCAAAGAGAGATGATGGAGCATGCTTCGCGTTTCAGAAGGGGAAGTGCGATAAGGGAAGAGCTTGCAAGTATAGGCATGAGCTCATCAAGAACAATTCAGCTCCAGCAACGTCAAATGACAAGGCGCAAGCCAAGTCGAAGGCTGCCACCAAAGCCGCAGCGCCTGCCATTGCGAGGAGGGCCATCGCAATGCCCGCGATAGTCCTGAAGCAGTCGGCTCCTGCAGGGAAGGTAAGCTTCAAGAAGGACGTTGATCAGGTCGAACCGGATGAAGCCGAGACTGTCTACCACGAGAACGATGACGACGCGATGAGCGAATCATCGAGATGGTCTGGCGAGTCCGAGATCCCCGAGAAAATGGTGTGGTTCAAGGAAGTGCTCGACGTCGACGAGAATGGGGAGATCACCTACCTCGAAGACGAGAGAAGGCAATGGGAACGAAAAGGGGAAAGGTACGGTTATGAGGACAATGAGAATGAGCCTTATCAGTACGTGTACGTCGACGAGAAGAAGTTCAAAAGCAGTGATCATCGTGAATTATCAGCCTATCAAGTCCAACGATCATTGATACGTGCGAAGATACTGAGAGAATTGGTGGATGATATATATAAGAAGCACTACTTCCCGGTGACCAAGGAGAGCAGCATAATGTTCGAGTATGATCGGAACAAGGACGAGATCAAGGAATCGGCTGTCGACTGGAAGAAGCAGCATGGTATGCCGAAGAACGTTTTCGCCATGTCAACGTGCATCAGCAAACGGGTGAAATGGTTGATGGACACCGGATGAGGTCATGATCTCATTGGAAGAGCCAAGGCGAAGAGCCTGGGTGTCGACATCGTGAAAGATGACGACGAGATCGTGTTCCAGACCGCGAATGGTTCCACTTCCACATCTGATGGGGCCAAGATAGTCGTGGACGAGTTGGACGAGACTGTCGAGCCGCATGTATTGGATGAGACACCCACGGTATTGTCAGTGGGGAGGAGATGCATGAAGATGGGTTATGCATTTCACTGGATGCCTGGTAAACTACCTTTCATGGTTACGCCAAAGCAGGAATTCGTGCACTTGCAGGTCAAGGACGACATCCCGTACCTAGTGAGTGATGGTAAACTTCGGAGTAACAGGCATCGCCCTACGATAGACGACCTCAAGGAGCACTTTTCGGAAGTATTGGCGATGGTAACGAACGACGAGGCAGATCAGGGAGGTGACGATGAGAACGACGTCACACCCGCCGCTTTCGGTGAGTCCGCAGAGGCCGAGGGCGAACACCACGACGGGGCATTCGACTTCGGGCCACCCGGAGGAGCCGGTCCGGTACGTCCGCCTCCCGTGGCTGAGGAAATACCTGTGGATGTTGGGCCAGTCCCGCATCGACATGGTGATGCCGAAGCTCACGAGGAAGAGGTTGATGAAGATGATCCAGATGCCGGAATCGAAGTAGACGTGTACGAAGGATCATCAATAAAGGGGAAAGTGGGAGTCCTCAAGAAGGACGCCAATTCCATAGCTCATTTGCTTACACACAGGTACCGGAATCCCTTCTGCGAATCATGCGTCAAGGCAAAGATGAGACACTTCAGATCACGAACGGGAGCATTCAAAAGAGAAGTGAAAACGTTCGGTGACCTGGTGACGTTCGATTTTGTGACGGCATCAGGTGATCATGAAGTGGAAGGCAGGTATGCGCTCATCATCCGGGACATATATACCGGAATTATCATGGCTTATCCCACCGCAAGAAGAGACACTGACTCAGTCGTCAGGGCTATCAAGCACTTCTGCGGGAGGAGGAAAATCAAGCAGGTATATTCAGATGACGGCCCGGAACTGATCAATGCGTGCGTGGAGCTGAAGCTGAACCACGACCTATCGCTGCCTGGACGGCCGCAGAACAAATCCCTTGCTGAAAGAACAAATCAATTCATCATTGACCAGACTTCGGCTTGTCTAGTACATGCCGGTCTACCCACGTGTTATTGGGCGCAGGCCATCACCACTCTGTGCCATCTCATGAACATCGAAGAGGTGAACGGATCGAGTGCATGGATGAGGCTGCATGGCGAGGAGTTCAAGGGCGAGAAGATACCTTTTGGTGCTCTAGTGGACTTCAAGCCGAGCGAAGCACGAGGGGGAAAGAGGGAGAAGTTCGAGCCGAGAGGGGAAACTGGTATATTTGCTGGATATGTGTTGAGCACCGGTATGCATTGGGCAAACAAGTATCGTGCTTTGGCACTTACTGCATTTGCGGGTGCAGAGCTGAACATCAAGAAGGCAAAGGTTCCGCCTCGGTTGAGAATGCCACATCAGACGGAGAGGATGATCCTGAAATCTCCTCTGACATTCCCAATACAACAGAAGTACAAGGTTGCCAACGAGACTTTGGAAGGAAGAGAGATGTCTATCGATGCAATCGGTCTGGATGCACGTGACCGCCTGATCGAGGATGAGGACTACGAGCCTGAATTGTTGCAGAGTGACGAGAAGCGACTGCTTGACGATGAAGTCGATCAGATCGCTGGTCTACTGCTCGACGATGGCCCGGAGGTAATCGCCGGAGATCGGGGGGATCATGCAGGAGAAGAAGATGCTAGACCGAGCTCCTCGAAAGGGAAAGGAGATGGACACCCTAAGGGCGATGAAAAGGTTGCGAAGTCCGACCTTCCACACGTGTCAGTTGGGCTACCTGGGGATGGTATCACGTACGTCAACGACGATGGCAAGGAGGTTAAGATCGACAAGGCCGGGAGACCGTATCCTGTCGGGAAGGACGGATTCAGGCTAATGAAGACATCGAGACCTCCAGAGTTCAATCCTGAAGAATGGAAGATGATGAGTAAATATTACACCAAGGAAGAGAAGGCCGAGGTGAAGGGCGGTGGCAAAAGGAAAGAGGAAGATCCCAAGAGTAAAGAGTCTGAGATTTCCGCGCCGGCAGAGGCACGGACATTACAGATGCCCGGTGGTAAGAGAATTCGAGCGATGCTTCGGAACCGCTGGGGTGGAGTAGAATGGCAGTACAATTGGTGATTGCGGAAGAACATATCAAAGATCAAGAACCCAATGGATGGGAAGCACTTGGCTGAGCTTGAATGGGTCAGGATTGTTGTTGATCCTGTCGACGGGGTGGTTGTTCTCATGGATTCCAAACAGTCCCAAGACGTCATGAGACGAAACGTTCAGCTTGAGAAAGAATTTGAGTGTCTGGTAGTGATTTATGCCTGGAAGTTCAAGTCTGAGGAGCGATCAAAGTCGACTCCAAACTGGACGAAGGCGGTTGCATCAGTCATGGAGAGTCATAAAGACGAAGCTGAGACAGCATCGGGACGGATCCATCGGTCGACGAATCGACGGACCTCACCTGGTATGAATGGGAGGAGTCTGCTGAGATAGTTTCTGGAAAAGTGCCACTCGCAATGCCTGCGATAGGCGAATACGGTGAAGCCAAGAAGTACCCATCGATGCCGTGCGTGACTTCTGAGCGAATACAGCACAGAGAGAAAGCTGTGAAAGTTGTACGATTCTTCGACGCTTTAGTATCCAGGCCGGTAGGCCGGAAAGAGATGTTGACCAACCCTGATGCATTAGCATCAATGAAGAAAGAGAGGTCGGGATTAATCGACCAGGGGGTCTTCGATCTTGGCGCGGTGCGTGAATATGACGCTGTAGCCAGAGAAGCAAAAGCGACAGGGGAAGAAATACACATGGCTCGCGCACATGGCATTTGCGTTGAAAAGCACTCACAGTTGCCTGTTGGTGATCCTAAGAGGAAGTTCAAGGGTAGAGGCGTGTTGCTGGGGAACCAAGTGAAGAACCAAAGCTTTGAGGCTGCGATGTTTCAAGATTTGGGGAACTCCCCTGCGTCATTTGAAGCCTCGCGTTGGGCGGATTTTCTGGGTTGTCATGATGGCTGGGATGTGCAGATGGCCGACGCTGTTCAGGCGTATATACAGGCCACCTTGAGAGGCACGCCGTGTTGGATTGAATGGCCACCGGAGGCCGTGCCAAGTGAATGCAAATGGGATAAGTACAGAAGACCAGTCGTCCCGTTGAGGAAGGCGCTGTACGGACACCCAGATGCGGGAACATTTTGGGAGCAGCACTGCGATGAGTCGGTGCGTGCCGTTGGTTTTGAGCCCATCGGCGAAGAATGGCCTTCAGTGTACATTCACGAAAAGCTCCAGCTTGTTCTGGTTGTGTAAGTCGACGACTTCAAAATGGCAGGGCCGCAGAAGAACCTTGCCCAAGGGTGGAGCATGTTGCGTACACGTTTGAAGATTGAGCCCGAGACTGGACTTGACATGTACCTTGGTTGCAATCAAAGCAAGGGAAACGTCACTCTCGGGAACGGACACCGAGTAACAACGGTGACCTATGACATTGAACAGTTCCTACGTTCCTGTGTCGACCGCTATCTTGAAGTGGCGGGCGATGTGAAGTTGAATAAGGTTGTCACCCCTGAGTTGCATGAAGAAACAAAGAATCACGTCTCACGGAAGCCTGCCAGAGAGGGGCCGTCAGTCGTGTGCAATTGGTGTAACAATCTTGTTCCCACCGACGGTTCTGCCACAGTGCCGGACCAACGGGGAGGGACTCCTGAGTTGGCCATGAAGGAGCCCGTGCGTGGACACCTTGCTCCGCATGCCGCTAGCGTACTGATGAAGTTGCTGAACGGTGCGCGGATTGCTCGCTTCGATTTGTTGCGGCAAGTGAATCGCCTAGCACGGAACGTGCATAGGTGGACTGACTCCGATGATCGGGGTTTGCATCACTTGATGTGCTATGTGCATCATACCAAACATTGGCGCATGGTCGGTTTGGTTGGAGACCCTATGGACGATGTGCACTTGGCCTTGTATGCGGACGCTGACTTTGCGGGATGCATTGACTCGCTGCGTTCCACCTCCGGTGGACACTTGAATATACAAGGGCCTAATACCCTGTTTCCGTTGTCTGGCAGCTCTAAAAGACAGGGTTGTGTGAGTCACTCCACTCCCGAGGCCGAGATTGTTGCGGCCGACGTTGCCATGAGATCGATGGTATGCCCGCTCTCAAGCTGGTAGAGCGGATTCTCAAGAAGTCACCGAACTTTGTGTTCTATGACGATAATAAGGCTATGATCGGTGTCGTGCGATCGGTGAGGAACCCCACGATGCGCCACCTTGAGAGAAGCCATGGTGTTAGCATTTCGTGGATGCATGAGATGTTCACACGTGATTACATGTACTTGGCGTATGAGGTCACCGACAGAATGGCGGCCGATATTTACACCAAGGCGTTCAATGATGGGCGCAAATGGAAACATGCATGTTTGCAGATTGGTCTACTTGACCCGAGCTTGCTGTCTGACCCGGATACCCTCACGGCGCTCACACCCACGTGTGATCCCATAAAGGGGACCATGCAGACCGCTTCGGGGACAGTTGACGGAGTTCCAACATTTCCGTACACACACATACCGATCATGCCCCGGACCTATGGTGGTCTGGATTAACATCTAAAGAGGGATTGCATGAGCATGAAGGACATGATCCGGTTGTTGTTGCCAAGGGACCCAGATTGATGCGTGTGAAACCTCCACTCGCGGTTATTACACCGTTTGGGAGCAAGTGGCTTCGTTCCACTTGGTTTCTGAAGAATGGGTCATGGCTCAAAGTTGAGGATAGAGTTGACCCGGGGCTACAATGTGTGCGAATTGATGGTTGGGTTGAACGCGCAGTTTGGCAGTTTCATCCCGTACCGGTCGCTGCACCGGCGCGGGAACGGTCTCCACGACCACGACCAATTCACTTCGGGTCCGGGGATGTTGACATGCAGTCCGTGCTGGCCGCATTTGTTGAAGAACTGTCGAACGAGCGCATAGAGTTGAAGTGTGTTAACGACCTTGCTTTGGAAACGTTTCTCCGATTGAAATTGCTCATGCGTTGTCTGCATATCAATCACGAGCAGCTTGTCCCTGGTCGTTGTTTTGTTCCGTATCGCATTGCGGTGAAGCACAATCCACAGTTAGCGCCGGGTATTGAACTCGCAATGGTCAAACATGACGGTGGTGTGCTTCGCGCTCCTGTTCATGTCTCGCTTCCTGGTATGAGAACTCGCACAGTCGTCACTCTTTACAGTGTTGACTTGGCTCGGCCTATCGTGCTGATGGCATGTTCCGAACCACGTAACTGGTTCACTGCTCTTGCCCGCCATGACGGGCCTCAGGTTGTCACCATAACTCTGGTTGATGACTTACTGAGCGAGTACGGGGGGAGAATCGCCAGACATGTGCTTACCAAACCTTCCGATTTGTTGTTCTTCGCCGGGCCTTGCACGGGGGGATCATCATGGGCACGCCTCAACAAGACTCGCGGCATTGACACCGCAGAGAAATTCGAGGCCAAACAAAGAGAATTTTGGAGATTATTTGAACGGTTCGTTGAAATTAAACGGCATGCCATGACAAAACGAGCTGCGATTTTGTTTGAGTTGCCTGGAAGCTGTGATTATTGGAAAGATGAGAGACTGCATGAGGTCGTGCAAGATGGGACTAGTCACGAGTTTGATGGGTGTCGCTATGGCTTGAAACAAAGATATGCAAAGAAACCCATGCCAATCAAGAAACCATGGAGAGTTGTCTCATGGAACTTTGAACTTGGTGGCTCGTTGTCAAAGAAATGCAATGGAAACCATGAGCATGGACCTTGTGCTGGTCGTGAAACCAAAGAAACCCAGTTGTACACGTCAATAATCGTGGGTGTGATCCTTCGCCGTTTTCGTGCTCGAGCAAGGTGCCTCAAACCGGCACCGTTGAAACTCGCTCTTGCTTGCATTACGCGAAGGAGATCGCGGAAGCACCAAGCTACTGCGGGCGAAATCTGCACCACCCCAACTGCACAACCGAGGTGCTGGGCCAGTCCCGAACCTCTGGTGCATACGGGGCCCCGAACCCCAAGCTTCAAGAAGGAGCTGGACGAGTTCGTCACCTCAATCTGAAGCTGGGATCATATTGGGACAATTCCGTGGCTTCATTTGCAGCTGCTTATTTTGGGTTTTCCTGGTTCTGGAGAATATCATCAAGATGACTGCCAATCCGAATGTCGTCAATACGAAAGAGTTCTTCTGCGTGCCTGTTGGGAAATCTAGGCAAGCAGCAATCTTCTTGGGAAATTTGGTGAAGAACGCCATCGAGGAAGGCAAGAGGATGCCCAAGAGGATGGAGATGAGCAGCGACCTGGGTATGTGCGTGAAGTGGATCGAGGACATAGGCGTCCCCGCCATTTATGCATACTCTGCATACTACT
>CAUJNA010003314.1:537205-612205 GCA_963377175.1 Effrenium voratum
TTCCCGGTGACCAAGGAGAGCAGCATAATGTTCGTGTATGATCGGAACAAGGACGAGATCAAGGAATCGGCTGTCGACTGGAAGAAGCAGCATGGTATGCCGAAGAACGTTTTCGCCATGTCAACGTGCATCAGCAAACGGGTGAAATGGTTGATGGACACCGGATGTGGTCATGATCTCATTGGAAGAGCCAAGGCGAAGAGCCTGGGTGTCGACAGCGTGAAAGATGACGACGAGATCGTGTTCCAGACCGCGAATGGTTCCACTTCCACATCTGATGTGGCCAAGATAGTCGTGGACGAGTTGGACGAGACTGTCGAGCCGCATGTATTGGATGAGACACCCACGGTTTTGTCAGTGGGGAGGAGATGCATGAAGATGGGTTATGCATTTCACTGGATGCCTGGTAAACTACCTTTCATGGTTACGCCAAAGCAGGGATTCGTGCACTTACAGGTCAAGGACGACATCCCGTACCTAGTGAGTGATGGTAAACTTCGGAGTAACAGGCATCGCCCTACGATAGACGACCTCAAGGAGCACTTTTCGGATGTATTGGCGATGGTAACGAACGACGAGGCAGATCAGGGAGGTGACGATGAGAACGACGTCACACCCGCCGCTGTCGGTGAGTCCGCAGAGGCCGAGGGCGAACACCACGACGGGGCATTCGACTTCGGGCCACACGGAGGAGCCGGTCCGGTACGTCCGCCTCCCGTGGCTGAGGAAATACCTGTAGATGTTGGGTCAGTCCCGCATCGACATGGTGATGCCGAAGCTCACGAGGAAGAGTTTGATGAAGATGATCCAGATGCCGGAATCGAAGTAGACGTGTACGAAGGATCATCAATAAAGAGGAAAGTGGGAGTCCTCAAGAAGGACGCCAATTCCATAGCTCATTTGCTTACACACAGATACCGAAATCCCTTCTGCGAATCATGCGTCAAGGCAAAGATGAGACACTTCAGATCACGAACGGGAGCATTCAAAAGAGAAGTGAAGAAGTTCGGTGACCTGGTGACGTTCGACTTTGTGACGGCATCAGGAGATCATGAAGTGGAAGGCAGGTATGCGCTCATCATCCGGGACATATATACCGGAATTATCATGGCTTATCCCACCGCGAGAAGAGTCACTGACTCAGTCGTCAGGGCTATCAAGCACTTCTGCGGGAGGAGGAAAATCAAGCAGGTATATTCAGATGACGGCCCGGAACTGATCAATGCGTGCGTGGTGCTGAAGCTGAACCACGACCTATCGCTGCCTGGACGGCCGCAGAACAATTCCCTTGCTGAAAGAACAAATCAATTCATCATTGACCAGACTTCGGCTTGTCTAGTGCATGCCGGTCTACCCACGTGTTATTGGGTGCAGGCCATCACCACTCTGTGTCATCTCATGAACATCGAAGAGGTGAACGGATCGAGTGCATGGATGAGGCTGCATGGCGAGGAGTTCAAGGGCGAGAAGATACCTTTTGGTGCGCTAGTGGACTTCAAGCCGAGCGAAGCACGAGGGGGAAAGAGGGAGAAGTCCGAGCCGAGAGGGGAAACTGGTATATTTGCTGGATATGTGTTGAGCACCGGTATGCATTGGGCAAACAAGTATCGTGCTTGGGCACTTACTGCATTTGTGGGTGCAGAGCTGAACATCAAGAAGGCAAAGGTTCCACCTCGGTTGAGAATGCCACATCAGACGGAGAGGATGATCCTGAAATCTCCTCTGACATTCCCAATACAACAGAAGTACAAGGTTGCCAACGAGACTTTGGAAGGGATAGAGATGTCTATCGATGCAATCGGTCTGAATGCACGTGACCGCCTGATCGAGGATGAGGACTACGAGCCTGAATTGCTGCAGAGTGACGAGAAGCGACTGCTTGACGATGAAGTCGATCAGATCGCTGGTCTACTGCTCGACGATGGCCCGGAGGTAATCGCCGGAGATCGGGGGGATCATGCAGGAGAAGAAGATGCTAGACCGAGCTCCTCAAAAGGGAAAGGAGATGGACACTCTAAGGGCGATGAGAAGGTTGCGAAGTCCGACCTTCCACACGTGTCAGTTGGGCTCCCCGGGGATGGTATCACGTACGTCAACGACGATGGCAAGGAGGTTAAGATCGACAAGGCCGGGAGACCGTATCCTGTCGGGAAGGACGGTTTCAGGCTAATGAAGACATCGAGACCTCCAGAGTTCACTCCTGAAGAATGGAAGATGATGAGTAAATATTACACCAAGGAAGAGAAGGCCGAAGTGAAGGGCGGTGGCAAAAGTAAAGAGGAAGATCCCAAGAGTAAAGAGTCTGATATTTCCGCGCCGGCAGAGGCACGGACATTACAGATGCCCGGTGGTAAGAGAATTCGAGCGATGCTCCGGAACCGCTGGGGTGGAGTAGAATGGCAGTACAATTGGGGATTGCGGAAGAACATATCAAAGATCAAGAACCCAATGGATGGGAAGCACTTGGCTGAGCTTGAATGGGTCAGGATTGTTGTTAATCCTGTCGACGGGGTGGTTGTCCTCATGGATTCCAAGCAGTCCCAAGACGTCTTGAGACGAAACGTTCAGCTTGAGAAAGAAATTGAGTGTCTGGTAGTAATTTATGCCTGGAAGTTCAAGTCTGAGGAGCGATCAAAGTCGACTCCAAACTGGACGAAGGCGGTTGCATCAGTCATGGAGAGTCATAAAGACGAAGCTGAGACAGCATCGGGGACGGATCCATCGGTCGACGGATCGACGGATCTCACCTGGTATGAATGGGAGGAGTCTGCTGAGATAGTTTCTGGAAAAGTGCCACTCGCAATGCCTGCGATAGGCGAAGACGGTGAAGCCAATAAGTACCCATCGATGCCGTGCGTGACTTCTGAGCGAATACAGCACAGAGAGAAAGCTGTGAAAGTTGTACGATTCTTCGACGCTTTAGTATCCAGGCCGGTAGGCCGGAAAGAGATGTTGACCAACCCTGATGCATTAGCATCAATGAAGAAAGAGTGGTCGGGATTATTCGTAGCCAGAGAAGCAAAAGCGAAAGGGGAAGAAATACACATGGCTCGCGCACATGGCATTTGCGTTGAAAAGCACTCACAGTTGCCTGTTGGTGATCCTAAGAGGAAGTTCAAGGGTTGAGGCGTGTTGCTGGGGAACCAAGTGAAGAACCAAAGCTTTGAGGCTGCGATGTTTCAAGATTTGGGGAACTCCCCTGCTTCATTTGAAGCCTCGCGTTGGGCGGATTTTCTGGGTTGTCATGATGGCTGGGATGTGCAGATGGCCGACGCTGTTCAGGCGTATATACAGGCCACCTTGAGAGGCACGCCGTGTTGGATTGAATTGCCACCGGAGGCCGTGCCAAGTGAATGCAAATGGGATAAGTACAGAAGACCAGTCGTCCCGTTGAGGAAGGCGCTGTACGGACACCCAGATGCGGGAACATTTTGGGAGCAGCACTGCGATGAGTCGGTGCGTGCCGTTGGTTTTGAGCCCATCGGCGAAGAATGGCCTTCAGTGTACATTCACGAAAAGCTCCAGCTTGTTCTGGTTGTGTATGTCGACGACTTCAAAATGGCCGGGCCGCAGAAGAACCTTGCCCAAGGGTGGAGCATGTTGCGTACACGTTTGAAGATTGAGCCCGAGACTGGACTTGACATGTACCTTGGTTGCAATCAAAGCAAGGGAAACGTCACTCTCGGGAACGGACACCGAGTAACAACGGTGACCTATGACATGGAACAGTTCCTACGTTCCTGTGTCGACCGCTATCTTGAAGTGGCGGGCGACGTGAAGTTGAATAAGGTTGTCACCCCTGAGTTGCATGAAGAAACAAAGAATCACGTCTCACGGAAGCCTGCCAGAGAGGGGCCGTCAGTCGTGTGCAATTGGTGTAACAATCTTGTGCCCACCGACGGTTCTGCCACAGTGCCGGACCAACGGGGAGGGACTCCTGAGTTGGCCATGAAGGAGCCCGTGCGTGGACACCTTGCTCCGCATGCCGCCAGCGTACTGATGAAGTTGCTGTACGGTGCGCGGATTGCTCGCTTCGAGTTGTTGCGGCAAGTGAATCGCCTAGCACGGAACGTGCATAGGTGGACTGACTCCGATGATCGGGGTTTGCATCACTTGATGTGCTATGTGCATCATACTAAACATTGGCGCATGGTCGGTTGGGTTGGAGACCCTATGGATGATGTGCACTTGGCCTTGTATGCGGACGCTGACTTTGCGGGATGCGTTGACTCGCTGCGTTCCACCTCCGGTGGACACTTGAATATACAAGGCCCTAATACCCGGTTTCCGTTATCTGGCAGCTCTAAAAGACAGGGTTGTGTGAGTCACTCCACTCCCGAGGCCGAGATTGTTGCGGCCGATGTTGCCATGAGATCGATGGGTATGCCCGCTCTCAAGCTGGTAGAGCGGATTCTCAAGAAGTCACCGAACTTTGTGTTCTATGACGATAATAAGGCTATGATCGGTGTCGTGCGATCGGGGAGGAACCCCACGATGCGCCACCTTGAGAGAAGCCATGGTTTTAGCATTTCGTGGATGCATGAGATGTTCACACGTGATTACATGTACTTGGCGTATGAGGTCACCGACAGGATGGCGGCCGATATTTACACCAAGGCGTTCAATGATGGGCGCAAATGGAAACATGCATGTTTGCAGATTGGTCTACTTGACCCGGGCTTGCTGTCTGACCCGGATACCCTCAAGGCGCTCACACCCACGTGTGATCCCATAAAGGGGACCATGCAGACCGCTTCGGGGACAGTTGACGGAGTTCCAACATTTCCGTACACACACATACCGATCATGCCCCCGGACCTATGGTGGTCGGGATTAACATCTAAAGAGGGATTGCATGAGCATGAAGGGCATGATCCGGTTGTTGTTGCCAAGGGCCCCAGATTGATGCGTGTGAAACCTCCACTCGCGGTTATGACACCGTTTGGGAGCAAGTGGCTTCGTTCCACTTGGTTTCTGAAGAATGGGTCGTGGCTCAAAGTTGAGGATAGAGTTGACCCGGGGCTACAATGTGTGCGAATTGATGGTTGGGTTGAGCGCGCGGTTTGGCAGTTTCATCCCGTACCGGTCGCTGCACCGGCGCGGGAACGGTCTCCACGACCACGACCAATTCACGTCGGGTCCGGGGATGTTGACATGCAGTCCGTGCTGTCCGCATTTGTTGAAGAACTGTCGAACGAGCGCATAGAGTTGAAGTGTGTTAACGACCTTGCTTTGGAAACGTTGCTCCGATTGAAATTGCTCATGCGTTGTCTGCATATCAATCACGAGCAGCTTGTCCCTGGTCGTTGTTTTGTTCCGTATCGCATTGCGGTGAAGCACAAGCCACAGTTAGCGCCGGGTATTGAACTCGCGATGGTCAAACACGACGGTGGTGTGCTTCGCGCTCCTGTTCATGTCTCGCTTCCTGGTATGAGAACTCGCACAGTCGTCACTCTTTACAGTGTTGACTTGGCTCGGCCTATCGTGCTGATGGCATGTTCCGAACCACGTAACTGGTTCACTGCTCTTGCCCGCCATGACGGGCCGCAGGTTGTCACCATAACTCTGGTTGATGACTTACTGAGCGAGTACGGGGGGAGAATCGCCAGACATGTGCTTACCAAACCTTCCGATTTGTTGTTCTTCGCCGGGCCTTGCACGGGGGGATCATCATGGGCACGCCTCAACAAGACTCGCGGCATTGACACCGCAGAGAAAATCGAGGCCAAACAAAGAGAATTTTGGAGATTAGTTTGAACGGTTCGTTGAAATTAAACGGCATGCCATGACAAAACGAGCTGCGATTTTGTTTGAGTTGCCTGGAAGTTGTGATTATTGGAAAGATGAGAGACTGCATGAGGTCGTGCAAGATGGGACTAGTCACGAGTTTGATGGGTGTCGCTATGGCTTGAAACAAAGATATGCGAAGAAACCCATGCCAATCAAGAAACCATGGAGAGTTGTCTCATGGAACTTTGAACTTGGTGGCTCGTTGTCTAAGAAATGCAATGGAAACCATGAGCATGGACCTTGTGCTGGTCGTGAAACCAAAGAAACCCAGTTGTACACGTCAATAATTGTGGGTGTGATCCTTCGCCGTTTTCGTGCTCGAGCAAGGTGCCTCAAACCGGCACCGTTGAACCTCGCTCTTGCTTGCATTACGCGAAGGAGATCGCGGAAGCACCAAGCTACTGCGAGCGAAATCTGCACCACCCCAACTGCACAACCGAGGTGCTGGGCCAGTCCCGAACCTCTGGTGCATACGGGGAGCTGGGTCAGTCCCGAACCCCAAGCTTCAAGAAGGAGCTGGACAAGTTCGTCACCTCAATCTGAAGCTGGGATCATATTGGGACAATTCCGTGGCTTCATTTGCAGCTGCTTATTTTGGGTTTTCCTGGTTCTGGAGAATATCATCAAGATGACTACCAATCCGAATGTCGTCAATACGAATGAGTTCTTCTGCGTGCCTGTTGGGAAATCTAGGCAAGCAGCAATCTTCTTGGGAAATTTGGTGAAGAACGCCATCGAGGAAGGCAAGAGGATGCCCAAGAGGATGGAGATGAGCAGCGACCTGGGTATGTGCGTGAAGTGGATCGAGGACATAGGCGTCCCCGCCATTTATGCATACTCTGCGTACTACTCTGCCAAGGGCCGCGGGATGATGAAAGGTGAAGGGCAGTCTATGAGGGTTGCCTTAGAGTTCATCAGCAAAGTTTTCGGACAGCTTTCTGCCGACGAATGTATGCTTGGATGGAGGGAATTCTGCAGCAAGGGAAAGAAGATCGTGTCGGCGCTGAACCAACTTTGCGGTGAGGCAACGATGCTGGCGAAGAACCCCGAGTTGCTCAACGTAACCAAGTACTGCATGGAAGGGGCGGATATGTTGAGATCAATCGCGAACATCTGGGATCTCGCACTAGGCGTGGCCGAGGACAACGATGAACGGTCGTTCAAAGCTGCATTCCACCAGGACACCCCGGTTGGGGAGGTGTACAAGGAATTCATCAGCGACGAGTCATCTAGGGCATCGTCATCGAGAAGGTGGAGGAGCTCCGAGGAGTTCCAGACGACTGCAGAGTTTGAGAGGCACGACCGGAGAATCGCAAGATACAGGGATCGAAACTGGGGGAAAGTGTTCACGTTGAGCGTGATCAAGGCTCCCAAGATCGACTCCTACGGTCGTGGTTCCAAGGACGACTACCAGAAGAATTGGGACCTTGGGTTGGTCTACCAGAATGAGCTGCAGGCATCGATGAAGAACCTCGCATATGCACTGAGGAGGGATGAGAATGCCAGCCAGAACAACCTATTGCGCTGGATGATCTGTGGGTCAACCCCCAGTGACATCTCTGATGCGTGCATCGGGGCGGTCAATTCGCTCATGTGCGTATCGTTCATCATGAGGAGATTGCAGCCATTGCTCGGTGAGAAGGACTCCAAAGATCAGTCGTATACAGCTTATTTCCGTCCAGACAAAAGGGAGCTGAACGATCTCTACCGGGAGATTGAGTACGCCAGGGATTTCCTATGGTGCATCGATATGATCTATGAGTCGAAGCTGCCTGCGATGAACATCAACTCCATCAGTTTGGCACCGCACGCGGCTGACAGGGCCGCTGAGAACCAAGATCGGCGCAAGTGGGTAAGCTGGATGAAGGAGATCGAGAAGAAGGCCGAGAAGGACGTCATGATCGAATTCTTCCAGAATAAATACTGCACGATTCATGAAATCGAGAGGGAACTGGAGAAGTACCCCGAGGATTTCGTGGTTGGGGAAGAGCCGACATGGTGGGTGATGGGCTCATCGAAGACGGAGCCGCCGCGGAAGACGGAGCGACAGCAGAAGTCGGCATCAAGCTCCGGACAAAGGAGCCAAACCGCTGGTGGGCCAGTCCCCCAGCCGGGAGCTCCAAGTGGGGGGTCGCAAGCCAGCGATGCTGTCAAGATCGACAACGAGATCATCGACTCCATTTTCCGAATGAACTCTGGCGGTGACGACGACAGATGGGTAATTATCAACCCAACTGCTGGACATGATACCTACACTTCATTCGAAGGGGGTACCACTTTGGGCGGAGCGACTGTCAATGTGAAATTCAACATAGACAACAATACGGGGTACCCAATCATACAAACTGTATTTGGGCCGTGTCTTGCAGAAGGCAAGAACGCAACATATTGGGAGTGTATGCTGAGATGCCTGACCTCTTCGCTATTGCACTTCGAGGAGAAGACCAGCGCGGAGAAGATCATTCTTTCCTATGTTGGGAAGGGAAATGCGGCATGGCTACAGCTGTATGCTTTCTTGTGTGCCCAAACAGGATGCTTGATTACTGGACGCCTTCCGGGCGCCAAAGCCATCAACGCGTTGATTCAGGCGGAGAAGAACCCGGACAACGCACCTGGACAGTTGAACCGGATTATCAATAGGCAGAAGAGGAGCCCCATCGGCGAGGCGACGATTCGCGACATGATGATCCACAAGAAGAGCTTCTTGGTCCTGGATTGGCCCCTGAGGGCCGTCAACTCGAAAGGGAGCACGAAGACCTTCCAGATGATGGTCAACGAACAGGGATGGACAAACATCGAGGAGAGATCATACTATGGGTCGAGTGAGCAAGTCTCCTCACCCAACGACACGTTGAATATCATCTCCCGATTGCAGAAGCTGGATAAGCTCATCGCTGAACGGCGGAGGCGAGACATGGATGACTCACCAATGTCGGTGCACATTTGGATGTCGCTATATGATTGGGTGTGCATGAGAGGATGCGGATGGCAGGTGACCGCCAACCCCATCATCGACTCCCTGCAGAAGGCGATATCTGACCTCGTCAACACATGCAAGGGCCTGGTCGTGGTGTGCGTGAATCGCGATGTTGCTTTCCATGGTGGAAGAGGGGACTTGGGGACGATCGCCAACAAGGTTAGCGAGATCTGCAAGGCGGCAGGCGCGCTGGTGACCGAGAACGATCGCCTGTGGCGCGTGGTCCATGCGCTCACAGGAAAGAACTACAAGATCCCTGGGAGCTCGAACTTGCAACACTTCCTCCTGAAGCGACTGCTGATTGAGAAATCCATCGATGCGGTCGCACCAAGCAACGCGTTTGTGTGTGAGCTGGAGGGGACGTGCATAAACGAGCCCGACCTTCGATTCAACATCCCGAAGAACATGGAGGAATCGAAGGTGAAATTCGAGTACAAGCCGACCTTCACTGCACAGTCGAAGAGGAAACAAGAGCAGCAAGATGAAGGACACGGCGAGCAGGATGCTTTTGGGAAAGCCGATGTCGGTGATCAACGTCTTCGATGGTATACGGTCACGGAGCTCAGCAAGTTTATCTGCGAACTTTGCGCTAAAGAGATGCAGATGAGCAAGTCGAAGGTGCTCGGACCGAAGTCGAAGTACAATCCCTCTTCTTGCGTGAACTGTTGCGCGAACTGGAACGCGGACACGAACGGTATTGCAATGTCTATCGAGGGGAAGAAAATGTACACGCGCCTCTTCGCGGAATGCGTGGTGGCAATCCCCGACCTTCAAAACCTCATGGTGGACGTCAACAATATCCAGGCCATGATCACGATCATACGGGAGCTCGTGTATTCAAGGCTGAAGAAGGAGCTTTCTCACGTGGGATTCGTGAGCATGACTGTGGATCAAGCAGCGCAGTTCTACAACAACGGTCACGGGAAGCAATTGTGCGCATCCCGGGATGTGATCGTGTGCAAGAATTCCGAGGGAGTCGAGGAGAGGATGTCCATCTTCTTGATAGGCAAGGATCTTGGCAATGTGGCATATTCGTCCTGGATCAAGAGTGTGCTCGACCAAGGAACGATGTATGAACTCCTGGGACAAACCACGAACGAGGAATCCTTGGGAGACGTCGTCGAGATGGTGTTGGGATTCTTTGAGGTGATGTCGTACTTCCAGCACGAACTGCCACTGTGGAAGGATGCATGGAAGATCAAGAGGGAGTTCGAGCAGTCAATAGTGCGACACCTCGCTGGGAACGTGACCCACACGACGGGCCAGAACAGAAAGCGGAACAGACCGTCCGCACAGCTCGGCGTGCCCACGAAGGAGGTGCTTGACATCATGAACAAGGTCAAGCCCAGACATCCACGATCCCTGATCACCGAGCCCTCTGCACAAGGTTCCAAGAGAAAGGCCACGGAGGGCGAAGATGAGGGTCTTGGTCAAGCACCAGACCCGAGTCGAAGTTCTCAAACCAATACTGAGAAGGAAGACAAGAAGCAGCGAGTGATCGACGGGCGGAGAGCGGCACTAGGATTCCTGGAGTCAATGGAGAAGTGCATGGGAGATATGGGGATCTGTAAGAAGTGCGCGAACCTGGCCCACGACGGCGACTGCAAGGACATTGAGGAGGCTGCTGGAAATGAGAAGGCGATGAAGGTGCTCCGTGAGCTACTCAGCAGTGACCCTGTTTCATCTGATGAAGACATGGGGGATACGGAGGAACCGTCCTCATCAACGTCCAAGGAAAGAAAGAAAGGGGGACAAGCAGGGAAAGAAACAATTGAGATGTACAGCTACACCATTAATTTGGTGGAGATGGCTGACACGGCTGAGGGAGGAGAGCTACAATGTGGTGGCGTCGACCTCACCTACAACCCGTGCGGGGACAACAGGACATTCAAGAAGACGCTTGAGATGGGATGCGACACCATCCCGTGCTACATCCCGAAGTATGGCGATGTGAGTGATGTGCACTTGCCATGGGCGTATGCGTCCATCGTTGACCCCAAATACTTTCCCAAAGGTGCAATCCTTGAGCAAGTGGACGTGATGCAACTTGGCAAGAGTGTCAACTTCTGCATTGCTCCTTTCGACGGTGCTCCACTATGCAGGATTGGTGATGATCGCTCGGTATTTACTACAAGGGACCAAGCAAACCAGCTATCTCACGACCTATGCAGAGTCCTTCGACACAAGATCGGCAATTGCCGAGGAAGTGCTTTCAGGTGCGACGAGGGTGGATGGGTCGACATTGATGCTGTCATTGACGACCGGAACAACGACATATTCCCACCATACACCACGAGAGCGAAACGATACATGGGCATCATGGAGGTGATCAAGTGGCAGGAATCCGGAAGCAGAAAATCGAGATTCCAGGTTTTGGCAGCAAGGTTTCCGAGCATCATGAACCCGAACGACACGAGGGCAGCCAGGGAGGAAATGACCGAAGCTGGCGTGGATCGGGACGACATCGACAGGATGTTCAACAGATGCGATGGATGGTACAGACCTTGGTGCATCCGAGTCACAACCGGTCACAGTGATTTTGGATTCATGAGCTCATCCGCACTGGCGAATAGGTATTCCGCAAGAATGGGTGATTCTCTCGGAGGAGCATTCCATGTGACGTATGTGGAAAACCTGCCAAGCATCGTACGCTGTGGGTTAGTCCCCGGCGGAATCGATGGCGGCAACAGGCTAGCACTGCACTTCGGGGCGTTTGCTCCATGGGATGAGATGAACGTGGCGACGAAGACAACGCTACGGAACGTGAGGAGAGGGGATCCGATTGCGATCATCTATATTCCCAGTGCAACCCTCGCGCGGTATGGGGCTGGAGTCGCGGCTAATGGGACTTTCATGGTCTTTGACGTGATCCCGTTCTATGAGGTCAAGTCCATTTGGATTGGCAAAAGCAACGGAGGGAAGCGCCTGGAGTACGCTGACATCAAGAGGGCGTACTCGAAGTGTGTGGAGAACGAGATCTGCCCTGGCTTTGTCAACTCTTCCCAAGAGTCGGCTGCGATGTTCCTCCAGAACGTCGCAAAGATCAGCGAGAGGATGCCGGAGACTGAGACAGGTGCCGATAATCTGCACTACATCGTTGACATGGTTAATCGTGCCTGCGAACTCTATCGAATCAACAAGATGGAAGAGTTCAATGCACAGGTCAACGAGGTCCGGGACGAAATCAGCAAAGTCGTCATCCTGAATGACGAGACATGGGAAGGACTGAGGTGCCGGATATGTCCATCATGTGCGACCGCGATCCCCACCTGCTTCTGCTTATGCCTGGAGTGCGAGGCACAACTGATCTCCATCGGAAGATACTACATTCACATCAAATCCGATGACGAGGAGGACAACCAAAACCCCAACGTCTCTGGAGATGCCAGGCGTGCACAGGAAGAAGCTAACCACGATGCGGCAGCACAGGAGGATGAAGACGAAGCGGAGGAAGTTCCGGGAGAAGATGACGACATGGACACGCAAGGATATACATCCGGCTATGCGTCAGAAGAAGAAGACAGCGGTTGGCATTACCGCGACACCGATCTGGCGTCACGGGACATTATAAGTTCCCAACGGATGGCGATCTGCCTTGACGAGCCGCGTGAGGCTCAGTACATGGCAGGATTTATCGCACTCCAGATGTCCAAGATGTGGGGGATGTTCGAGGGTGGTGAGGAGAGAACGATGAATGCCAAGCTCGAGGGGAGAGAGGGCTGCCCTTACCACAATGATTTCAAGAGGTACCCCAACATCACTGAGCACGATCAGGAAGGTATACTTTTGCCATCAACAATAACGAAGATTTCTCAGTCGGAGAATGTTCGGACAAGAGCCTTCCGATCGGTTGAGGAGCGTGACGAATATATTCGTATGATGGTGAACAAATGCGAGGGACTTTACACATTCTACAAGCTGTGGATTGCAGCGAGAATCCTCGATGTCACCAAGGAAGAAATGAAGCTCCTGGTCAAGGACCGAGTGCACCCGGTGGGTGATATTATTTTCAGATGTTTTGCACTAGCTTTCAACTGTAAGTATATATCATTCGTGAGGGATGGCCTGAAACCTTGGCAAACATGGTTACACGGTCAACGTGAGCGCCATCATCTCGGCCGTCGACCCGAACAAATGCGACACACCCCTGCTGGATTGGTGCCTTCGGAAAGGGCACTGGTTGCCAGAGGACTACAACAAGAAGTGTGTCCGGGCACGAGAAGCCCAGAAGAACTTGGACGAGGAGTTCCGTCGACGCACTCACAGACTGTCCATTGGGGACCGGTATGCGTAGTGAAGATGCTGATTGCGGCACGATGTGGGTTAGTCCCCATCTGTTGCTTGCGTCTCATCAACACCATTGCGACGGAACGACTTTACATTATGATATGATTTCATATATCCAAGTTGAATGGATGTGTACATGGTTACATATTCCGATGACTATGACGCTCTGGATATTCATGGATGGAACTATTACCTTATAGATGATATCTTTTCATTATTTATGCATTGTCCATGGTATCTGGAATGGCTATGATTTGCATTGATTACTCACCGATGTTTCTTTGCCGGAGATATGCAGACCGATCACAAGCGGGCGCGTCTGGTGGACTTTTGTGGCCAACCCATTTATGGATGACAGCTGCGCGATGCGCAAATGCGGCAGCTGGAATGTTCACTGGCGGTCAAGTGAAGTGGCCACAGTGTATTATATACACCTGCATATGGATGTGTGCTTCGATTGGAGGATGAATGTTTCACTTTTCGTACAATCGAACCCGGCATGTTTCACAGCGAATGAACGGTGTAGTGATAGCAAGTAAAAGAATGCACGACACGATTTCGTAGTTGAAGCCGTGGCCAGTGGAACGTTTTGTGGTGTTTGGACCGCATGATGAACAATGCGACCCAAATGGGGGATGTTAAAACCCTCTAGGCCCCGTGCCGAAATTGGGTAGCTGTTCTGAGGTCCTTGTTGGTGTTGCTTCCCAAGTTCCATTGATCGCCATTTGGCTCAAGACACAATTGAGGTTCAAGATCTGATGTGTGACTGCATACCTACGTGATCGGCATTAAGAGCGAAAACAACTGCTTGCGCTGCATTTGTCAGGACCACTGTTGTAACTATCATTCCTTCTCCCTTACAACGTTTACACGGGTTCGGCTATAACGGCATCGTCCGTATACACCTTTCTACGTGGTTGGTATTACAGCTTGAGGGTTCGGTGCATAGCGTCCCACGGGACGTCACCTTGCCGTCTCTTGACATGTTTGAAGAGGCGTGTAACACTTTTCACTACCAGTACTCTGGAAATGTGGCTCCAAAGCACTTGGTTGCCCCAACTTTTCATCCTGTCTATTACCGCACTGATAGATGGGCAATTGAGGGGACCACTTTGGTGAGAATGCACAAGAGGGCACGCAAGACTTTGTTCACCCCAGAAGCCACTAAAGACCGCCCGGCTGCTGTAACTGACTTGGCTGGATAGCGAGTCACACACTTGGAGTATGAAGACGGCGCCAAGGCAGAACTTGTTCACAATTGGCAGACGGCTAAAGACCCGCGTGCCAAACTTGACAAGCCTTTTGTCGGAAAGACAGTGTTCAAACTTGCGTCTAGGTCAACTAAAAACGTACACACAAACAGTCCACTTTGCCGGTACCAAAGGCTGCGCCGAAGCCTGAGCCTTGTCCACTTGTGGAGGAACCTTCAGCGGCGCTACAGCCATCGGCGGAATGCACCTGCACAGGTTCAAAACACTTTCCGTAACCATTTGCACCAGGCTGCTGGAGGCACCTTGGAGGCCTACCAGACCACAATCTTGGAGCAACTTCGCCAAGTTGAGCCATTTACGAACCAAGCTTATGACCATGACTTGTGGTTCGGACGTCCACTTGTTTGGCTACGAATTCACTATATCCACGGAACACTTTGTTTGTTCCAGAGGACGGAGAATTCGTGAGAGGACTTGCTGACGGACGTTTGATGTTGAGGGTTGACGTTGGCAGAAATGCAACTTGTTTGGAGGACAGCAGGCGCTCAGCCTGTTGACTTTGCGTTCACTGGTGGCACGCTGTTGGAGAAACCTGACTTTCCACTTGAAGCAGAACCTGAAAACCCGTCGCGGACTTTGTCCTTGAAACAGCCTGTAGTCCAACCTGACTTCTCGTTCTTGTCGGACCAGGCCGGAGGCCCGCAGATCACTTTGCTGAATGCGCTTGATGTGTTGTCTGGATTAGGACTTGCCGTGGTAAACTCAGGCTGAACTTCGACGTTTCATCCTTGAGATGGACGCATTTTCGAAGTGCTCCAGTGCGACTCAGCGCCAGCGCTCAAGGCACTTGCTGAGACAGTGACTTCTGAGCTTGGTGGCTTGACCGTGTGCACTTCACCAGGATGGAAGCAGGTGCAAGGCTCCGTCGGGAATGCGCAGGCCACTTTGTATGCTCAGGCTCGCGCTCTCATACTTTTTCTTCAGCCAGAGCAACCTCCAGGACTTTCGTCCGAGGGGGCGAAAGTTTCTCAGCCCGCTGAGCCCAACTTGGCGCAAGATGGCGCTCCTGGATCCGAACTTCAAACTGAACGTGTTGATGACTCCGGAGACTTGACTGCAGAAGCAGCGTCATCTGGAGGCTTGAGAATCCGGATGAGGGGATTTTTGGGTCTCTTCGACCTCCGCGTCGGAGACTTGATCCTGATAGTCCGTCGGAGCGCAAGCGTACTTCAGGCGAAGAAGCAGAAACCGAACAAGGTAGCAAGATCCAGCGAGTGTCGGCGCTCACGCACCCTGAGCTTGCTGACCAACGGATGATGCGCTACGACTTTCGGAGCTCATCTGTCACCAGAGAGGACTTGCTCGAAGTGCCTGTTGTGGTGAACTAGGATGAGTCCGAACTTTTGCTAATCTGCAGGAATGAAGCTGGAGATGCGCTCGATGCTTGACTTTGACATGTTCTATGAAGGGCGTGTTGATCAACTTACCCAAGAGCAGCTTGACAACGCCATTTCCACGAAACGGGCCAAGACGCGCAAACCGGACGGCACCAGACTTGTCGTTCGCGGGTTTGATCAGAAAGTTGACGGCTTGGATGACACGTTTGCAAGCACGCCTTGCACTTGTAACGTTGAAGTTGTTGTTGACACTTGCTGCAGCGTTCAACTGGCCTGTCACTTGCGGTGACATCTCCACAGCTTTCCTTCACGCACTTATCTCTGGCGAGGACACCCGAGTGATTCCTCCGCCTGAGCTCTACCCCGAGGGTAACGTGATATGGAAGTTGAAACGTTCACTTTACGGGGCAAGAAACGCTCCACGAGTTTGGCAAGACACCTTCGCCTCAGTCATGGAACAGAACAACTTTAAGAGAAGGAAGAGCGACCCGAACTTGTACGTGCACAAGCACAAGCGACTTTGTCTTGTGTTACGTTGACGGCTTGATGTTCTTTGGGTCACAGCCGGATGTTCAGGCTGCCGTCAGTGACTTGGGTAAGGGCCTCATCCTGAAGGAAACTGGCCACCTTACGGATGGCAAAGAAGTAACGGCGTGGTAACTCGTTTGAACTTTACATGTCTGACACGTACATCAAGAACTTGTTGAATGAGCTTGAGCTTGAAAACGCGAAACCTGCTTTGACACCTGGCACCGATACTTTGAAAATCAAAGGCGTTGCTGAGCCCCTTGATGCTGAACAGCACAAGAAGTACCGGAAACTTGCTGGTGACCTTTTGTGGTTGTGTAATGTCCGGTGTGATATCATGTGCGCGGTGAAGGAACTTTCACGTGGACTTAACGCACCAACAGCCGACCACTGGGCAAGGTTGAGAAACTTAGCTCAGGTACTTGGTAGGCACACTCTGTTCAACACTTGAGGCCAACAGTGAAACTTCATGACAAGCACAAAGCGCTTGACATCAACACTCATGCTGACTCGGATTGGAAAGCTTCTGGCTCGAACCTTCTCGTGGTAGCTTGGTTGACTGTAGTTTTAGATGGGGAGGGGCCCGCCATGGAACTGCAGGACGAATCGAGCCGCGTCCACTTGAATAGGCCATTTGCTTGTGAGCAGCGCCGTAGAGATTTCTAATCTTACTTGAACAAGCCCCGGAGCCCCGGAACCACCCGCCTGGCTTTGGTGTGATTTGACCAGATTCAAGATGACGCCTCATGCTTTCTTGGAATCCGCTTCCTTTGGACTCGTGACCACACCGAGGGAGTTGCATCTTGAGGAAAGCCTGGAAAATTTCTTCGACCTTGGTGCCTTCTCTAAGACAGTGTGCATTGAGATTGAAGGACGTCGCATCGCTGCATCTGTGCATTTCACAGACACCGTGCATTGCGTGGTCTTTCGTGCATTGGGAGCCATGTCAGGTTATCGTGTGAAGTCCAGATCTAAATGGCTTGGGCTTGGTGACCGTGTGTTGCCCATGCTCTCAGAGACCTTGCAGGTCTCTCGGCGCGGCATCATGACCTTCAACCAGGCCGCCACTAGGGTGAAGACCAAAGGTAACAAGGGCAAACCAGGCTCAATGTCCACTGACATATGCTTTCCGTGTGCGCCCAGTGCATCACATGCCGACCAAGTGGTGCTGCCAGTGAGTCACACATGTGAATCTGTCAACATAACAGTTTCAGAAGCATCCTTTGTCCGTGGAAAGCCGCAAGATCTGGATAACCCATCCTTGGTGACCAGCATAGAATCTAGAGTGTCGCCTGCACTTTCACAGCGTGTGAATGAAGAAGTCCTGCCACTTTTCATCGGCAGGTCATACAAGTGTGCATCCAACATGCATGACATAAGCGATGAAGTCAGCGCTATGGCTGAGAGTTGCTCAGATATATCTTGGCCCCTTTGTTGTGACTCGAGCTTGAATTCAATGAATTGTGGTGAATTCCCTATAGGGGAATATTGTCACATAGAAAGATATACAGTGCAACCTGAGGTGCCGACTCTGAACTCAGGTGAGCAAACTCAACATGCATCTATTGCCCTTTCGTGTGATGCTGAGAATGAGGAGACACCACATCTGGGTGTAACAGTGGATTCTCTGAATTTTGC
Source organism: Effrenium voratum (assembly GCA_963377175.1). NCBI lineage: Eukaryota > Dinophyceae > Suessiales > Symbiodiniaceae > Effrenium > Effrenium voratum. The sequence continues at coordinate 555,034 of CAUJNA010003314.1, forward strand.
GCACATTGGGAATAGATGTGAGCCAGAACCCATCATGCATCCGCCAGTCGTTCTCGAACACTGTGAGACTGCAGCTGTGAATCATATCCAACGCATCGACTTAGTACAAACTTTTAGTGCTTGTCAGGACTTGTACAGGGAGTCATCTCTGCAGTTGTGCCAGCCATCAAGCATCCTGACAGTATGCTCTGAATGTGAAGGCCCACCTGCCTCTGCAGGTTCATGGATTGAAGGACATTCTTCAACAGTTGAGCTCTGGGTAGTGTTGCCAGGTGCCACCAAGGCTGTAGTGATGCGTGTGAATTGCCATAACACTGTTGGAGATGTTGCCATCAGCCTTCACTTGAAGAGACCAGTTAATTGCACTTCCAACGGTCTTTATCTTGACCTGGATATCCCCGTCACTGCCCTCAGCGGAAAGGTACTCCGACTCAAAAATCGCGGAATCCTCGGGGGAATGAAACGAATGCATTCCAGGAGCGCGCGCGCCAGCCCGAGGCCAGATCAACCAGACATCCCAACGGAGCAGTGGCTCTTTGGTAGGGGGTGCCTCTCAACTCATGATCCAATCTGGGACATAGGTGGTCATGCACATGTCTGCGTCATGAATTGGACCTTGACGCATAGCCACAGTGGTAGGTTGGTTTATCTTTCGCAACTTGCAGAATACCCTGCACACTGTGAAGATCCAAACCCCACTGGTACGCTCCAGAGTGACGTGAGACTACGCATCAACACATCAGAGCCATTGCCAGCTGCGACCTCAGCACGCAGCCTGCTCATCTTGACCCATGTGAAGATATTGGTGAGTGCTGAGGAGCGCCAAGTTGTTTGTCTGGAGGACCCCGCAGCCATTTGCCATGAACCTGGCACACCCAAGCCTCGCGCTTTGCGAGTCATGGACGTTTTTGCGGGGGGCGTAGGAGGTTGGACCCATGCTGCAAGGCACCTCAAAGATCTCCAGGTTCCAATCAGCACCGTTGCCTACATTGATAACAGTGCAAGTGCAGCAGAGACTCACATGAGGAACCATGGTGGAATCCATTTGCAGAAGCATCAACTCCCGGTTTCTGGTAACATTGAATTGGGACAGCGCCTCTATTGGCGAAAGGATGTTACCGTTGGCTCCCTCGCATTGCTGCATAGCCATACGCATGCCAACCTATGGACTGTGCCCTACCCATGTCCTCCATGGTCTAGAGCAGGAGGTCAATCCGGATTCCGGACAGAGAGTGGTAGATTGTGGTTGGACGTCTCTGAAGCAGATTGCTCTGCCGGCCCGCTATGATTGCAGTTGAGAACGTTTCCACCATCACAGAACATCCTGACTACCAGCACATACGAAACGCCGCCGCTTGGGCAGGCTTTCGATGTCTTTGGGAAGACACATCATCGCTCGAAGAACATGTGCCCGCAAGCAGACCCAGATGGCTTGCTCTTTTCCGAGTGCAATGGGGCCATGATGAAGAACTCATAAGCTACAGGTGGTCCGCTTTGGGCAAGCCGACACTTGCGAATTTCGATGCATGGCATTTAGACTTGGATGAGGAACACAGACAAAGCTTGGAACTCACCGAGTCTGCAATTGCTGTGTACAACGATCCTAGGTACGTGCCTGAGAGCATGAAGCTCAAGCATCGTTGCAGCAACATATCCGCACGTGCCATTCGATCAAGTGACAGGCTCGGAACAATCATGGCATCGTACAGCCAGCAACTTTTCCTTGGTACCCATTTGGCCGAAACCCAGGGCATTTTTGCTGTGTTGGTACTCGAAGCAAAGCATACTGGAGGCAAGCCGCACTTTCTCTCACCCCATCAGGTCTTGATAAGTCATGGATTGAAAGAACCTGCCACTTTGCCAGCAGACGTCAACCAAGCATTCAGGCATGTCGGCAATTTCCATGCACCAGCTCATGCGCTGTACGTCCTTGGAGTGGCCATTGTCAGGCATGCCCGTAGGATCTTGAACGCGCCTACCACTGATCCGATGCAATATGAAAGTGCATATTTGCACAGGCGGATCCGTGCTACCAGAGCCCGCGTCGTGACACGTGATGGTTGGTCGCGTGTTATTGTTGACACAGCCGAAAATGAAATTTCACCCACCATTCCAATCGATGTGACGTGGGTTGCAACTGTCACCACAGAGACACAGTGTTATGCCGTGGTGCTGCATCAGCCCACATCCGTGGCTTCCATTCACGACTTGCTGGAACTTCCGATGCGAGACCGGAAAGTTTTCTTGGCTGACATCAGAGGTCCGCGTAGAGTTTCATGGCAGTGGGAAATCCGTGAAAATTGTCAGGTGCATATTGTTGCCCATCGCTTTGCAGACGTAGGAGCAGCTCGCATTGCAGAACTTAGGTCTTGCTTGCATAGGGTGATACCTACTACAATCAGGGGGGAGCCATCGCGCTTCATTGTGTGGATGTGGGATGACTCATTTTTTGCATCCAGCGAGTGCCTCCCAATGCCATGTTGCTTGCTTTGGACTGTGCCAGTGAATTGCAGCAGATGATCAATGTATACAGTGAAGCCAGCCTTCGTTCGCTCGGTCCTGATGGTTGGATACCAGCTGACTTGATGAGTGAGCCTCAGGTACCACAGCACCCAGTCATTGGCATTTGCCTTAACCCGATCCACACTTCCGTCGTTGCTGATCCACAAACAGTGGAACTTGGATCAAATGGCCTGGGCTTAGCAAGGCACGCGTGCTTCGTGTCCAAATGCATTGTGACTGCGCATCGCCAGGACCAGGGCGACTTTGACGCATTGGAACCCTGGGTCAACGGGCATCAAATAGCATGGGACACCAGGGTCCATCACCTGACATCCCTTGTCGTTTCGTGGAGGTGGTCAAAGAACCTCTCAACTCGGTGTGCCACCATACTCTTGCAGCAAGGAGTGCCTGTCCACAAAGTCGCACAGAAGGTCGATGATCTTCTGAGCCGATGCGAGGAAACAGAAATCGTGTCCGTAGAGAACAAAGCATCCCTCAGTAAGGAAAAGCTAACTTTGGTAGACCTGGCGGCCAAGCACAAGGTTGACCTCTACGGCGAGGCCAAAGGCAAAGGTAAAGGGAGTACTAAGTCGCGAAGAACTAGCAAGAAACCATCCAAGGGTAGTCCAACTGCAGTGCCTCGTGCATCAGACTTCCAGTTAGAGCTTGGTACCTTTCAATATGCCGACAGTGCGCCAGCTGATGTTGCTCACCGAGATCAGCACCAAGACCACGGGGGTTGCTCTGCTGTCATCCGTAGAGGCCGTTCCATGGCTTGCGCAACCTCCATCCACACCTGATGAGCTGGCAGTCATTGTCCTCGGGGAGGGACTAAGCTGCCATCCTCAGATTGCAAAACATCCCATAGAATTCCCTGCCGTTGCAGGACCGGGTGCTTCTCAGAGGTACCATGTACCAGTTAGGCTCCAAACATGTGAAACTTGGAACAGCTAAAAATGGTAGTTGCAGAAACTGTCACATGTTCGCTCACTGTGCACAGTGAAGACTTCCAGACAGAAGCATGGAAGAGCCTCGTTCAGGCACCAGCCAAGGTGGACTCGGAGACTTGCAACCGCAGATCACTTCAGTTTGGGGTAGATCCTTTTGTAAAGATAAGGAACGGAGCACACCCACTGATTCCACCACAGTGCAGATTTAATTCAACCTTCCCACCAGTGCAGTGACCGATTTGCTTCGTTTGTCAGGATTCAGTAGTGTCTATATCACCCCTCGAAGCGCAGATGGAAGCATAGATGCCAGCTATCCAGTGTTCAGACAGTACCCGTGTCGGTATGGAGACCACATGTGCTGGGCTCCCTCACCTTGGATTTATAAGAGGTGGGGGTAGTAAGCCAAACTACGCAACCCGATCCTTGGCAGCCACTGCGCGCACCAAGGTCAGGCCAGGCGAAAGCTGGCGAGAACCTATCGCTGTGAAGGAGCTTTATAAGCTCACGCATGTACCGCCAGGTATCACACGTGACGCCTTGACCGAATTGGGTGCTGAGATGAAGTGGGCACTCAAACCTATAAAACGCCTCAATCACCGAACCTTGGCTCCACAATGACCCGTGGGCCAGTGCCGCACCAAAGTCAAGTGTGTCCTCTGCACGTGTGATGCAGGGTCCAATCCAGACCAAGCATGAGGAGCAAGACAAACGCCTTGAATCTCTCGAACAGAAAATTCAAGTCCTGACCGAAGGACAACAGCACATCGAGCTCGCAACTCCAGGGCGTAGTGTCCGCCGTGACCACGCAGTTGGAATCGAGCATGCAGCAGGCAATCAGCAGAGCGTTGAAAACCAGGCCAACGATCCGTGAGTCCCCAGACAAAGCTGCGCCCATGAAAAAGACACAGCGGATTGGGAGCGACGATGACATGTAGCGTTTGCCGTACAGTCCGCCGTGACTGTACTGCAATTCCCACACTGTGTGCCAGTGATGCCAAGTTCTTCACGTGTATGCTTTGGCAGAGGTTTGGAACTGCCGGCTCCGCCCGAGTGTGCAATTTTCTATATACTCCGGGGTAGTAAAAACTCAATAGAAGTTTCAGGCTACACCAAGCCCGGTACGCACCGAGTTCACTCCTGGAATCAGACGCTGTCTACCAGACCAGTGGATGTGTGGCACTGCAGCCCCAGTGCTGTAAATATCGTTGCCGTCGCTGACTTCGGGAGACATCTTCGCCGCACAGTGAGCAGGGGATATTCTTATGTGAGCAGTGTGCGCCTATGCGCATGTTCCGCACTAGAGTATGGGTCATCCAGGAGTGAACCGCAGAGTCCGCGCTTTGGGAAAAAAGATGTACATCCGTTTCAGGTTCATCGCAGATGTCCTTTCACTTCGATTTGTTTGAAGGCTTGGCAATTTCAGGTTGCTCTTGGATGCGCCATCAGATTCGGTGAGGCGCAAAATCCAGGACCTTATCAGGTACTCACGGCTTGTGTCTTTAACCCCACCACGGTCTATAATCATGCTAGTGACATTTGTAGGATACCGGCCGACCTCTACATCCTCTCCGAAACCGGGGCCATGGATATCCATCAAAAAGATCTCACACATGACTTGGCGCAGAATAAGATCAGTGCACATTGGGGTCATCCTGTTCAGCAGTTTCGGGATACTAAATCCGCTGCTTGCAACAAAGGTGCGCCCATTGGAGTGGCCCTTTGGTCCAGACTTCCAATCCGTACTTGTAGGGAACCTCCTCCCGATCCCTTGGGTGCTCTCGTGTAGATATCATGAAGCTTGGGTAACTTTTGGCAAAGCACCTGTGCTGGTCATTGTCATTTACTGTTTTACTACTACACATCGAGAGCATAGGGACAAAAACCTGGTGTTGCTTTCGCATGCTGCAAAACGGTCAGCATCAGCTCGGGGAAATGTAATGTTGGGAGGAGACTTTATTGCCGCCTTGCAAGACGATCGCATTGTACCAACGCTCGAGCAGCAGGGTTTCCAAGATGTCATGCAACTTGCAAAAACAAAGTGGCCAGATCGAATCCATCCGACGTGCATGGAAATCACCTATCCAGACAACCTACCTTCTTGTCAAGGGCCCCTTGAGTTCTAAAATCATTGGGGCCCAAGTACATAAGAAGGAGCCCACTTACCCTTCACCGTGCATTTCCTTGTCCCCTCAAACACTGAAGCAGCAATGGCTTGGAAATTGTCCAGGGATTGGATGGACCTCAAACCTGACCCTCAGACCATTGAAACTGAATACCGACTCAGTAGACAGAGCATACTTGAATCCGACGCTGAAACAGTTGAAGCCAAACTGTCCCAATGGGCCAGTGGACAAAGCTCTAGGAAGTAGCGGAAACCCCGACGGGCCAGCTTGTTTGCCGCCGTGGAAGATGTCAGAAGCCTGTGTTTAAGCACATCCAGCCAGCGCCTCTTCCAAAATACTCGAATAACAGGACATATGATCCACTTGTTGACCTCGTTTCGTTCACAGCCATCCACAAAACGCGTCAAGTCAGAAGATTATATTCATTCCGACGCACACTTGCTGTGCATTGTGGACCCAATGGCAAGCCCTTGCATCGTGAGCAACTACGGCATTTGTGGAACGCAATAAGAACTGCCGAGGGTTACATGCCAGATTTCCCGACCTGGACACAACAATGCACAGGAGTGTGGTACTTGGACTGCATCAACTTGGAAGCCCTCCGATGGATTGATCAGCTAATCTTGCATTGCCGGGCTGATTGTGACCAATTTGCATGCCAGAGTCGCACCATGCGTACTCAGGACTTTAAGACCAAACTTGAAGTCGACTGGGGTCAGCACGGAGGCAAGTTTACAGCCTTTCTTCTCCGTAAACCAGCATTTGCCGCAGCCAATCACATGACCACTACGGTCAGCTATACCTGCACACGCTTGAGAGCTACCTCAAAAATGGAACCCCGCATACGTGTTGCTGATAGCAAACTTGCCGTTGGTGAAATCCTCATCATCCAAGGTGAACGCTGCCGTATCATGCAGAAGCCCTTCGGGGAAGTGTGCGTGGTAGACACTCTCCCGCACACGCGTGCTTCTTTTGAAGCTCAGCACGAAAAATGGTCGGCATCCGCCGATATTGCATTCAACAACCTTCTTGATGTGTGGCAGCCTGTCTCACAACGTGACACTCCCGAAGAACGGGACGTAGATGATCAGTGGCCCCCTGCATATCAACCAATTGAGAAATATGCACCACAACTCCCTCAAATTGAGATTCCGACACTCACCGTGCAAGCGTGGAAAGATGCGTTGGCGACTACCAATAAGAAGACATCCAAAGGGTGTTGCGGCTTCAGCTGTCCTGAGTTGCTATCATTGCCAGTCACTTGTACATGCAAGAGTTGGTCACTTCCGGCCTGCTCAGATTGCGGAAAGTTCCAGGAACTTAAAACCCTGCAGATGTCACGACTAAGAACATCAGCAAAAACACTTTAGATAAGCATCTACCCACTTTAGGGGTTTCCACAATGTGAACTTTTTTCAAAGTAGTTGCATGACCTCACTTTTCACCCCATTTCAATTTAGGAACATACTAGGGGAACAAGTGCCAGGCTGATCTGAGGGCAAAGCGAAAGTCCAAGCCATATGCGTGGGGCAAGTGACCTGCTTAGATTACTTGGGTTTGTCCTATTGCTATGGAAGTTTTGTAGTCTGTACTCCAGAAGCAAGTAGCTTAGAGGTGGTGCATAATCCAGAAGAATGATATGCGCATGAAAAACGTGTTTTTACCTAGTTACCAGCCCTATTTTGCCAGAAACGCCGTAAAACACAGTGTTTTGTAGCATTTTCATGTTAAAACCACATCCCCACCAACACCCGGTCTCTTTAAAATTCGGTGAGTAGGACTTCTCAGAACAAGTAGCACGTTCAGTCAGATAATTTTCGGATGGAAACATCTCACTTTACATGCCACCGTTGCCTTTTATTTATTTTTCACTTGACTTGCATTCTCACTTGTGAGTGATGACGGAATTTCACTTCAAACCGGAGAGGGTAAGGGCTTGGGTCCTTAGCCACTTTTTCCTTTGACTTGCACTTTGGCATTGCAGCAGACAATGGCCGACTTTGACAAGAAAAGTCCGGAGACCTACATGGCAACAGCATCGCCAACGTGCATTGCAGACTGTCATTGTTGGATTGACCCTCAGACTTTCACCAGAGCATTGGAGCAGGGACTTCAACTGGAGCAGATTTGGCGGTTTGGTCAGGACTTTTTGCAGCTTGCTCATCTTGTGCATGGGTTCTAGGACAGAGTCAAGGCGACGTTGATCCCTGTGCGAGAGCATCCATGGACTTTCATGCAGTTTGAGCTTGGGTACTTTTCTGCAGTCTTTGTCACTTTGCTTCATCCCAGGCTACTTCCCTCAACTTTCTGCCAGAGGGATTCTGCAACTTTCCCTGTGGAATCACCTCATGGGTAGACTTCGACGCACTTTCAACCTTGATTTTTTGAACTGTTTGTCATGTCGCCACGCTCAGACATTCTGTTCTACACTTTCAATCAGGGCTACAGGCGACACACTGGATTTTCAAATCCCCAGAGCAAGGACGCCATCAAAGCAAGACTTGGCTACTTTTCTGGAGAGCATTTGGAATAGGTATAACTTGGACTTTTTCTACTTGATGAAGGGGGGTACTTTTTTCACCTTCTGATCCAGTGACGCTTCAATCAGTCACTTTGAGCAAGGCAAAGAGCGACTTCCCAAGTGAGCGAGCTGTGAACCAGCGAGAAGTGGAGTTTCGCTGGACAGACTTGTGGGGGAATCTCACGCGCGTCCACATTAACCCTGCGTGGCACGAGCAGGTGGGTAGACTTTCAAATGACATCACCATGCCGCTGGGCTTTTTGTACTGGCGTGCCAGACCCAAACTTTGAACAACGAGCTTGACACTTTTGCTTGAAGCCAAAACAGAAAACTTTTCATCAGCCTGTGGATGAATTAAGTAATGAGTACTTTCCATCGGCGCCAGAGACTTGCGTGTTTCAAGGCCACTACCTTCTCTATAGTCTGACTTTTTGCACCCACTTTTGCAAGACATTACCTCGAGGAAAACAACTTTTGCGGATCAAACATTTGCCGCGTTGTGTGTGCAGACTTTCGTGTTGTCTACATTCAAGAATGTATCCAGGGGGGCGAGTCACATATACACTTTCCCCTGCCTATGTCATGATACAACTGCCACTTTGGTGGCTCAAGCTTTCGCCAGAGAAACGGTGCTGCGCCACTTCACATACTTCGGTTTGTGTTTGGTGACACTTTAGAGTCCTTTGGCTTTTTGTGTTTGATTGTTCGCGCGTTTGTTCGTTTGATTGTTTGCTTGTTGGTTATTTGTTTTGTTGGTATGTCTGTTGGTTTTTTGTTGTTGGTTGTTGTGTTTGTTGTTGCTGTTGATGTTGCTGATTCTACTGCTGTTGTTGTGGTTGTCGTTGTCGTTGTCGTGGTCGTCATCGGCGTCCCTGTTGTTGTTGTTCTTGTTGTTTTGTTGTTGTTGTTGTTGTGGTTGCGGTTGTAGTTGTGGATGTTGCGGTTGCTGTTGTGGTTGTTGTTTCTTTGTGTGTTTGTTTGTTTGTTTGTTTGTTTGTTTGTTTGGTTGGTTGATTGTTTGGTTTGCTTGGTAGATTGTTGGTTTGTTAGTTTGTTACTTTGTTTGTTTGTTTGTTTGGTTGTTTGGTTGGTTGGTTAATTTATTGGTTGGTTGGTTGGTTGGTTTGTTTGGTTTGTTTGTTGTTGCTGCTGCTGCTGCTGCTGCTGTTGTTGTTGTTGTTGTTGTTGTTGTTGTTGTTGTTGTTGTTGTTGTTGTTGTTGTTGTTGTTGTTGTTGTTGTTGTTGTTGTTGTTGTTGTTGTTGTTGTTGTTGTTGTTGTTGTTGTTGTTGTTGTTGTTGTTGTTGTTGTTGTTGTTGTTGTTGTTGTTGTTGTTGTTGTTGTTGTTGTTGTTGTTGTTGTTGTTGTTGTTGTTGTTGTTGTTGATGTTGTTTTTGTTGTCGTTGTTGTTGTTGTTGTTGTTGTTGTTGATGTTGTGGTTGTGGTTGTTGCTGCTGCTGTTGTTGTTGTTGTTGTTGTTGTTGTTGTTGTTGTTGTTTCTGCGGCTGTTGTTGTTTGTTGTTTCCTCCGGTTGGGTCTCGCCAGGAGTTTTGCTAAACCTTTTTCAATGGTGTGGCGCGTGTATACTGCTGCTGTTGTTGTTGTTGTTGTTGTTGTTGTTGTTGTTGTTGTTGTTGTTGTTGTTGTTGTTGTTGTTGTTTTGTGTTGTTGTTGTTGTTGTTGTTGTTGGTTGTTGGTTGTTGGTTGTTGCTGGTTGGTTGGTTGTTGTTGTTGTTGCTGTTGCTGGTTGATTGGTTGGTTGGTTGGTTGGTTGGTTGGTTGGTGTTGTTGTTGTTTTGTGTCGCTGTTGTTTTGTGTCGCTGTTGTTTTGTGTTGTTGTTGTCGTTGTGGTTGTTGTTGCCGTTGTCGCTGTTGCCCGTGTTGTTGTTGTGGTCGTTGTTGTGGTGGTTGTTGTTGTTGTCGTTGTTGTCGTGGTTGCTGTTGTTGTTGCTGTTGCCCGTGTAGTAGTAGTAGTAGTTGTTGTTGTTGTTGTTGTTGTTGTTGTTGTTGTTGTTGTTGTTGTTGTTGTTTTGTAGTAGTAGTAGTTGTTGTTGTTGTTACTGTTGTTGTCGTTGTCGTTGTTGTTTGTGTTGTTTGTTTTGTTGGTTGTCGGTTGCTCACTGTTGTTGCTTGTTCCCTGTTCCTTGTTTCTCTTTCATTGTTTATTGATTCGTGTTGCTTGCTGCTAGTTTGTTGTTTGCTGTTTGTTGGTTGGTGTTGTTGCTTGTTGCTCGTTGTTGTTTGTTTATTCTTCGTTGTGTCGCATGTCTTGTTTCTCGTTTCTTGTTACGGTTTGTCGCTTCTTGCTGCTTGCTTGTTGTTTGTTTGTTGCTTGTTCATTGTTCTTGTTGTTGTTGCTGCTGTTGTTGTTGTTGCTGCTGCTGTTGTTGTTGTGCTTTGTCATTGTTGTTGTTTGTCTTGGCGGTTGTTGGTTGTTGAATCGTTGTGTTTTTGTTTTGTTTCTTGTTTTTTCGTTTTTTGTTATCGTTTCTTGTTTTGTTTGTTGTTTCTGGCTTTTTGTTTCTTGTTTTTTTCTCTTGCTGCTTGTTTGTTTCTTGCTATTTGCTTGTCTTTTGTTTGTTTGTTTGTTTGTTGGTTGTTGTTGTCGTTGTCATTGTTTCCTGTCGGCTGTTGGTTGTTGATATGTTTTTTTTTCCTCTTGTTTCTCGTTTCTCGTTTTTAGGTTCTTGTTTCTTGTCTCTTGCTGGTTGTTTCGTGTTTGTTGTTTGTTGGTTGCTGTTGTTGTTGCTGTGACTGTTGCTGTTGCTGTTGCTGTTGCTTTTGTTGTTGTTATTGTTGTTTGTTGCCTGGTGGATGTTGGTTTTTTGGTTGTTGTTGTTTTCTTCCTTGTGTCTCGCTTCTGGTTTTGTTTTTGTGTTTTTTGTTTGTTTGTTTGTGTGTTTGTGTGTTGGGTGTTGTTGTCGTCGTTTTTGTTGTTTCTTGTCGGCTGTTGCTTGCTGACTGTTGTTTCGTGTTTCTTGTTTCTGGTTTCTTGTTTCGGTTTGTTGTTTCTTGTTTCTTGCTGCTTGCTTGTTGGTTGTTGGTTGTTGTTGTTGCTGTGGCTGTTGCTGTCGCTGGTGTTGTTGTTGTTGTTGTCGTGGTGGTTGTTGTTGTCGTTGTCGTTGTCGTTGTGGCTGTTGTTCTTGTTGATCTTGCTGCGCTTGTTGTGCTTGTCTCTGTTTTAGTTCTTTTCCTTGTCCTTGTTCTCGTTCTTGAGCTTGTCTTTGTTCTTGTTATTGTTGTTGTTGCTGTTGGTGTTGCTGGTGGTGTTGGTCTTGTTGCTGGTTGGTGTTTTTGTTGGTGGTGTTGTGTTTGTTGGTTGTTTCTCGTTGGTTGGTCGTTGTTGTTCTTTGTTGTTTGTGCTTGTTTGTGTGTTTATTCTGTGTTTGTTTTGTTGTTGTTTGGTGGTTGGTTTTTGTGTGTGTGTGTGTTGTTGCGGTGTTGCTGTTGTTTTCTGTTTTTTTTGAGGTCGGAATTGCGGGTTGTTGGTCCTTGCTTCTTGGTTGTTGCTCGTTGCTTGTTGTGTGTTGTCTGTTGTTTGTTGTTTGCTGCGTTGTTGTCCTTGTCGTTGTCGTGGTTGTCGTTGTCGTCGTTGTTGTCGGTGGTGGCTGCGCTGGCGGTGTGGTGTTGTGGGTGTTGGTGTTGTTTCTGCTGCTGTTGCCGCCGCTGCCGTCGCTGGCTGCCATAGGGTTGTGACCCACGGTGTAGGCTAAGTCACGGGAAGCCAAGATATTTTTTGTGCGAGTTAGATACGATTTTGATATGATTGGAAAATATGGTTTTGTTACGCCGGTTTTACGATATTTTTTACGATATGGGATCAGGAAATTGGAATTCGTTTCAACAAAAAAAGTAAACTAATAGAAATCGTATTAACATCGTATTGAAATCGTATTCAATTTGTATTAAAACCGTATTTTTGCGATTTTAACACGATTTCAATACGATTTGAATACGGTTTCTAATACGATTTTAGTACGGCTTTTTGCACCCCTTGCTTTCAAGTGCATGTCCAATGTGTAAAAAAAAACGTAACAAAAACATAAATGTTACAGGAGTCGTATTGAAATCGTAAATCCGAATCGAACCAAAATCGTAATGAAAACATAAAACTAAATATTCAGGAAAATGCTAGTTAGGCTGACAGCGTAGGTCACAACCATAGGGCATTTGGAAAGTTGCGTGTGGCAAGGGTCTGACATTTTGGGGAGAACCGTCTCCTCCAAACGCGCTTGTTGCGCGTTGTGCGGGTGCTTTAATGCAAATGTTTTCCACAGGCCTTTGGGTGGCGCACCCTGGTCCCGTTGCTCAAGAGTCAAGAGCAAGCCTGGTCTTGTCACCCTGGAAATGGACAAGGCCATCAAAGCCTCATAGGCCCTGCCTGCTAAAACTTCAACTCTTTGCGAGCAGGAGGCGCAGACCCAGGCCCGCTGGGTTCCTAAGACCTGATCCTGATTGACACCCGCGATTCATGACGACAACGCTTTGATTTGTGGATTTCAAGGCAGCAGTTCTGATGAACAACGGGCGGGTCCGCTAGACTCTAAGGTAAGGGTGTACACGTTTTGTTCTTGGTAGCGGGCTTTTTGCGGATTGCTTTGAAGCAAAGCCCAACGGAGATCACCGATCCACCAACGGGTGCGGCTGGTATCGATGAAGCGCAAACACAACTGCAAGTCACTCCCAAGCATTTGGCGGGAAAAGGAAAGCTGACGTTGGCCTAGCCCAGCCTGCCAACCAGGCAGTAGCACAACGGCAGTAGCAGGACGGCCGCTGTCTTTTCCTGTCTTGGTGATGCTGGCCCTTGCAACTTTTAAGAATATTGCTAGTGTTGGCATGAGTGAAGCTGGTTTTGGCACACCCAGAAAATCTAATCTTGGCCCAAGTACGGTGTCCTTCTTGACCTCAGCAAGCCAACAGAGACTGGTCATTCCCCCCTGGCCAGCGGAGGTCTCCCCATATAAAATGGATTCGGGGTTCCTCCGCCAATACAATTGCATGTCGCCGCTAGGTGGTGGTGCGGCGTGGGCCCAGCACGAAAGACCCGCCCCTCGGGGTCATGCAGAAGGCCACGGCGCCCAGGCTGTCGAAATTCCTATTGAGCATCCCTCCTCAAACCTGACCTCAATGATGCGTGATCAGTCCGTGTTTGGCCAGCCCTTGGGCCCGAGACGCGCCGCTGATGCGGAAGATGCTGGTTTGCTCCCGGCTCCTGATGACGGTTCGTTGCACACAACCAACTACAGCAATGACGCTTGCCTCGACGCCCTCATTGACGGCTTCTCCAAAAGGTTTTTGGAAACTTAGGCCTTCAACAGCAACCGCAGGCTGTATTCAGGATGGCTACCGCTACTGCTACTGCTGACAAGGGTTGATCATATTTGTGTGTCACCATTCCCTGGGTTTACCGGTTGCAATGTGACGTCTTGCTTGTCTAGGTCTACTTGAGTTTCCCCAGCGCATCTCAAAGGTTGCCAGTTTTTCAGCCGACGGTGCTTTGCAGCCTCGCTCATGGTTTACGGGGATGCACTCCAAATCTGATTCATATCAAAAAGCTCTCAATTCATATCATAGACAGATCACACCTGTTGCGACGCTGAAATCGGGCCAGGGAGATGTCGTCGGAGTAAGGCGGCGACAAGGTGATTGGGTGGAGCTTGTCCAGGAGCGCAGGGGAAGGCGTTGGAGTGCCCGGAGCAAGCAGTTGTACTTCCTGGTCACACGTGTAGTGAGGGCGCAGATGAACCGCCAGGTTGTTAGCGCCAAAGGTCAATCGGTCGTTGCTTATCCTGTGCTCCGGCGCTGGGAGTGGACGCCTTAAGGTTTCAGAAAGGGCGCCTGTTTTTCCTAGCTTGGGGTATGAAGGTGCGCTGTTTGGTTTGCATTCCTTTAAATGAAGCGTTCTCACAGAAACCCGTAATCAAACCCTTTCTTTATAGCTTCCCTCAGCATCTGTAGCTCTGCGCTCCTCTTCAAGGGGGTCAGGGCGGGCGGGGCGGGGGAGCAAAAGCCAACAACAACGCTCCGCTGTGTTTTGTCGTTTTTCCTCCCTCGCCCTTTCTTGCAAAGTTCAAGGATGTCCTGCTTCAACAGCTTCCTTGGAGTTGCTTAGAGCTAGCTTAACTTTCTGGAGGGCGGAAGCTTCTAATGCGCCTATAGAAAGAGAAACAAAACATCCCTGCCCCACGCCCGCGCACCTTTTTGGCCGAGTTGGCTGCCGCAGTCGCGTTGGCAGGCGGAGCGTCCTTGGCTTTCTTCCTTGTTCTTTCTTTCTTTCTTTCTTTCTTTCTTTCTTTCTTTCTTTCTTTCTTTCTTTTTTTGTGTGATTTTTCCTTGCTTTCTAAAATTTGTTCCCGGAAGCATCCCGAATTATTTCTTCTGTGCGGAGCCCTTGGAATAAAATACACAGAGTGATTACACAGAGCCAAGTTGCACAGAGCCAAGTTGCCCAGAGCCAAGCTGCGCAGAGCCAAGTGGCCTGCAGCGCGCGTCCAGCTCAGCTTTGAAACAGAGCAGGGGCCTGCCATGTTCCAGACAAAAGTAGGCGTAGGGAAACGCACGCCAATCCAGTGCGAGGCCACGTCTACCCCATTAGCGGCACGCTCCGCGCACTGCTCCGTCTTGCATGAGCGCGCGCTGGCTCATTAGCATGTCTTTTCCAGCACCACTCGACAATGCCAGTCTTGAGACACTCCTTCTCATCTTTTGTGCTGTAGTACAGCGTTCCATCGGGAAGCTGTCGCCTTCTGCGCGCCAAACATCGCACGCCAGACATGGCACGCACTCTTTGTTGCCTTGTGCTCGCAGCGCTTCAGCCAGGCTCGCTTGCGCCCGCGAAGTCTCCGCGATCCACAGAGCCAAGTTGCATCGCGCCAAGTTGCGCAGAGCCACGTCGCACAGAGCCAGGTTGCACAGCCAGGAGGCTCCAAGTCCCAAGTTACCTTGGCTTTTTGAGCTAAGATGTCTTCGGCCACTTGCGCTTGTTGGCCCCGTAAAGCCATGAAAGCTCGGCCGAACGGCCGTGATAACTCGCGCGGTAAACTGAAAGGCCGTTACTACGCCGTGAAAAAGCCGTAAAAACTCGTGAAATTTCACTCTCTGGGTTATCTTGTGCTCACAACACCAAAAACCTCCTTAGCTCATACGGCCTAAGTAACTCGCAAATCGGAGCCCCCTGGAAGGCCAAGGTTAGGTATAGAGCTTGCGCAGAGCTTCGGCCAAAGGAGCCGTGTAAGTTAGTTTGGGTTTCTAAGGCGCCGGGGTGGGAGCTTGATCATCGCTCGGGATTGCGACGCTCTGCGGGGATCCGCGTAGTCGATGTTTGAAAACTGAGGATTTTTTACGAGTTGTGGTCTGCTCGCGCGGCCTTCTGCGGACATCCGCGTGGTCGATGTTCAAAAACTGAGGGCTTTTTATGATTTGTGATCTGCGCGCGCGACCCTCTGTGGAGATGGGCGTGGTTGATGTTCAACAACTGAGGACGTTTTACGATTTGTGGTCTGCGTGCGCGACCCTACCCTCTGCGGAGATCAGCGTGGTCGATGTTCAAAAGCTGAGGGCCTTTTGCGATTTGTGATCTGCGCGCGACTCTCCGCGGAAACCCGCGTGGTCAATGTTGAAAAAACTGAGGATTTTTGCTTACGATTTCTGAATTCTGCAGGGCATCGCGAAACATGAAAGTCCCTCTAGTAGAAATCCCACACAGTCGGCGCGGAACTATGCTACCTTTGGGTGGAAACATTCAGGTAAAAACGCATAAGCCGCACGTATTGCAAGCCCGCGCTGCTTCCCGCGCCTGTCGGGCAGAGCAGCAAGGGCCTTTAGGTTTACGCGTGGGCATGGGACCAACAAACGCAGCCATCGCCGCTCGCCGCAAATGTTGATCTCGGATCAACTTGATTCGTTGCGTTCACTGTGCGGGGGGGGGGGTCCGGGTTGGGTTCCCCTGAAATAGAGACCCCCCTGCCGCGTTTGTACTCTAATGGGGGGGGTTACCACCCTGAAGCCTTGAATATTTTCAGTGGCTGGTTTTCGGCTGAGTAGGTTAGCACCCTCTTTTTTTGTGTCGACCCCTTTTTTATTTGCGCCTGAGGTCATAGTGACCCCACATGTTCTTGGCAGCCTGGGCGAACATAGGGATTAGAGATTGCGCGCTGGCAAGACTCAGTATTGGTAATGATAGTAATGATAGGTTTAGCAATGGCAATACTGAACTTAGCATTGTGAACCTAAGATTCAGTATTGTCAATACTAAGTTTTCGGAATTTAGGATAAAGTATTGGCATTGCTAGATCTTGTAAATCTTGGCAGTTTCGGGATCTAGAAGATCAACTCTGATTGGCTATTACTGCGAGGTTAGTATTGGAATCTGAGACTACGTGGTGGCAATTCTGAAATGTCACTGAACTTGTGGGAATGTACAATTTGTCACCCTCATCCAAAGCCCCGGATTCCCTTATTGCCATTACCAGATGTGGAACACGCTTTGGTAATTGGGGTCGCTTAAAGGGCACCAAACATGGGCCAGCAGAACACAACCATCCGGGCAAACAAATCCGGGCAAACAGCATTGGGGATTCGCTTTTTGTTTGGCCCGAAGCCACGAAGTGTAAGCGAACATCTTTATACAAGAGCTAGAGGCCAAACAGTCACAATGAAGCCCTGATTCTGTTGAATCTGGTTGCTTCGTGGTTCTGACTGTTTTGTGGTTCGCTTGAATGTCACGGCGATTGGCAATACTCAATTTCAGATTTGCAATGCTAAGTTAAAAGTCTTGGCTATCTTTTCTTAAGCGTTGGGAGTCTGAGAGCAAGTCTTGGCTATACTAACAGTGGCAATACTAAATTAAGTAGTGAGAATCCAGAGTATGGTTTGGCAGGTCTCGATTTAGAATTAGCATTGCTGAGTTAAGTATTGGGAATCTGAGAATACGCCTCGGAAATCTTCAATCGAGAACTAGCAATGCTAAACTAGGCGTCTTGGCAATACTAAGTATAGAATTGGCAAGGCTAACATTAAGTACTGTGAAACTGAGAGTAAGGCTTGGGAAAGGTTAGCCCCTGAAGATTTTAGGTCCGGTCAAAGGGGTTGGCCTTTGGGGTTAGCCCCGTGGCTATCTCAGTTTGCGACCTCTTTCCCGACACCCATTTTGTTTTCGCCGAGGGGCTAACCTTTTCTTCTCGCGGGTCCCCTACTCGGTAACTTTTGTGAGGGTTAGCGCCCCTATTTTTTGAAAAATGGTTACCCCCCCCCCGTTTTATTTCAATAACATGGGTGTCCCAACCCTCAAAGAAAACAAGACAGGGGGATGAGAAGAACGGCGAGGCTTTTTGCAGCTCTGCCCTCGCGCGCCTTCCGCCCGCTGATTGTTGCAAACGAGGCGTCCACCCCCCACACGATATGTTAAAGAGGGTGTTTGGTCCAAACTCGGGACTGTCCAGAAGAAGCGGCTGTCAAGTTGATTGCCTTGCAAGATCTTTCCTACGATACTTCCAAGCCTACATCTCGTAGGTGCTTGCGTTGTCCCGTGCCATTCAGAGAAGAACCAGGTGCTTCGATCTTGACCCAGGGGCTTCTTCGGCCTGGTGAGTTTGTGGGCAATTTGGACAACCGAAAGAAAAGAAGGATTCCTACGGACGCCATGACAGTGACCCACATGGGTGCTTTACGCAATTGTGAATGTTTTGGTTGATTCTGAAAGGGAGGCCACAAGTTTCAGGGGTCCCCAACTTTGAGAATCATTCCCAAATTGTTTGGCTTCCAGGACTGCGAGGTTCGCTTCAAGAAGAGGGAGGGCGCAGAGCAGGTGGCCGTCGGGGCGCCCAGAGAAATCGCACGGTTTTGCCGCGTTCTGGGAAGCCACGGTTCAGCGCGTGAACATCATGGCCGCTGGTCTTCTGAGTAAACCTGCCAACGCCCGGAACAACCCCAAAAAAAGCAAACATAGAACTTGAACTTGCACAGTCCTCCCCTTACGAGGGAAATGATTTCTGGAGCAGGTCCTATAGATGTCGTGTAAGCCCCGTTTGGCTTTTTGTGATTGGCTGTTTAAAGCATATTGCCGCAGCCTTTGTCGGCGGCGTGATGCTTCATTCTGCTGGCGGGATTGCGCCCGAAGCGGCATCAAGGGATGAATCCGGGGCCAATGAATTGGAGGGATTCTGGTTCGATGCTGAGGCCATCAACCCCTTGCGCCGGCACAAGGCCCGACTCCCTTGGCGCGCCGTTGTGCTTGCCTTTGTGTGGCCACACGGGCTTTCCTACTGGAATAGCGCAATGGCCTTAAGTAAAGGACCATAGGTCTTTGAATGGTGCTGATGGGCAACGGGCATAGCACCAAGTCGGTGTTCAAAAGGCTTCGCGTTGCCAAAACAAGGGCCTGCGGCCGATTTGGTGTGAAAAGGGCGCCGGACCCGATTTTTGTGGAATACTCGGTGCCCAAGGCTGGAAGCCGCAATTTACCGACTGGAGCAAGCTCTACGTGACTTCATGGTCTTAGTGCTTTAATGAATGTTGGATTCTCCTTAATGTGAACCTCCTCCCCTTCCTTGAGCAAAGGAACCATTCACCGCGGTCCTCCTTAGCGAAAATCCGGGGATGCGTGTGGGTTAGGGCAGCTTTAAACAAAGGAGCTCCCCATGATTTGCCCGGATTATAACGAAGGGTTCTTCAGGAAAGACCTAGAGCGGATTCAACCAGCAGTAACACGAGCGAGTCGGACTAGCAAGTTGCATTAGCTAGATGCACTAGCTAGTTGCACTAGCTAGATAGCGCTAGCAAGATGCACTAGCAAGATGCGCTAGCCAGTAGCACTCGCAAGATAGCGCTAGCAGAATTTGCGCCAGCAGGCGTCGCTAGCAAGTTACAGTGGCGAGTTGCACTGGCAAGCTGCGCTAGGAAGTTGCGTTGGCAAGTTGCAGAAGAGGCTGCTTTAGCGAGCCGCAACAGCAAGTCACACAAGACTTCAGTGTCTTACACTAGAAACTATCTTATGAACTCGCGCCTGAACGAAACAGTGTGAAGCTCGACAAATATAACCTACTCTTTTGAAGGTGGCGGGCTTGCGCTAACTTGGCGACTTAGAAGCCGACCTTTTGCGGGGATTAGTGTGGCTGATGTCAGAAACAGGACTTTTTCGACTTTGGCGGCGCTGGGGGCCTTTGGGTTGGAGTGGCCGATGTCGGACCGCGGGCTTGAAAGTTTGCCTTGTGGTGTGCGCACCTGCTCTTGGAATCGAGCGGCGCCGGGCTCGAATCCTGTTTGGCCCAGGCAGCAGCGTCTAAGTTGGAAAGCGAGTTCTCGAAGGGAGCTTGCGTAGCTCCAGCTGGAAAACCGCAACGTTTGTTGCATGCTAGGTGCACTTTTGCAGAAAATCGCAGCTTCTAAGTACGAAACTGGCACGCGAAGTGCACTTCTGCAGCTCCGGCTGGAAATTCGCAACTTTTTAAGTGCGAGAGTAGTACGCGACATAAACTTTCGCAACTCCGGCAGGAAAATCGCAACTTTTGACTGAGTGCGGAAAGTAGTACGCGAAGCGCACTTACTTTCGCAGCTTTGGCAGGGAAATCGCAACGGTTAAGTGCGAAAGTAGTACGCAAAGTACACTTTCGCAGCGCCAGTTGAACTACAAATTAGTTCGCAAAGTACACTGTTGGAAGGCTTCGGCTGAATTCTTAACTACAAAGGTAGTGCCCCAAGTGCACTTCCAGAAAGCTTTTGGCTGGCAGATTTCAACAACGAAAGCATTGCACGAAGTACACTGTCGCAGGTCCGGTTCGGCAATTTGTACGCGCGTCAAAAGGCTGCTGTGTTGTAGCCAGCGCTGCTTGCCCAGAGACCTTGCTCATCGAATCCTGTCAGAGAAACTGGCTGAGAGAACTTGCTCAGAGTACTTGTGCCAAGAACCTTGGAGAACTTGCTCAGAGGAACTCGCTCCAACAGCCCGCTCAGAGGAAGTTGCGCGCCGTGCATCTTCTAGTGTGCTGCCCAGACTTCCTGGCCCCAAATGCTACACGATCCGAAAAAGCAAGACCTGATAGAACCTCTCTGCGGTCGCGTCTCTCATCAAGTCTTTCGTCACGCTTTATGTCATGTCTTTCGCCACGCATCTTGTCTCTTGTTACGCTTCTCCTCACGTCTCTCGTGGCCGCCGCCTCTTCCCTCTTGTCTCTCGCCACAAATCTTGGCGCATCTGCTGCGTGCCACGTCTTTCTCATGTCTCTTGTCACGTCTTTTCCTCACTTCTCATGTTCGCCCTTGTCTCGTGTTACGTCCGTATACTTAGATGAGCTGTGGCGTTGTGAACCAGATGGAGAGGTCAGCCCACTTAGCCTAATTAGTTAACTAGCTTGCGCTAACTCTTACCTCAGCAATGCTTGCGCCTCAACAAGATCACCGCTTAACAGCAGCAGAGCTACGTGGCTAGCTATCCCCTAGCTAGGAGGTTAGCCGTCTTTTTACTGCTTACTATTACAAAGTCTAAAACACGCTTGCGTAATCAAAACAGGTTTATAAGACAACAAATTACAAATTTACAGTTGCAGCGTTGCGTTTCCACCGGGAAGATGTCTAAAACATCATTTTCCTTGGAATGGTGTGCACAAAACTAGAAGATCCTGACCATGTAATGTTACACCTCCTTTAATGATAGGGTCCTCTAGTGTGTAAAGTTTTTTTTCGCAACTCAGGACCCTGTGACTGTTTAGGGGTCCTCTATTGTCACAGGACTTTACTCAGCCCCTCTCAAGTGACACCCCTCAGGTGAAAAACACTTAAACATGTGTTTGAGGACATTTGAGGGAACAGTTTGAGCGAGGTGTCTCCTGGAAGGTTTTGAGCAAAAACCTGCAATTCAGCAAGTGCTCAGGAAGGAGTGGGTTGAAGACGTTGTGTCTAAATATCTCTTTTAGGGCGAATTATGCTTCAGCCGGATCAACTAAAACACATCGCTCCAGGGAACTTGAGACATCTGGGGTTCCTTGCTTCTGCAAGGATAAGCACACAGTTTGCTGGAGCTGTCTGTGCCTGCTGGAGCTTTATCAGAACTCGGAACCCAACTGTGGGCAATGAACCTCGCAGCGGGAGAATGTGCGATTTGAACAGTTGCTTATTTGTTGCCACAGTTCATTGCTCCTCTGCTTGTTTTGATGCTTTTTTGAAGCATTTAAGCGCATTTGAGAGCATTTGAGTGCATTCGAGTGCATTTGAGTGCATTTGAGTGCATTAAAGCTCCCTTCAGGGAGAAGCAATTCATGGCCATTCATTAAACACTTGAGTCAACGCGGTTCACCTTCCATAGGGATTGTGAATTGAAATGCTCATTTGGAACAAATAGTGTGATGATGATGATGATGAGTTCCAAGTCTGGTAGATAAAAAAAGGCCTCAGTTGATTCTGTTAGCCAACATGCTTCAGTTGAAACCATGCAATTAGTAAAGACTTACCAAACATGGGGCGCACATCTTTGCACGCATCAACGGGACATGCCACAGCTTCCATTGGTCCGTGCTTTTGAGTGGGCTAGGCAATCGCACCCAAGAGAGGGTACAAGCAGGGTCGAGCAAACCAGCGCACATGTGTCAGGGTTATTTGGGCAACAACTGCAACGGCTTCAAACAGGCGTGACACGTTGACCAACATCGAGGCAGATCGCTCAAACACCACACATTTGGAAAAGAACATTTAAGAACATTTAAGTTTCAAATGGACTTAAAAGGACATAACAAGACTTAAAAAGCCCAAATAAGAGATAATAAGCCAAACTGAGAATTATGAAGTGCATTTGAGAAAGCGTTGTTTTGAAGATTGGCATTTAAGCTGGATTCACCTGAGGGGTGCCACCTGAGGGGGGCCGAGTAGGGTTCTGTGATATTGTAGAAAGTTTTTCCCCTCCAAAGAAAACAAAAACCAAAGCCTTAGCCTTTTATGTTTAAAGGTGGCTCATCCTAAGCTCTCCCCAGCTCAAAGGTTAAAGGCCTGAGGTCTAGGAAATCCAGTTTGCAAGTTGCGCTTAAACAATCAAATTTATGATAACTTCTTTACAAAAAAGGAAGGTGAATCACAAAGGGGGTTGCCCACAACCAGCGCGTGGGGAGGTGTGCGGAGAGCATTCCTCCTGGTGGTTCGTTGTGACTTGCACCATTCAACATAGACGATTTGCTCAGTGGGGCTGCAGATGTTTGCCCTCAAGGCTTACAAGCGATCAATGATGTTGGACCCAACTGTAAAGAAGGAGGAAGAAGAGGCTATGAAGATGTAGGCCGGGCCACAAGTGAAGTGGCAAGCTACGCAGAAGGCGCTTGTGAATGAAAATGCGTGCGCTTTGAGCCAAGCAGCGAAGCTTCCAGCAGAGAGATGCAACTCAAGTTAGCTCCAGGCTCAAGGGAGGAGCGGTTTTTGCCGGTTGCGGCCTTTCACGGAACAATTCATAAAGACAGGGCGACAAAAAGGGAGGAAAGGAGAAGAAGGTTGAAGGCGTTGCTTTCCGCGCGGGCTGTGAAGGATCGTACGGTGGCAAGAGTTGCTTGACTGCTGTGTGTCACCCGTGACCATGAGTTCCAAGCTCTAGCGGCTGACACTTCCATTGAAAGACACACAGCTCAGGCCTGGCCCACAGGCTCAATGTGGCTTAGGCAGTGAAGGCCTGGGTTGGCTGTTTAGCACCTGATACCAACGTAAATGTGGTTGACTCATGTCTTTGCTATTTGCTAGCAGGCCATTGCCGTGTCAACAGCCCTCCATATTATGCTGCCAACTCGCTGGATATGCAGTTTGACTGCTGCCAGCATGGCTTTGCATATTACACTGAAAGCTTTGGTTGCAACTGTCCTTGCCCATGATGGCTAGGAGACATGAACCAGCGCAATGCTTGCTGACTTTGGCTGGGCCACGATGGCTGCTTCTAAGTTTGCAACACAAGGAGTGCCGAACAAACTGCACATCGTGTGCCAGATGGCTGCCCATGATGTCGCATGTGCCACGATTGCTTCTAATGTGACTTGACAGGGCACAAGTGAGACGGCGCCTGCTGCGCCACACATTTTTGTGTGACTGGGGGTGCCACCTCCTGCGCCCCCCAGCAAGACTTCTTTCTTTGTTTTCCATCGTGGCCCTACTTTTGCTCCTCATCTTGACTTAGATTGGGGTTTGCACAGTGGTGCACTGAGCCAAGTTCCCACTGCTGTCATGGCTGTGTGTTCATGCTGCATTCATGCATGAAATATCCCAAGCGCGTTGCAAGCTTTCACTTGCAACAGTGAAGGTTGTGCGGCAGCAAGGAAAACAAATTACGTGAGCTAAGTGTTTAACTTTTGACAACTTAACCCTTAGTGACTGCTTGCTAAAACGGCTATTCGTTTACCTACTAGGAAGCGTTAGTATCCTGGGCTCAAGAAAGCCTTGTAACTAACTAGCTTGCATTAAAACCCTTGAGCTCTGTAAGTGGTTCACAAACCCGCAGCTCATCTAAGTACGTCAGGACTCTCGCGACGTCTCGCGTGACGCCACGTCGTCTCACGACCCAAGCTCCAAGATACCGCGCTTGCCGCGAGAGTGTAACGCACGCCAAGAACTGCCATGAAATCTGCGCGCTGCGCCTGCCACGGCATCTGCGCGTGTTGCTCCGAAGCGCTGCGCCTGCCACAAAATCTGCAATCTCGGAAATCAGCGCGCCAAGCTCCAAAGACTACGTCTAGTTTCGCTGCGCAGGCGCAGCGTTTTGGAAGGTTGCGTGTTCGCGCGCCGTGCCTTTGCGACTTGCGCTTCAGGGGTTGCCGTTTTGGTGTGTCTGGCTTTGCAGGGGCGTGCAAGCGTTTGCGCGAGTGTCATTCGCGATGGCCCTGTGCAATCGGCTCGTTTTGGGGTATTCGAGTGAAGTTTGTTAAAATCTGTCGAAATCATTATGGCACCGCAGTCCCGTGCTAATTGTGGACGCTTGTCGTAAACGTGTCAATTTTGGGTTTCGTGACAGGCCCAGCGCCTAGGCCCCTTCAATATCAGGAACCCTTGGTCCAGCAAGACACAGCTTCATGCCACGGGTGCTTGCCGGCTTGGCAGACCTGTGACTTGATGGTGGCCATAGAAAGAGGCGACATCAATAAACAGCATAGGCTTTGCGCCATGCGCAGGACAAGCCGGCTGCTGATTGCTGTAAGGGTGGCTACATCAACGCGGCTTCCAGCTACGGCAAGTGAAGGCGCTGCATGGTTGGCATGAATAAATTTGCGCACATCACGCGCGTCACTTCTAGCTGGGAAATGGATGGAGAAAAGGAAACGCGCGCTGCTGGTGCCGACAACTCGATGTGAAATTGTTTATTCATGAGGAAACAGTATTGAAGGAAACAGCATTGAATGGGTGACTACCTAGGAATTCATTGATTTGGCTCAATCAGTTCAAAGGTGGTAGACTGACAATTAAGGGCCCTTAGTTGACATACATGTTTGGTGGTTTCTAATGAAAGGTCCTTGGCTGAAATACCTGTTTGGTTGTTCCTAATTGCTGAGGGTCCTAACGTGGAGTGACGATTTTATGAAACTGGCTTAAGGACCCGATCCTTAATTGAGTTTCCTGGCGACGTGTCTGATATCCCTTGTTGGGTGACCGAAGCTGTGTGGTCTTCAGTTGACCAACATTGACCTGGTGGTAGGCTTCAGTCATTGGCTCTTCTTCAAGTGTTCAGTCCGTCTGGAACCAACATACTCATAAGAAATGATTGCGTGGGCGTGGTGGGTGTGCTGTGTTTGCTGCTCATGGAACCAGAGGGCCAAGATAACTTCAGTTCCCGCTCGGGTTGGCCACACGCACCCAGAATTTATGTGCACTGTCAATGCGGCGCGTGTTATCCAGACCACAGCTGGTTGCAACAGTCCGTGCGCTTATGGGTTTGCAACTTGTGTTGTAGTCAACATTAGCGCCAATGCCTAACACATCGGTCCCACATGAAGGTGGCTCTCTGCAATGTCTTGTGTGT
Organism: Effrenium voratum; assembly: GCA_963377175.1. Taxonomy (NCBI): domain Eukaryota; class Dinophyceae; order Suessiales; family Symbiodiniaceae; genus Effrenium; species Effrenium voratum. The sequence continues at coordinate 580,097 of CAUJNA010003314.1, forward strand.
CTTAGGGCTTATGGGTTGCATGCTTGACGGTAGGCCTATGATATAGCACGGGTTGTAGATGCACATGTTTTCTGCATCCTGCGTGTGACCATAGCTGTGGGGTAGTAACAGCATTTGGTCTTGCGGCGCAGAAGGCAAAAAACACTGCTGCCCTGATGGCACACGCACGTGTCATGTGCTTGGGTTGGGTTCCATAGAACGCCATCATGGCTCATGCTTGTTGCTGAATTTTCATAACTGCTGCATGTTCATCTCAAACATCCACTTTGCATTCTGGTAGCGGCACTGAATCCACGCGCTGCAAATGCTGTGTGTTGCGCATTTTTCCACCTTGCTTGCACTCGCTGGGACGCATGTGTTGGCCAGCCATGGCTGTCCTGGCAGCAATGTGAGCGGTTGGAAAACCCCACATTGTGGACATGATGCTCTGCTGTGGGTTCAGATTTATTTGTCAGGGAAGCAGAAGCAGCTGCCTAGCCTATACGATGTAGACCGAGCAAGGGTGCATGGCTGAGCAGAGCTACCACATGATCAGGAGGCTCAAAGGGTTGTCCCCTGCCCTTGCGACCAAGGTTTTTCTGTCCACCCAGGGCATTGTGTGTAACACAGCGTGTAGCAATTTCACGCTGGCACCTGACTGTCGAGATTGCAGGGGTTGTGGCCTGTTGAGACGGTCTGTGGTTGCTTCATGCTACGCGTAGCCAGAGTTTGCTTGGGGCTGTTCTGACACACTCCCTACCAGCTCTAAGAATAGCCTGGCTAGACTCTTGTTGGCCTGGTACCTGCCAGTTCAAGATGATGGGCCTCAGGCTCCAGAGTTGCTGGTGTGAGCAGCGTCTGGCTTGCATAGCTTGCGCTGCTTCACCATACACCATGCAGGGCGCCAGGCATGTGAGTGGTCCCACAGGTTGTTGCTTCAACACAGTTGTTTTGAGCACCTCAATTCATGAGCCAAAACCATACACCGGTGATGCGCAGAGCTTGTGAGGCTAGAAGGAAAGATTGCGTGTGGTTCATAATCCAGACAGTGTTGGGTGAACTGTTGTTGGACCACATGTTGAACTGTCTATGGTGTTGCTCCATGGTCATCACACTTTCCTGAAGAAGTGGGTCTTGTGGCACAATGCTGTCTTGCCACAGCATGAAGACAGCTTGCTGTATCAGGGTGGCCTGGGGCAATCATTTTGCCTTATCCTTGAACTCCTGACAAGCGCGCTGGATGAGCCATGGACATCTGCAAGACCCTGCATCAATATGTTGGTTTGTGGACTTTGCCCAAGGGGAAATGTCACAGCCAAGAAGAGTAAAGCAAACAAAGATGCAAACACTTTCAAAGCTTCAGCTTCGGAGCGCTTGCCGATCTACCCTGTGATTGCATACTTTATTCAGCAAGCGATGGTCTCAGCATGTGTTTGCTTTCAACAACGCAAGGCTTGTTTGGAGATGTGCATTGTGATTGGCTTTCTGCAAGCTCGCTCCACCACAACAATTACACCTGCTCATCTAGGCAAAGCTTTGGACTGCTTTGGCAAGATGAGTACCTGTACCGTGCCAAGCTCCATTGGCCTGCGCGCACGCCTGCTCATGCGGGTCACGTGGCTTGCTTGCCAGGCATGAAAGAAAGCAGAACGATGCAACAAATAAGTAAACTGCACTTTCAATAAGGGGTGTTGAGCAAACACCGCTGAAAGAAGTGATTTCACAAGACTTGCGCATGATGAAGAAAATGATGCTTTTAAAACACAAGCCACGCTAGTGCGCAAAGGCGCTGCCACCAAAAAACTCAAGGCCTGCTTGGCTCCGCGCAGGCAATCACAAGAATGCTACACTTGCAGCCTGCTGACCAAGCAGCAGCTGGTGATATTGTTTTGACAAAAGCTCTGCCCGGCAAGTTTGGACGCTGCAGGTGTTGCTGCATGTGTGTGGATGGCTGCACATGCAGGCTCTGCAGTTGGAGACCTACTCTTCCACCACTTGCGGCGCAAAGTGGAAAAACACAGGACCAGATTTTCAGCCAACTGCCAGCAACATGCGCGCTCAAGGATGTAGTGCTGCGATGCACTCCGGATGCAGAATGTGGAAAAGTGCTGCTGGGCTGCCGAAAGCACATGGGAAAAATACATTATTGCCATGGCTGCAAAGAACACGGGTGCGTGTAGGTCGCTCTGCAGGTGGTGGCTCTGCAACTTCACCAGCCATAATGGCCGGTCCATCATGAGTGATGGCTGGGAAAAGGTCTTGCACTGTGGCGTTGCAAGACGAATCCAAACGGGTGCCCAGGTCAGCTTTGCAATTGCGTAGAACATACATATGCCGCATCACCTGGCTGGCAAAAGCATATTTGCTCCACGCTGTAGGTGTTGAATTATCAAAGGAAGTTTAAAAGGAACTTCCGCGTTGCGGCAACTAATTGAAAGCTAGCTCTCTCAGACAAATGACAAGAGAAGGAATAAGCCCACGAGGAAAAATGCGCGCGCGTGTGGCAGAGAAAGTCGCAAAAAGCGTGGCGCTGCGCGTGAATTTGCATCTCCGGAGACGCGAAAGCTAGCCTGTCCGCGGCGTCTGGTCGGAGCGGGCTCGGAGCGGGCTCGGAGCGGTCTCGGAGCGGGCTCGGCGCCGGGACCATTGGCACGGCAACGCAGAGGTTTCGCAAGGATTCAATTGCGTGGCAGGCGCTGCATTTTGGTGAGGTCGGGTGCAGATTTCGTGGCAGGCGCAGCACTGTCGCAATATCAACTTTTCTCAAGGATTGAATTACGTGGCAGGCGCAGCACTTTCGCAAGGTCAAGTGCCAAATTCGTGGCAGGCGCAGCACTTTCGCAAGGTCAAGTACAGATTTCGTGGCAGGCGCAGCACTTTCGCAAGGTCAAGCGCCAAATTCGTGGCAGGCGCAGCACTTTCACAAGGTCAAGTACAGATTTCGTGGCAGGCGCAGCACTTTCGCAAGTGCCAAATTCGTGGCAGGCGCAGCACTTTCACAAGGTCAAGTACAGATTTCGTGGCAGGCGCAGCACTTTCGCAAGGCCAATCGCCCAATTCGTGGTAGGCGCAGCACTTTCACAAGGTCAAGTTCTGATTTCGTGGCAGGCGCAGCACTTTCGCAAGGTCAAGTGTCAAATTCGTGGCAGGCGCAGCACTTTCACAAGGTCAAGTTCTGATTTCGTGGCAGGCGCAGCACTTTCGCAAGGTCAAGTGCCAAATTCGTGGCAGGCGCAGCACTTTCACAAGGTCAAGTACAGATTTCGAGGCAGGCGCAGCACTTTGGCTAATTTAGGTACAGATCGATAGATAGATAGATAGAAAGATATGTTAAATAGAAAGTAGATAGTTAGAGAGGCACATGGATAGATAGATAGATAGAGAGATAGATAGAAAGATAGATAGATAGATAGAGAAAAAGATAGATAGATATATAGATAGATAGGTAGAGAGATGATAGATACACGGGAGATAGATGGAGAGAGGAGAAGATGGATAGATAGATAGATAGATATTTACAAACTAGATGGATAGATAGGTAGAGAGATAGAAAGAGAGAGAGACAGATAGATAGATAGAAAGATAGATAGAGAAACAGATAGATAGAAAGGTAGAGAGATAGATCGATAGATAGATAGAGGGACAGATAGCTACACGAGAGATAGACAGATAGATAGATAAATAGATAGATAGAGAGAGAGAGAGATAGATAGATACACAAGAGATAGATGGGGAGAGAGAGAGAGAGACGGATACATAGATAGATACATTTTTAAAATGATAGATGGATAGATAGATAGATAGAGAGATAGAGAGATAGAGAGATAGAAAGAGAGAGAGAGAGATAGAAAGTTAAAAAAGATAGATAGAGAAAGACTTAGATAGATAGATAGATAGATCGATAGGTAGAGAGATAGATAGATACACGAGAGATAGAAAGAAAGAAAGAAAGAAAGAAAGAACAAATAGATGGAGGGACAGATAGCTACACGAGAGATAGACAGATAAATAGATAGATAGAGAGATAGAGAGGTAGAGAGATAGATAGATAGATAGATAGATAGATAAGAAGTAGATAGCTAGATAGATAGATAGATAGAAAGATAAATAGATAGATAGATAGAGATATAGATAGATAGATAGATAGATAGAGAAAAAGAGAGAGATAAATACATAGATTGATAGATAGAGAGAGAGACAAATAGAGAGAGAGAGAGATGAATAGATAGACAGAGGGATACATAGGGAGATATAGAGATAGATAGATAGATAGAGAGATAAACAGATAGAGAGACATATAGATAGATAGATAGATAAATAGATCGATATATAGATACGCGGGAGATAGATGGAGAGATAGATGGATAGATAGATAGATAGAAAGAGATAGAGAAAGAAAATAAATAGGTAGAAAGAAAGAGAGATAGAGGGATAGAAAGATAGGAAGAAAGAGAGATAGAGAGATAGATGGAGAGATAAATTGTTAGATAGATAAACAAACAGAAGATAGATAGACAGATAGATAGATAGATGGATAGGTAGAGAGATAGATAAATCGATAGAAAGAGATATAGATAGATAGGTAGATGGATAGAGAAATAGATAGATAGATAGATAGATAGATAGATAAATAGATTCAGAGGTAAATAGATAGATAGATGGAGAGAGAGAGAGAGATAGAGGGATATAGAGAGATTTTTTGTTAGAGAGATAGAGAGATAGGTAGATATAGAGATAGAGAGATAGATAGACAGGCAGATAGATAGATAACACGAGAGATAGATAGATAGGTAGTTAGGTAGATAGATAGGTAGAGAAAGATAGATAGACAAGCAAACGAAAGAAAGAAAGAAAGAAAGAACAGACAGATAGAAAGAAGGAAAGAAGGGAGGAAGGAAAGAAAGCAAGAAAGGAAGAATGACGGAGAAAAAGAGTGTTTATATTTTTGAAACTTCCGCCCACCGGCTTCGCCGGCTCTACTGGTATTTTGCCTCCTAGCAGAAGTGTTTTAATGTTGGACCCTCTTTAATGCTTCCCCCCCCCCGAACAATGGAACCAGTCAGCTGGGCCCTCTTTAGGGGAATGCTGGGGGTCTGGGTGGGACTTGGATGAGTTTCAATTTGATTTAGTATTGGTAGACTTGAGTTTCCATTTGATTTAGTGTGGAGCTTGCTTTTGAGATTTGGAACTGAGTTTCCAATTGACTTAGTATTGCCGGAGCTTCCTTTTGAGATTTGGAACTGAGATTCAAATTGATTTAGTATTGGTAGCCTTGAGTTTCCAGTTGATGTAGCTAGGACTCACCCTCAGCTTCCATGTTTTGCAAGTGGTTGAGCTGAGTTTGTTTGCTGCGCTGCCCCTTAGCTATTTTCTTGCTCTTGCTTCTGCTGAAAAGCTCATTGCTGAGGGCGCCACTTAGGCTTTGAGCTGGGAAGAACTTAAAAGTAAAAGGCTAAGGGGATTTCAGGAACCCCCCAAAGCCAGTTGAAGACTAATCAGGGCTGGTTGCGGGCAACCCCCTTTGTGCGATTGATCCACCTTGCCTTTTTGTGCAGAAGTTCTCATAAATTTGATGGCTTGGGCGCAACTTGCAAAATGGATTTCCTAGACCTCAGGCCTTTAACCTGTGAGCTGGGGAGAGCTTAGGATGAGCCATCTTTAAAAGTAAAAGGCTAAGGCTTTGGTTTGGGAATTGTAGGCTTTGGCTTGGGAATTTGAGGAACCCCCCCAAATCAGTTGGACACTAAAGAGGACTCCGAAACAATCACGCTTTGGAGGATCGGGGTAGCGCGTGCTTAAGATTTAGCCACTCCGGCGTGGTTGAAGGTATGCGTGGCCATCACTGGTTGCAAACCATTGCCACCATGGCTTCCAAGCAGCATGCATCCAACTCCTCAGGACAGGCTTCATTCTCGGTCTCATCCAGTTGAGTCGCGGTTGCTCTCAACCCCCACCCTTGCAGAAGGACTCGGATTGTTTGGCAGGAAGCAGGGATGTGTGTCGTCCCTTTTCTGAAAGGGACAAAGCAACCAACGGTTTCACAGTGCTACTTGGGCACATAGCTTTCGCATGAGTCTACCCCGGCCGCCCTTTCTGATTTGAGCCTTGATTCGATCTTACATTTTTCCTCGCTATTCAGCACGCGGGTGCATCGCAGGCTGGCCAGGCACGTGCGCAAGCTCCCACCGAGGCAGCGCCCCCAATGTGCCCTTAAACCGACGGGCCCCAAAACTTAGCAACCGAGTTGGTCTGTGCTCTTCTTGCTGGAATGTGTAAGTTCTCTGTTTCAAGGACCCGGTCTCGCCATTTGGGGCCAGGCAGCCTGTGGTGGGGGCCTCCAGAGTAGGCAAAGAGTTTGGGGGTTCATGCCTCAACTGATAAACGTTTAGCCAGCTGCAGCGCATATTCTCCCCAACAGATGAAAGCTAGCTTGCAGGGAGGGCTGCAGAGGGTTTCCGGAGGGCTGCAGGCCAGGCTTGTTTTTTGCGCAGAAAAACATGGAGTGGCTTCGCACTACTGCCACGCATTACTCTGTGTGCGCCCTATGCCTTCTTCCGGACGGAACCGAGCAGCATCACATGTCATGTTTCATGCGAATGTCAGGCGGGCTGCTCGGGCTGCGAATATGATCATGCGGGGCCGGCGTTCATTCTTTTCATTTCGCCCCAGTTTAGCGCCCTCATGTTCTCACAATTTCCTTCTATTTCCGGAATAGCACGTGCTGCAAGAGCTCACATCAATGTTCCTCCCGGACTTCACGATTCTGTCCCAACTGAAATAGCAGTTGTGGGGCCCCTGCTAGGCGCAACAATAGTCACTCTCACAACATCGCTCAAGGCATTTTCTTGGGTTTGAAACGTTCATGCGCAGTTCAACTTTCAAGTTGCATTGGGGAGCCCGCTAGTGCGACAGCAATTGGGGTCAGCGGGAATTTGACAGTTTAGGTTGGGGGAGCAGAGATCTTCTTATTAGTGAGGTGCTGGCCTTGTCTGGCCGGCAGCCGGTTACAACAAGGTTGTCGTCATAACTTGCATGCGTGCGTAGAGCCCCACAGGGTTGAGCAAGGTTAAGGGTGCGGGAGGCTGCGCTGGTAGTTGGTTGGCTTGTCGCTTGTTCCTTTCTGTCATGCGCCTGTGTGGTTGAGGCATCACCAAGTGTGAATCTTGCTAACTTCTAACACATTTTCCCCGCACATTTCCACAAGAGTTGCAGTCCGGGGCAAGGCTGCCACAAGGCTGCTGCTTTGGAGCTGGTGTTCGTCGAGCTGGTCGGACCTTGCTCCGGGCAGTGCCATGATTGGTGGCTTGGATCGGTGGTGGCTTGCTTCTCGGGCTGCGGTTGGGCCCGGAACAAAAAAGCCTCTTGCTAAAGTAGCCCTCCCACTGGCTGCTGGTCCGCCTCCGCAGTTCGCGGCCGGAGCGCAGACGGGCGCCGAGGTGGCCACCTTGCCAGGCAAAGTACTTCCACCAGGGCGCGCAACGGGCAATTGGCGCATCTTCCTCGCACGGACTGAGGTGCGCCCAAGCCAGCGTTCATGTGCCCAACATCCTTGTCTGAGGGACAGCAGCCCCTGCTGCCAGCTGCTGCGCACTGGGTCTGGCCCCGTTCTGCGCGCTTCAAGTCGCTGGGGCAGCTTTCTGCGACACATCTGCAGAGAGTACTTGGCACGGACTACTTCCGAGCACTTCCATCTGACAGCGGGGCAGCCGAAGCCACAGGTTTGTTGGTGACCGACGCAGCTTGGGCGGCCGCGGCAGAACATGCTTGGCAGTCAAGCCAAGTTCCCCGCACTTGTGGCCACTCGGCTCGGGGTCAACTCTCGTCCTCCATGGCCTGCGTGGCCTGCCTGTCTAAGTCGGAGGTGCATGCACGGATGTCACAACAGTTTGTTACCAACGTCTGTTGCATTTGTGTACAGCTAATATGTGCGTACAGTTCGTCTGGGCGACAGGTGCCTGTTTCTTTGGAACACAGTTTCCGGGCACAAACACCAGCTTCCAGTAGTTTCCTCTGAACATAATGCTTCTGTTGTTTCTGGCTGAGTGCGCTTTTCCAAACTCAGGCAGGCGCCTGGCCAACTTTCCCTCGTGCTTCGCTGTGTCATCGCAGAAAAACCCAAAACCGTGGATCAAATTTGAGTTGTTTTTTGTTACCCCAGAAGGCCTTTTGTAGTTTCTTTTGCTTTTGTCAATGTCTTCCCAGCAGCTAGGAAATCGTGGGCTTGCGGCAGCGCCGTGACGGTTTCTGGGAAGGTATGGGGAGGTTTCTGGAAAGATTCTGGGGCTGTTGTGGTTACTTCTGCGTTTTCCCAGCGTCACGAATCGTCCACCTCCCAATCAATATTCTGTTACTATGGAAAAGCTTTAGAAAGAGACGGAAGACCTGTAAGGGTCCATGAGATACGGATATGATATGACAGATTAAGATTTTTCGTCCTTTTTCCGATGTCTCTTTACCATTTTTGTATGTCTAATGTAGCTATATTAGAGACGCAGATTAGCTTATTATCTTATCATCTCCTTTTCCTTATATCTTCATCACATGCTTTTGTTCCATTAGAAATCTACTCACATCTTCCTTTACATTTTCTATTTATTTACACGCTGACGCGACACAGCCGGCCACCGGGCACCTTGCCCTGCCCGTTCTGTCACTTCCCTTTCCGGTAAGTCCGATGAGTAGATGTTAAGATTAAGCAATTCTAAACACTTTGAGATTCTAAGGGTCTCAGATTTGAAGACTTTTGGAATTTAAGGCTTCAATGGTTTAGGAATTAAGGTTTTAAGATTCAAAGACTTAAGGTGTTTGAAGGTTATAACAGCCAGGCCATTGCCCAGCCATTTTCCATCCATTATCAGATTTCGAAGGCTTTAAGATTTTATTGTTGGCGAGATTTTCAGATTTGGCGACTTTCGGAATTTAAGATTTTAAGATCTTAAGATGTCAAGACTTCAAAATTTCAAGATTAAGAGTTTAAGGAATTTAGATTTTCAGATTGCAATAGTTCGAGATTTAAAGAATTTAAGTTTTTGAAGCTTTTTAAGATTCTGAGATTTTAAGAGTTTGAGAATTTCGGAATTTCATATTTTAAGATTTTAACATCTGAAGATTCAACGACATGAGGGTTTTAAGAAGTCAAGATTCGAAGACTTGAGGATGTTTATATTTTCAGGTTGCAAGATTCTATCTTCTAAGGTTGTAATTTTAAGATCTTAAGGTTTCAAGATTTCAAAAATTCAAGATTAAGAGTGTAAGGAAGTTAAAATATAGCCCGGATTGAAGGAAGGTAATATTTTAATAATTTAAGATTTTCAGATTTCAATTGTTCGAGGCTTAAAGAATTTAAGTTGTTAAAGCTTGTTAAGATTCTGAGATTTTAAGATTGTAAGACTTTAGGAATTTAATATTTTAAGAGTTTAAGATCTCAAGATTCTAAGACATAAGGTTTCAAGATTCGAAGACTTTAGGATTTTTTTATATTTTCAGATTTTAAGATTCTAAGTTCTAAGATTTTAAGATCTTGACATTCTAAGATTGATTGTTAGATTTTAATTTAAGATTTTAAGAATCTAAGACTTTAGGATTTTGAGATTTCAATCCAGGCCATGTTCCATCCATTTTCCATCCACTTTAGATTTTAAGATTTTCAAGTTGCAAATTTCGGCAAAATTGGCCCGACTTGGGGGACAACATCCCCAGCATCACCCGCATCGCCGGCATCATCCGCATCAATGTCCGCCAAGGATGCGGATGATGCAGGTGATGCCGGGGATGTTATCCACTATGGGCACCCCCCAAAAAACACCCGCCAAAAATCGCCTGAACAAATCCGCAAATCCTTCGCCCCTTATAAGGGTGGGCCCAGCTTGGCGCAGCGCAAAAGTTCGGCGGTGGGTCGGCGGCATGGGGCGGACGGCCTTATACCTGAAGGTAGGCCCTGCGGGCCTAGGCCTTCGGCCGTATCACGGACCACGGGGTCTGAAGCCCCCCGGTGGCCGGATTTACACGCTGACGCGACACAGCCGGCCACCCCTTCCCATTCTTGTATTTTCTTTTCCTTGAATTCCCGTTAGCTTCAGCTCCCTTCATTTCCTTGAATGCCCCTTCATGCGCATTCCTTTCCCTTAGTTCATTGTGGTTCCCGCGACTTCAACCTCGCTTCCAATTTCACGTCACTTTCCTGCACATCCCTTCATTCCTCTTCTAGGGTGTCCTTTGGCAGGTTTTAAGTTTTTCCCCTTTTTCACGCAGCAGTGGCAGCGGTGGCCCAGGACATGCCTTTGTTCCAAGTAGATCCAGAAGAGGAAGCCGGGAACTTGGAGGCGCGAAAGGAGAACTGGCTGCAACGGCACGACCAAGCCACGGGCGGTATCATGGGACTGCTGCCGCTGCTGCCAAACATGCCCGTGCGCATTACGCAGACCCTTCCGGAGCTCAAGCCTTTGCGTCTCTTCAAGAACAGCCGCGGGAAGCTCATGAACTGGTGTTTGCAGGACGCAGACGCCGAGGCCGTCCGCACGTCCACGTCCGCAGACTTCGTACTCCAAGGCATGCCAAAGTGCCTGTTCATCCAAGTGGAAGGGGCTACTTGGACGCAGCAGCCGGGCCTGCCAGCAGGTGTCGCATGCATCCGGCCTGTGCAGCAGCAGTGGCAGCTGGCGGCGGACAGCAAAGCGTCCGTGCTGCGCAGAGGCTTCCCCGTTGCATGCGACTATGCCGGCGCAGCACATTCCTTCATGGGCGCCACGCTGTCGCATGCACCTTGGATCTTGGCTTCTGGGACAGCGCCCCTTCCCGTGATGCCCAGCTGAGCGCTTACATGTGCTTGTCCCGGGTGAGGCACGGGGAGGACCTGTGCGTGAGCCGGCCTTTCTCGCCCAACCTCTTGAGCCAGGGCGACCTGATAGGCCCACGGACGCTGCTCGAAGTACACCGGCAGACGCTCACCTTGGGAGAAGCCAAAGCCCGCTTCGAGCAGGAAGCAAAGCAGCGCAAGCGGCATCCGGAAGTGCAGCTGACTTGCCGCCTCTGCAGCTTTCTGCAGCCAGGGCAGGAAAAGCTAAAGCCTCTACATGCCTTCCTTGACGACCAGGAGGCCAGCCGCTTCAGTGTCGTGGCACAGGGCATGGACAGAGTGTGCCGAGCTTGTCGCAGCTCACGCTCCGCAAGCCAGCCTCAGCCAGCAGATGACGAGAGCACGCCGTGCGCTTGGTGCCAGAAAACTTTGCTGGCGGAGCCTGGATTTTGCAAATCGTGCCAGCAAAAGCCACTCGCATGCGCCAAATGCGACGCCGCCAAGAAAGGCACGAAACGCACGCTGGCAGCTTTCAGTGTGGAGGAAATCTTACGGAGGAAACGCACGAAGGAACTGCGCCGCGCTCGCTGCAAGAAATGCGTGGCAGCCGCGCCAGCAAGAGCCACAAAGGCCAGCAAGTGCACGCAGTGTGGCCAGTGGAAATGTCGCACTAACTTCTTTGCCTTTGTGGAGAAAACGAATGAAGGCATCTGCAGACAATGCCACGTGCGAGCTTCCAAGCCGCCGGAGCAAGCGCAGATGAAGAAGTGCCCTCGGTGCGGCAAAGCTTTGCACAAGTTGGCCACGCCTGGCTCCTGGTGTGACAGCTGTGCGTTCCCCCCGTGCCAAGCCGGGTGCGGCAATACACGGCCTCGCAAAAGTGCATACCATGCCAAAAACCGCCCCAACTGGGTGTGCAGTAAGTGCGCAGCAAAGAAGTGCAGCGAGTGCGGCGGAGACCTGCCCACACATGCCGGCCGTGAGACTTGGTGCGACAGCTGTGCCTTCCCGCCGTGCCAGGGAGGGTGTGGAAAAGCCCGCCCACGGACGAGCGAATACCACGCTAAAGCACTTCCCAGTTGGGCATGCAGAAAGTGCATGCAAAAACAAAGTGAGACGCCCGAGAGCAAGCGCCGCAAGCGCGGCTGACCCAAAGAGCAAACGCGCGTGTAGCTGTGTACGGCACGCCTGTGCCAAACCAGTACTTCGTCTGGCTTGGAGACAGAGCGTAGCTCAGCCGGCCAGCGTTCCAGCAGCAAGCAATGAGTGTGGATGTGTGTTTCAGGTTGCACGTTTTCGGCAAAGTTGGCCCGACTTAGGGGACAACATCCCCAGCATCCCCCGAGACTTTAGGATGTTTTTATATTTTCAGATTTTAAGCTTTAGGATTTTGAGATTTCAATCCAGGCCATTTTCCATCCATTTTCCATCCACTTTAAGATTTAAGATTTTCAGGTTGCACGTTTTCGGCAAAGTTGGCCCAACATCCCCAGCATCCCCCGAGACTTTAGGATGTTTTTATATTTTCAGATTTTAAGATTCTAAGTTCGAAGATTTTAAGATCTCGAGATTCTAAGATTGATTGTTAGATTTTAATTTAAGATTTTAAGAATCTAAGACTTTAGGATTTTGAGATTTCAATCCAGGCCATGTTCCATCCATTTTCCATCCACTTTAAGATTTTAAGATTTTGAGGTTGCACGTTTTCGGCAAAGTTGGCCCGACTTAGGGGACAACATCCCCAGCATCCCCCGAGACTTTAGGATGTTTTTATATTTTCAGATTTTAAGATTTTAAGTTCGAAGAGTTTAAGATCTCGAGATTCTAAGATTGATTGTTGGATTTTAATGTAAGATTTTAAGAATCTAAGACTTTAGGATTTTGAGATTTCAATCCAGGCCATTTTCCATCCATTTTCCATCCACTTTAAGATTTTAAGATTTTCAGGTTGCACGTTTTCGGCAAAGTTGGCCCGACTTAGGGAACAACACCCCAGCATCACACGGCATCATCCGCATCAATGTCCGCCAAGGATGCGGATGATGCAGGTGATGCCGGGGATGTTGTCCACTATGGGCACCCCCCAAAAAAACACTTGTTTTTTGACTCCGCGGGGAGATGCTCAAAAAGCCGCCAAAAATCGCCTGAACAAATCCGCAAATCCTTCGCCCCTTATAAGGGTGGGCCCAGCTTGGCGCAGCGCAAAAGTTCGGCACATGGTCGGCGGCATGGGGCGGACGGCCTTATACCTGAAGGTAGGCCCTGCGGGCCTAGGCCTTCGGCGATGTCACGGACCACGGGGTCAGGGGCCCCCGGTGGCCGGATTTACACGCTGACGCGACACAGCCGGCCACCGGGCACCTTGCCCTGCCCGTTCTGTCACTTCCCTTTCCGGTAAGTCCGATGAGTAGATGTTAAGATTTACAAAGTCTAAAAACCTTGAGATTCTAAGGGTCTCAGATTTGAAGACTTTCGGAATTTAAGGTTTCAATGGTTTAAGAATTAAGGTTTTAAGATTCAAAGATTTAAGGTTTTTGAAGGTTGTAACAGCCAGGCCATTGCCCAGCCAATTTCCATCCATTATCAGATTTCGAAGGCTTCAAGATTTTATTTTTTGTGACATTTTCAGATTTGGCGACTTTCGGAATTTAAGATTTTAAGATCTTAAGATGTCAAGACTTCAAAATTTCAACATTAAGAGTTCAAGGAATTTAGAATATAGCCCGGATTGAAGGAATTTTATTATATTTTACTTGTTTATGAATTTAAGATTTTCAGATTGCAATAGTTCGAGATTTAAAGAATTTAAGTTTTTGAAGCTTTTAAGATTGTGAGACTTTAAGATTTTGAGAGTTTCGGAATTTCATATTTTAAGATTTTAACATCTGAAGATTCAACGACATGAGGGTTTTAAGAAGTCAAGATTCGAAGACTTGAGGATGTTTATATTTTCAGGTTGCAAGATTCTATCTTCTAAGGTTGTAATTTTCAGATCTTAAGGTTTCAAGATTTCAATAATTCAAGATTAAAAGTTTAAGAAAGTTACAATATAGCCCGGATTGAAGGAATGTAATATTTTAATAATTTAAGATTTTCAGATTTCAATTGTTCGAGGTTTAAAGATTTTAAGTTTTTAAAGCTTTTTAAGATTCTGAGATTTTAAGATTGTAAGACTTTAGGAATTTCATATTTTAAGAGTTTAAGATCTCAAGATTCTAAGACATAAGGGTTTTAAGATTTCAAGATTCGAAGACTTTAGGATGTTTTTATATTTTCAGATTGTAAGATTCTAAGCTCGGAGATTTTAAGGTCTCGAGATTCCAAGATTGATTGTTAGATTTAATTTAAGATTTTACTTTAGGATTTTGAGATTTCAATCCAGGCCATTTTTCCATCCATTTTTCATCCACTTTAAGATTTTAAGATTTTCAGGTTGCACGTTTTCGGCAAAGTTGGCCCGACTTAGGGGACAACATCCCCAGCATCCCCCGAGACTTTAGGATGTTTTTATATTTTCAGATTTTAAGCTTTAGGATTTTGAGATTTCAATCCAGGCCATTTTCCATCCATTTTCCATCCACTTTAAGATTTTAAGATTTTCAGGTTGCACGTTTTCGGCAAAGTTGGCCCGACTTAGGGGACAACATCCCCAGCATCCCCCGAGACTTTAGGATGTTTATATATTTTCAGATTTTAAGATTCTAAGTTCGAAGATTTTAAGATCTCGAGATTCTAAGATTGATTGTTGGATTTTAATGTAAGATTTTAAGAATCTAAGACTTTAGGATTTTGAGATTTCAATCCAGGCCATTTTCCATCCATTTTCCATCCACTTTAAGATTTTAAGACTTTCAGGTTGCACGTTTTCGGCAAAGTTGGCCCGACTTCGGGGACAACATCCCCAGCATCCCCCGCATCACCGGCATCATCCGCATCAATGTCCGCCAAGGATGCGGATGATGCAGGTGATGCCGGGGATGCTGTCCACTATGGGCACGCCCCAAAAAACACTCGTTTTTTGACTCCGCGGGGAGATGCTCAAAAAGCCGCCAAAAATCGCCTGAACAAATCTGGAAATCCTTCGCCCCTTATAAGGGCGGGCCCAGCGCAAAAGTATAGCGCATGGTCGGCGCATGGTCGGCAGTGGTCGGCGGCACAGGGCGGCCGGCCCTATACCTGAAGGTAGGCCCTCCGGGCCTAGGCCTTCGGCCGTATCACGGACCACGGGGTCTGAAGCCCCCCGGTGGCCGGATTTACACGCTGACGCGACACAGCCGGCCACCGGGCACCTTGCCCTGCCCGTTCTGTCACTTCCCTTTCCGGTAAGTCCGATGAGTAGATGTTAAGATTAAAAATTCTAAACACTTTGAGATTCTAAGGGTCTCAGATTTGAAGACTTTTGGAATTTAAGGCTTCAATGGTTTAGGAATTAAGGTTTTAAGATTCAAAGACTTAAGGTGTTTGAAGGTTATAACAGCCAGGCCATTGCCCAGCCATTTTCCATCCATTATCAGATTTCGAAGGCTTTAAGATTTTATTTTTGGTGAGATTTTCAGATTTGGCGACTTTCGGAATTTAAGATTTTAAGATCTTAAGATGTCAAGACTTCAAAATTTCAAGATTAAGAGTTTAAGGAATTTAGAATATAGCCCGGATTGAAGGAATTTTATTATATTTTACTTGTTTATGAAGTTAAGATTTTCAGATTGCAATAGTTCGAGATTTAAAGAATTTAAGTTTTGAAAGCTTTTCAGATTCTGAGATTTTAAGACTTTGAGAATTTAGGAAGTTCATATTTTTAGATTTTACCATCTGAAGATTCAAAGATATTCGGGTTTTAAGAAGTCAAGATTCGAAGACTTTAGGATGTTTATATTTTCAGATTGCAAGATTCTATCTTCTAAGGTTGTAAGTTTAAGATCTTAAGGTTTCAAGATCTCCAAATTTCAAGAGTAAGAGTTTAAGACTGTAGGAATTTCATATTTTAAGAGTTTAAGATCGCAAGATTCTAAGACATAAGGGTTTTAAGATTTCAAGATTCGAAGACTTTAGGATGTTTTATATTTTCAGATTTTAAGATTCTAAGTTCGAAGATTTTAAGATCTCGAGATTCTAAGATTGATTGTTAGATTTTAATTTAAGATTTTAAGAATCTAAGACTTTAGGATTTTGAGATTTCAATCCAGGCCATTTTCCATCCATTTTCCATCCACTTTAAGATTTTAAGATTTTCAGGTTGCACGTTTTCGGCAAAGTTGGCCCGACTTAGGGGACAACATCCCCAGCATCCCCCGAGACTTTAGGATGTTTTTATATTTTCAGATTTTAAGCTTTAGGATTTTGAGATTTCAATCCAGGCCATTTTCCATCCATTTTCCATCCACTTTAAGATTTTAAGATTTTCAGGTTGCACGTTTTCGGCAAAGTTGGACTTAGGGACAACATCCCCAGCATCCCCCGAGACTTTAGGATGTTTTTATATTTTCAGATTCTAAGTTCAAAGGTTTTAAGATCTCGAGATTCTAAGATTGATTGTTAGATTTTAATTTAAGATTTTAAGAATCTAAGACTTAGGATTTTGAGATTTCAATCCAGGCCATTTTCCATCCATTTTCCAGCCACTTTAAGATTTTAAGATTTTCAGGTCGCACGTTTTCGGCAAAGTTGGTCCGACTTCGGGGACAACATCCCCAGCATCCCCCGCATCACCGGCATCATCCGCATCAATGTCCGCCAAGGATGCGGATGATGCAGGTGATGCCGGGGATGTTGTCCACTATGAGCACCCCCCAAAAAACACCCTTTTTTTGACTCCGCGGGGAGATGCTCAAAAAGCCGCCAAAAATCGCCTGAACAAATCCGCAAATCCTTCGCCCCTTATAAGGGTGGGCCCAGCTTGGCGCAGCGCAAAAGTATAGCGCATGGTCGGCGGTGGGTCGGCGGCACAGGGCGGCCGGCCTTATACCTGAAGGTAGGCCCTGCGGGCCTAGGCCTTCGGCCGTATCACGGACCACGGGGTCGGGGGCCCCCGGTGGCCGGATTTATGGGCTGCCGCCTGTGCCGCCGACCCCTGGGGGTGGAAAGGCACCTGGCGAGTTTTCAGCTTGGTTCGCCTGCCGTGGCTTGAAGCAAATCCCTTTCCCAAGCCCAGATGCGTTTTCTACGGAACTAAAGACTAGGGAGTCTTCCGACCTGAAAGGGCATGAGTATAACATGCCACCTCCGTGTGGGCGATTTCCCGAAAGAGATGTTTCGACCGCGCCAACCCGTGCGGATCGGAAGAGGGAATGCTCTGTGCTAAAAGTTGCCTGAGTCTACGCGGCTGGCTTGTGACTGCAAGCCGATCGGAAGAGCGAATGCTCTGTGCTAAAAGTTGCCTGAGTCTACGCGGCTGGCTTGTGACTGCGAGCGGATCGGAAGAGGAAATGCTCTGTGCTAAAAGTTGCCTGAGTCTACGCGGCTGGCTTGTGCCTGCAAGCGGATCGGAAGAGGAAACGCTCTGTGCTAAAAGTTGCCGGAGTCTACGCGGCTGGCTTGTGACTGCAAGCCGATCGGAAGAGCGAATGCTCTGTGCTAAAAGTGGCCTGAGTCTACACGGCTGGCTTGTGACTGCAAGCTGATCGGAAAATGGAATGCTCTGTGCTAAAAGTTGCCCGAGTCTACGCGGCTGGCTTGTGACTGCAAGCTGCTCGGAAGAGGGAATGCTCTGTGCTAAAAGTTGCCTGGGTCTACGCGGCTGGCCTGTGACTGCAAGCTGATCGGAAGAGGAAATGCTCTGTGCTAAAAGTTGCCTGTGTCTACGCGGCTGGCTTGTGACTGCAAGCTGATCGGAAGAGGGGACGCTCTGTGCTAAAAGTTGCTTGAGTCTACGCGGCTGGCTTGAGACTGCAAGCTGATCGGAAGAGGGAATGCTCTGTGCTAAAAGTTGCCTGAGTCTACGCGGCTGGCTTGTGACTGCAAGCCGATCGGAAGAGCGAACGCTCTGTGCTAAAAGTTGCCTGAGTCTACGCGGCTGGCTTGTGACTGCGAGCGGATCGGAAGAGGAAATGCTCTGTGCTAAAAGTTGCCTGAGTCTACGCGGCTGGCTTGTGACTGCGAGCGGATCGGAAGAGGAAACGCTCTGTGCTAAAAGTTGCCTGAGTCTACGCGGCTGGCTTGTGACTGCAAGCGGATCGGAAGAGGAAACGCTCTGTGCTAAAAGTTGCCTGAGTCTACGCGGCTGGCTTCTGACTGCAAGCCGATCGGAAGAGCGAATGCTCTGTGCTAAAAGTGGCCTGAGTCTACGCGGCCGGTTTGTGCTGTTTCTTTTTCGAAGCGTGGCAGCACCCCTTTTTTTGGGAAGCGCCTTTTGGTTTAAGACATGTTAGTCTTTTTTCAAGACGTGGTAGTAGCAGCTGTTTTTTTGTCGACATGTGGCAGTACCCATGTTTTGGGAAGCGCCTCTCGGCTTAACTCATGTCAGTGTTTTTTGAAGACGTGGTAGTAGCAAGTGTTTTTTTCGACATGTGGCAGCACCCATCTTTTGGGAAGCGCCTTTCGGCCTAAAGTACGTGTTTTCTGTCGCCAGACGTGGCAGCACCCATTTTGATACATATTCAATATAATATGACATAATATTAGATTACATGGTAACGGTTACAGGCACAATTTTTGTTACAGACACACGTATCATCGCAGCATCCTCTGCATTACCAAAGCTGCCGATGACTGTCATGATAACTATCATCGTAGCATCCCCTGCGTTACCAATGCTGCAGAAGCGGAGATCATGATGATCATACGGATAACGATGATAAGGATAACAACCACGATGACGATGATGAAGGCGATGACTGTCATGACAATCATCATGAAGATGATAAGGATGATGACTCTTATGATAACTATCATCGTAGCATCCCCTGCATTTCCAAAGCTACGGATAACTGTCATGATAACTATCATCGTAGCACCCTCTGCGTTACCAAGGGTGCCTAACGCCATATTTGAAATCATGATGACGATGATGATTATAGAAGTAGAAGAAGGAGATGATGACAATGATGATGACGATGATGATGGTGATAACTATGATGACAATCATGATGACGATGATGACGGTGATAACTATGATGACAATCATCATGAAGATGATAAGGATGATGACTGTTATGATAACTATCATCGTAGCATCCTCTGCATTACCAGAGCTGCGGATGACGGTTATGATAACTATCATCGTAGCATCCTCTGCATTACCAAGGGTGCCTAACGCCACATGTGAAATCTATAGAAGAAAGAGATGATGATGACAATCATGATGACGATGATGACGGTGATGACTATTATGCTTATCATCATGAAGATGATAAGGATGATGACTCTTATGATAACTATCATTGTAGCATCCTTTGCATTGCCAAAGCTGCGGATGACTGTCATGATAAGTATCATCGCAACATCCTCTGCGCTACCAAGGGTACCTAACGCCACATTTGGAATGTATAGAAGAAAGAGATGATGCTGATAATCATGATGACTATGATGACAATCATCATGAAGATGATAAAGATGATGACTGTTATGATAACTATCATCGTAGCATCCTCTGCAGTACCAAAGCTGCGGATGACTGTCATGATAACTATCATCGTAGCATCCTCTGCATTACTGAGGGTGCCTAACGCCACATTTGAAATGTATAAAAGAAAGAGATGCTATGATGATGACAATCATGATGGCAATGATGAAGGCGATGACTATGATGACAATCATCATGAAGATGATAAGGATGATGACTCTTATGATAACTATCATCGTAGCGTCCTCTGCAGTACCAAAGCTGCGGATGACTGTCATGATAACTATCATCGTCGCATCCTCTGCATTACCAAGGGTGCCTAACGCCACATTTGGAATGTATACAAGAAAGAGATGATGAGGACAATCATGATGACGATGATAAAGATGATGCCTATGATGACAATCATCATGAAGATAATAAGGATGATGACTGTTATGATAACTATCGTCGTAGCATCCTCTGCAGTACCAAAGCTGCGGATGACTGTCATGATAACTATCATCGTAGCAGCCTCTGCATTACCAAGGGCGCCTAACGCCACATTTGAAATGTATAAAAGAAAGAGATGATGATGACAATCATGATGACGATGATGAAGGCGATGACTATGATGACAATCATCATGAAGATGATAAGGATGATGACTCTTATGATAACTATCATCGTAGCATCCTCTGCAGTACCAAAGCTGTGGATGACTGTCATGATAACTGTCATCGTAGCATCCTCTGCATTACCAAGGGTGCCTAACGCCACATTTGGAATGTATAGAAGAAAGAGATGATGAGGACAATCATGACGACGATGATAAAGATGATGACTATGATGACAATCATCATAAAGATGATAAGGATGATGACTGTTATGATAACTATCATCGTAGCATCCTCTGCATTACCAGAGCTGCGGATGACGGTTATGATAACTATCATCGTAGCATCCTCTGCATTACCAAGGGTGCCTAACGCCACATTTGAAGTGTATAGAAGAAAGAGATGATGAGGACAATCATGATGGCGATGATAAAGATGATGACTTTGATGACAATCATCATGAAGATGATAAGGATGATGACTGTTATGATAACTATCATCCTCTGCATTGACAGAGCTGCGGATGACGGCTATGATAACTATCATCGTAGCTTCCTCTGCATTACCAAGAGTGCCTAACGCCACATTTGAAATGTGTAGAATAAAGAGATGATGAGGACAATCATGATGACGATGATGACGGTGATGACTATGATGACAATCATCATGAAGATGATAAGGATGATGACTCTTGTGATATTTCGCATCGTAGCATCCTTTGCATTGCCAAAGCTGCGGATGACTGTCATGATAACTATCATCGCAGCATCCTCTGCATTACTGAGGGTGCCTAACGCCACATTTGAAATGTATAGAAGAAAGGGATGATGCTGATAATCATGATGACGATGATGACGGTGATGACTATGATGACAACCATCATGAAGATGATAAGGATGATAACTCCCAGGACACCTATCATGGTAGCATCCTGCGCCGTCATGACAAGTATCATCGCAGCATCCTCTTCAGTACCAAAGCTGCCGATGACTGTCATGATAACTATCATCGTAGCATCCCCTGCATGACCGTTGCTGCAGAAGCAGAGATCATGATGATCATACGTATAACGATGATAAGGATGACGACTGTCACAATAAGTATCATCACAGCATCCTCTGCATTACCAATGGTGCCTAACGCCACATTTGAAATGTATAGAAGAAACACATGATGATAACAATCACGATGACGATGATGAAAGCGATGACTGTGATGACAATCCTCATGAAGATGATAAGGATGATAACTCTTATGACGACCATCATCGTAGCATCCTCTGCCGTCATGATAACTATCATCGAAGCATCCTCCGCATTACCAAAGCCGCCGATGAGTGTCATGATAACTATCCTCGTAGCATCCTCCGCATTACCCAAAGAGCTGCCGATGACTGTCATGTTAACTATCATCGTAGCATCCTCTGCATTACCAAGGGTGCCTGACGCCGCATTTGATATATATAAAAGAAAGAGATGATATGATGATGAACATCATGATGACGATGATGAAGGCGATGACTATGATGACATTCATCATGAAGATGATAAGGATGATAACTCTTATGATAACTATCATCGTAGCATCCTCAGCAGTACCAAAGCTGCGGATGACTGTCATGATAACTATCATCGTAGCATCCTCTGCATTACCAAGGGTGCCTAACGCCACATTTGAAATGTATAGAAGAAAGAGATGATGAATCATGATGACGATGATAAAGATGATGACTATGATTACAATCATCATGAAGATGATAAGGATGATGACTCTTATGATAACTATCATTGTAGCATCCTCTGCATTACCAGAGCTGCGGATGACGGTTATGATAACTATCATCGTAGCATCCTCTGCATTACCAAGGGTGCCTAACGCCAAATTTGAAATGTATAGAGGAAAGAGATGATGAGGACAATCATGACGACGATGATAAAGATGATGACTATGATGACAATCATCATGAAGATGATAAGGATGATGACTCTTATGATAACTATCATCGTAGCACCCTCTGCATTGCCAGAGCTGCGGATGACGGTTATGATAACTATCATCGCATTACCAAGAGTGCCTAACGCCACATTTGAAATGTGTAGAAGAAAGAGCTGATGCTGATAATCATGATGACGATGATGACGGTGATGACTATGATGACAATCATCATGAAGATGATAAGGATGATGACTCTTATGATAACTATCATCGTAGCACCATTTGCATTACCAAACCTGCGGATGACTGTCACTATCATCGCAGCACCCTCTGCATTACTAAGGGTGCCTAACGCCACATTTGAATTGTATAGAAGAAAGAGATGATGCTGATAATCATGATGACGATGATGACGGTGATGACTATGATGACAATCATCATGAAAATGATGAGGATGATAACTCCCGGGGCACCTACCATCGTAGCATCTCTGTTGTCATGACAACTATCATCGCAGCATCCTCTGCATTACCAAAGCTGCCGATGACTGTCATGATAACTATCATCGTAGCACCCCCTGCATTACCAATGCTGCAGAAGCAGAGATCATGATGATCATACGGATAACGATGATAAGGATGACGACTGTCTCAATAAGCACCATCACAGCATCCTCTGCATTACCAATGGTGCCTAACGCCACATTTGAAATGTATAGAAGAAACAGATGATGAGGACAATCATGATGACGATGATAAAGATGATGACTATGATGACAAACCTCATGAAGATGATAAGGATGATGACTCTCATGACAACCATCATCGTAGCATCCTCTGCCGTCATGATAACTATCATCGAAGCATCCTCTGCATTACCAAAGACGCCGATGAGTGTCATGATAACTATGCTCGTAGCATCCTCCGCATTACCAAAGAGCTGCCGAAGACTGTCATGATAACTATCATTGTAGCATCGTCTGCATTGCTAATGCTGCAGAATCAGAGATCTTGAAGATCAAACGGGTAATGATGAGAAGGCTGACGACTGTCATGATAAGTATCATCGCAACATCCTCTGCACTACCAAAGCTGCCGATGACTATCATGATAACTATCATCGTAGCACAGGATGGTGGTCGGCAAAACGAAGCGTCCTCCAGCATGGGCATGTCGTTCAAGCCAAGGTAGAACGATGCCAAGCCGGGTCTAACGGGACACTTGAAATGTATATAGAAAACATGTAAAAAAATGAAGGTGGAGGATAAGCATCATTACGCATCTCTAGCATCCCTAGCAGCAATGAAGCTAACCATCACTACACATCGCTTGCATGTCAAGCCGGGTCTAACGGTACACCTGAACAGTGTGTAGATATAGAAAAGACTTCAGAAAACGAATCATGACGACGATTATGAACGTGGACGACTATATAGACGAGATCTACAAAAGACTTAAGAACGAGTCATGACGAGGATCCTGAGCATTGATTATCAGCATCACTACACGGCCGGAGCACCCGCAGCATTCCTGCAGCGATAGCATCTCTGGCAAGGATAGTGCCGATTCTTGCCATCGCCCTTCCCGTGCGCCTCCCCCTTTAGGCGAAGGGGTCGGCGGATTGTTTTCATTCCTAATCGTTCATTAAGTTCTAGAAGATACTGGGATATGGGATGGAAAGATTTGAGAAAATGGATCCCACCCCAAGGCCTGGATGCTTGTGGAGCACCCCAGTTTTGGCCAGCTGCTGCGGAGGGCGCGCAAGCGCAAGGCACGGCCCAGCAGATAAGATGCCAAGACCCATGAAACATTTTCTTGCTTTACGGGCTCGATCAGCTGGCCCCTGATGATGGTGAGCTTTGCGCCAATTTCTGCTGATATTTCAGCCATGCTAACCAAAGATAATTGAATACTCAGTGTTGGGGTGAATGCGCTGTACTTTCCTTTGAACGGGGTAGTTCAATTATTTTCTTCTAAACGGGGTAGTTCAAATCTTCAGCATTTTCGGACAACAAGCGCTACAACCAGACCTGGGAGGATTCAGGTTGGCAGGGAACAGCCCCAAACAGAAACGGAAGTGTCCGAATATCAAAGACGGTTTCTTTTCGGAGGCATCGCGCTGCTCGTCTAGAGTGATACTTGCAGGGCTGATGCCCGCTTTTTGCGAACCCGCTTGCCTTGCTTTCCTTGTGTGCTTTTGCAACTGATTTCTACAGGGGTCATAATATATCCCTGTGTGTGCGTGTCTGGGCCGTTTTTCATGGAGTTTCGTTTTGTGGGGGTGATGTTCAAGCCCGGCGCGAAAGGAGCTTTCAAGCGGACCCAACCCAGTCCGCCGACAGGGGGGCCTGAGCCACGGGTGCGTGCTGTCGCCTGAGAGGCACACCATGTATCAGCAGGCGGGGAGTTTGGTTGTCGGAAATCGGAAATGTGTATTTTTCAAAGGGCACCGTTTTCCCCGAGACTGAATCCGGTGCTGGGTTACATCCCCGCGCGAGCACGCGCAAGATAATGTGGTGTTCGCGAAAGATCCGTGCTTGGTTCTCGGAGGTACGCCTGGGCAGACCTCACTCCCTTGTAGTCAGGGAGATGCGCCGCACCTTTACTTGCTGGGAAAGGTACAAGCCAAAATGTTAGCCAGGCTTTTACGAAAGATGGATCTTGTTTGCAAGCGTCCTGCGCGTTGGGCCCAGGACGGAGCAGTCCCGACACAGGCAATTGGAATTATGTAATGCTGCAAGCCTGTTGGCTTTGGCAGTCTCAAGAGGTTGCCGAAGTTGAGCGTCCTCATGTTGAAGGACGTGGCCTGAACCTCATGAGCATCAAGTCTAGCGCGTTGCCACGCATATTGTCCCTGGCGTTAGTCTTGCCGGACAATTCCCCCCCCACACCGCTGTTGACCACGGCTGGCTGAACTGCGAGAAGCGACCCCTGATGCGGTTATGCTTCCTGACGCTCTGCCGGAGCAGAGTGTGTAACTGCCACACTCCAAATTTCTCCTGGTGTCAGCAAGGTGGCGGTATTGGGCGCAAACCGCTCGCTGAACATCCTCCGTTGTCCTCCGCCACAACCAGACCGCCAGAGACTCCTGGAACTTGGTGGAAAGCGTGTTGCACCAACGGCATGGCCGCCAATGCGGCAACTTCCGCGGCAAACGTTCTTACAGTTCACACAAGAGTAGTGAGTCAAGTTGTCACATGTGCTGCGTGCCATGCAGTTAGCATCCACCAGCGATCCTTTCTGGCCTGGCATGGCCTTGAAGTCTCTGCGCCGCTCGTTCTTTGCGTGAGGAGGTTCTGCATCTCCTGGGCTTGTGCCTCAGCACCCTCGTTGATGCCATCGGCAACGACGTCCTCATCAATGTCGGCAGCTCCTCCTGCTTAATGTCATCTTCCTGCTTGGTCGTTTGAGGTCAGGAAATGGCTTTGACCTTGCCACCAACATCTTATTCCACGAAGGTGACTTTCTGGAAGCAGAAGATGAACCAGGTGGACGGAAGGCACGGATCTCAATCTCCGGCTTTTTGCGATTGGAGGCTTGCTCAGCATGTGTTGTGCCACCCCATTTTGGACCCGTTTGGACGCACCACACCTTGCTCAAGCGCAAGTCTTCCATCCAGAGGTATCCCTGCTCACCGCGCAGGAAATCAATCTTGGAGTGCGGCGAATGCATTTGTTGCGAGCGCTCGGCCAGACATCACCAAGGCCACCTGGTCAAAGCCAAGTTCTTCTCCAACTAGGGTGCCGTCTAAGGAGCCTTACAAGGCTTCACAAGGAGGAGGAGGAGCTTCGCAGCAGGCATTTTCATGAGGCATTGCAAGGCATCTCAGCTTAAAGTTTCACAGTCTTACAAGGCCTTACAAGGACTGACAAGAAAGGCAACAAGAAGTTTGACAAGGCCTGTCACAAAGCCTTACAAGAGCTTTACAAGGGTTTGGAAGGTGTCTTACAAGGCCTTCAAAGGCCTCGACTTTCAAGGCCGTATTTTTTTCGTATGGGCCCTAGGCTCGTAAGGTTCATGCAAGACAGGCCTTTGTAGGACTCCTCGTGTTCTTGTAAGGCTTTTTGCAAGGCCTTTCTATCTTACAATCGCGGCAGGTCTCCTTCAACCCCACCAAACCCAAAGGCTCCGCGATTGCAAAAAATTAATTTGTCGATTGATTTTTGTACCATTTCAATCTTCGATTGAAAACAGACAAAAATCAATAGATTTGAGGTTTGGCATGTCTTGCAAGATCAAGTCACGATTGATTTTTCTATTGATTTTTCGGTTGAATTTTGCAGGCTTCGCGATTGATTTTTCGATTGATTTTTCGATTGATTTGTTTGACTGTTTGTTCTTTGTTTTTTTCTTTTGTGTTCTGTGCTCTTGAGTTGCAATCTTCATTGCATGCGTACTTCTCATTGGGCAGTGTTTCGAAGTACCTTACTCTCATTTTCACCTTGAACCACCCATGCTTTAACCATAAGATGGCTGGATAGCCATGAGAGATGGCTGGATAGCCATGAGTGATGGCTGGATAGCCATGTGCTTCACATATACTGCTGGCTTTCACACACTGCTGGCTGGATAGCTATGTGCCTCACACACTGCTGGCTGGATGGCTGGATAGCCATGTGCCTGACACACTGCTTATGAAAATCCAGCATCCATTTTGCTCCACCCCAGCTGGCGCCACCCAATGGTATGGGAAAAGGTGGAGCGAGGAGGTCAAAAACACCACAGTGGGACATGGAACATTTGCTGGATATTCTCAAAAGCTATGTGAGAAAATCTGGACTGGAGGGCTCACTGAATTTTGGGGAGTACTTCAACATAACTAGACCCATGGCAGTGAATGGCAAGGAGCTCGCAGAGCAACTTGAATTTTTACGGGGCCTAGCCCAGGTGAACCCAGAGCTTGTCTTTAAGTACTCAGAGCTTAAGAACATCTACAAAGAGCTTGAGAAGACCTTCCCTGACCTCAAGCACAAGTTCAACTTGGAGAAGAGGGCCAACTTGGCACACTACTTGAGCGATGCAACCATGATCATTTGTAGCCATGCCAGGAGGCTCCATTACAATGAGAAAAAATTCCAGGAGGCCTGCAAGAACCTGACTGACAAACAGCCATGCAGCTGCACTATTAGCACGCGTTTTGCCTTTTCTTTAAAAAACAGCTTTGACTTTTGTTCCATGTAGCCGAGGGTGGTAAAGCTAGAGGAGTTGAAGAACTTGGTGGGGGAGGATGAAGAGGATGGCCAGCCCAGCAGTCAGCAGGACTTGCCTAGCACAAAGCCATCAATCTGAGACACAAAGCACTTTGCTGAAAGAGGCCCTTAGACTTCACCAGTGCCAGCCAGGACAAAAACCTTGAAAAGCCTGATGAAAAAACCTGCAGGGAAGCCCACAGCCAATCTTAAGAGGCCAGCTTCAAAGAAGGACGCAGCCAAGAAGCAAAAGCATGACGAGACGGGAAACCTTCAAGACAGGAAGCCTGCAGATCAAGAAAACCAAAAGTGTTGCAGTGAGGGTGAGGCAGGGCAGGCAGCTTTTTGCTGTTAGCAAGTTTCACAACGTAGACCAAAATAGGAATGCAGCAACCAAGCTCATGAAGATGCTTGAAAAGGGTGCCAATCTAGGAAAGGTGCTGGTGGCAAAAGCCAACCTGTAGTGAATTTCAAATGCATAAATGTGGCTATAGGCAAAACAGGGTGATGGCTGGATAGCCATGTCGGGGTGATGGGGGGGGGGGGGGGCTGGATAGCCATGTAATAGTAGTAGCCGGTGGCTGGATGGCCACGAATGCGCATGTAGAAGCTGGCTGGATAGTCACTGGTGTTTGTCTGTTAGTTTTGAGTGTGTTTGCTGGCTGGATAACCATGTTGTGCTTGCCTGTGTGTTAGTTTTGAGTGTCTTTGCTGGCTGGATAGCCATGTTGCGCTTGCCTGTGTGTTAGTTTTGAGTGTGTTTGCTGGCTGGATAGCCACAAATGATGCGTTTGCACTTGTGCAGTTGTTCGATGCCAATTAACATGATGAAGGACTTTCGGGGTCAAGGTAGCCAAGCTCGGTCTCACAACTTAGTTGTGAGAGCCAGTGCAGCCATGTCCAGGTCAGGGTGGTGGGGCTCAGGGTGGAGTTCCAACAGTGGAGGAAACCAATGGCAGGGAGGCAGTGATCAAGAACAGCAAGGATGGAGTGCAGGGGAACCAGAGCCTCAAGGCAAAAACCAAAACAAGAACAAAATGGAAAAGGAGCCACCGCTGCCAAAGGAGGAGCCTAAAGAGGAGAACCCTATAAAGAGGAGGAACCTAAAGAGGAGGAATCTAAAGAGGAGGAACCTAAAGAGGATCAGCCTGCAGATATTGAGGAGCCAGCCACCAAAGAAGCAAGGACAGACACACCGAGGAGCTCAACAAGCTGGATGGAGAAGAGGCACGCATGGTTGATGTGCCATTTGCAGGAGGAAAGGGGTCCACCTCAGTGAGAAGCGCCCAAGGGGGCACCGCTGCACACCTCTGAAAGGAGAACATGCGGCACCTATGGGAGTGTAACGCTCCAGATATCCCATTCCCATATGTTCTGTCAGCATTATCTGCGGAGGCCTGCTTTGTGACCCAGATGGAACCTGGTACCCATGAAAGCCATAGAGCATTTATGAGGAGAGCCTTCTACCAATACCAGCAAGAAGAGATACACATCCGTGGTGGTTATGTGGAGTTCAGTGGTTTCATTCAGGTCCTCACCAACAACATCACCATGAAGGACACAGTGGACGACCATGCGTATGAAGTGGATGATGAGGGAGGGGAACCTTCTTGGAGGAGCGCAAGTGCAGGAATGAATAATGAAGAGGAGAGCCAGTGAGAGAACCCTGCAAAAGAAGTGGAGTTCATGATGGGTGAGGATGAGGGGGGTGCTGATGAGACCAAGCCAGCCAATGAAGAGGAGAACACAGCCCCTATGTATGAAGGTGACCTAGGCCCTGAGTATTTCAATCAACACCACAAGCACTTCAGTGCGTGCAAGGTATGTTGGAACATGTCGTACGTGGCAAGCACTCCCAACTCAGATCTCAGAACTGCAGAGGCTGCATGATGAAGCAGTGCAACGGCTATACAGAGGCGACACAGCCTGCAAAGACCTCTACAAGGAAAAACATGAGGAAGGAAGCCATGATGAGAACCAGAAGAAGAGAAGCCACCACGAGAGAAAAGCCACCATACCATGAGTGAGAAGCCATGACAATGAGAGGAGGCCTGGCCGGCCTTGTGTACTAGAGCTGCTCTACTTGCAGCCCAGCCACAGTGCTGAGAAACCAAGCCAATTGAAGCCAGTGAAAAACAGAGCTCATTGAGTGTGTTCATTGGTATGTGTTGGAAAATGCCAGGGAGTTGGAGTTGCACAAGTGTGCTGGCTGGATAGCCACGTGGGGGTAGTTTTGTTGGGGAATAGGTTCTGTAGTGCTTAGCAGGGCTTCCCATGTTGGTTGGTGGCTGGATGTAGCTGGCGCATGAACACACATGAATACCCATGAAGACGAAGACCCATGAAGACCCATGAAGACCCATGAAGCCCCATGAAGACCCATGAAGACCCATGAAGACACATGAATACACATGAATACACATGAATATTCATGAATTTTGCATTTTTGGGCTAAAGCAGCATTTTCTAGCACGCAAACCCGGAGCCACATTTTCTGGCAATGGCAAACAAAAGGAAAGAAGACTGCAGACAAGGAGGTGTCTTTGAAAAAAAGGCCAGCCTCAAAGCAAGAGAGTGAGGAGGATCCAAAGAGGGCCAAATTGACAGAAGAGAACATTACTACTCACCAGGCACTGTTGAAGGAAGAGCGCTCAGACCCCAAGAAAGTTGGTGAACTCATCAAACTCCTTCCACCTGGAGAGCAGCAACTTCTTTGGAAGAAATTTGAGAAGTCTAGGATTTCTGCAATACAAGGATGTCACCAAAGGGACAGGTAGCCAGGAAAAGAATCACGTTCTGCTCAGAATTTGGGTGATTGATGGTGGCCAACTGGCCAAGCGCTACAAGACAGCCATGCTGAGCTTCGAAAACACAAGTGAGAAGAAGATCACCTACATCTTCAAGCCCTGGAACAAATGGTGGACAAGTATGGGAATGAAATACAGGACCAGCAAAAGTGCCAGAAGGTTCATGGAGTTTGTGGACGCTGAAGAACTCATGTCCTTTGCCCAGAAAAAGAAGCGAGGAACTTCGTACAACTCAGGGGCTGTCAAGGCCTCTAAGGATGAATGGCTTCAACACGACGGCATGGAACTCGATGAGCTGAGTGATAAGAACTTTGGCCTGATGAAGACAAAGGTTGACAAAATGGAGATGGAGCCAGAGCTCAGGGGTTTCTTCAAGAACCAGGGAGAAGGAGTTGAAGAAGATGATGAGGATGACCCAAAGCCAATTTTGAAGAACAAGAACAAAGCCAACAAGTGGGAGGAACTCTCACAGGTGGGCAAAGCTGATGACAAGGACTCCCTACAGAAGACGCTCTTGGCCTTTAAAAGCTGAGATTACCAAGGATGAGGCAGCCCTAAGCTCGCTACTGATTGACATGAAAAAGGAGCCAGGGAAACACAAAGAGGAGATCGCCTTCGTCAAGTCAGCCATCGCCTGCCTGGAAACCAGCCTCAAAAAGTGTGAGAAGGTCTTGAAATCGGGGCTCAAGAAGGAGGAGTGCAAGAGTGCTCTGATTGAAGCATTCCAAGCTTTGGGACAGTCAAAAAAAGCGCAAAAGATGAAGCTCAAAAAGCCGAAAGCCAAAAGCCAGGAAGATGGTGAAGAAGAGGATGAGTGAGAGGGCTTGAACAGAAGCCATGGCAGCAGCACCTAGAGGAAAACATGCACCGCGCTTGTGCCCTGGCTATCCAGCCAGCCCTGGCTATCCAGCCAGCTTTGCATTTTGAGCACATGCATGTACATGTGCTTGTATGGCTATCCAGCCAGCAGTTGCATGTGTCATTGGCTATCCAGCCAGCATTTGCATGTCTTGGAAATGGTTGGTTTGCACATGCCTGTGTTCCTGGCCCAAGCACTAGTTTGTCAAGTAGCCAATTGGTAGCTACGGTAATTGTAGTTGGTTTTTTTAGGTGGCTGGAAGCCACATGGGTAGAAAAAGGGTTCTAGAACTAGAGCAGCATGGGCCTGAACCTGAAGAAGCACACTCTCCTCTCTGCACACTGCTTTTACACAAGTTTGCCCTTGGGAAAGTTTCTGCAGTTGAAGTTCAACAGTATGCTGATGCAGCTGTAAAATTTGGTGCCAGCCACAGTGATCTGATC
Source organism: Effrenium voratum (assembly GCA_963377175.1). Taxonomy (NCBI): domain Eukaryota; class Dinophyceae; order Suessiales; family Symbiodiniaceae; genus Effrenium; species Effrenium voratum. The sequence goes on from CAUJNA010003314.1 coordinate 611,259, forward strand.
AGTCTACAAAGGCTTGGAGGCCGTGGGCGAAGCCCGCAAAACACCCGCAGGGACCTTTGCAGGTTACACTTCAAGTCATTGCTCACACCTGTGCCTCACACGGTTACAACAAGTGTGCGCATTAGAGGCACTTTTGGAGAGCCAACTGTGAGCAACGAAGGAGTGCCTGTGATGCTTCCACATATGTGGGTGCAAAGTCTGGAGCATCATGAGCTACTGCAGGAAGTTACAGCAAAGCCTGGTGACCTCGCAAGTTTCTGGAAGCAACAGGATTTTAAAAAGAACAACCAGCTGCTGGCATGCAAATTGTGTTGGAAAAATGTGGACTTGGAAGGGTTCATTTTCCTTTTCGATGTCAACTTGTGTAGATTAGGAACGGACTTGCCCATCCCCTGGCTTCTGCATGGTGATGGGGCCCCATTCTCTGAAGTGGATTCCATGCAGGTGGTCAGCATGAGATGTGTGATCAGCAGTGTGAGCATTCAATATTCTGAACAAAAAGTGCAAGGGCTGACAGCAGCTGGCAGCCTATTTGGGAAGCTATTGCTGAGAGTTTCAATCACCTGGCGTCGGGGAAGCTTGCTGATGGCACACCAGTCAGAAAAGGAGTTCTTTTTGTCATCGTAGGGGATCTGGAGTGGTACTCTCAAGAATTTGGTTGGCCTACAGCCATGCCAAGCAAATGCTGCCCGTACTGCAATGCAGAAAATTTATTTGAAGGTGGCACAATGCCATTTACAGATTTCAGAGACGATGCGTGCTGGAAACGCAGCATCAAAACACTCAAGGACAAAGCCCCTGCTGACCATCCACTTTGTAAGATACCAGGAGTTTGCTGGTGGACCACCAAACTTGACCTCTTGCACATGATGGACCTTGGTGTTGCAGCCCACATATATGGGAATTTGCTTTGGGTCACCATTGAAGATATTCTGCCTGGGTCGAGG
>CAUJNA010003314.1:617205-644705 GCA_963377175.1 Effrenium voratum
ACACACGTTTGTGTTGGTTTATCTTTAAGACTTCCCAAAAACCTGGTGAACCATTGGAAAACGGCTAGAGGCAGGTTCTGACCAGGTGTTTGAGTTCGGTTACGTGGGGCTGGCCAGGTTGGCTTATATACTTTGTGGGGGCCCCACTTTACCGTAATCCCCTAAGTACAGTAGCAAAGATGCTTGAGGGAGGTTTTGGCCAGCCCCGTAAAGGCCCACTTAACTGCAATCCCTGAAGCGGGGGGGGGCTTGTGGTAGGGAAAAGTCACGTTCATTTGATGGGCGCCCGTGTTTGTATCGATTGTTCTTGGTATGAGGACACATTGGCAGACATAATGCTTAAACTATATATCACGAGGCTGCGTTGGTGTTCAGCAGGCAAAGTAGCTAGTTTTGTTCGAAGCTAACATTGGCATATGGAATGCCCAAAGCAAATGCCCAAGCATGCTGCGATGGCACTCATTGCAAGTTCAGATTGGCAGACGGACCTCTCAAGCCAAACGCCAACGACATGTCGGATGGCGCTCAATTAACTGCATATTCAGACTGGCAGATGGAATGCCTAAGCCAGATGCAAACATGTGACACAATAGCATGTTATACACCAAAGTTGCGTTGCCTTTGTAAAAAGCCAAGAGTTGCAACGCTGTCTGGGTTACAAAGTGCTTGCGTTGCGTCGCAAGCTAAGATTGGCCACAAAGCAGACGCGCAAACATGTTGCGAAGGCGCTCAAACAACTGGTTCATTGCAACCCACATTGGCAGATGGACCGCTGAAACCCGTCGCCAAGCACCCGTCAGGATGGCATGAAACCAGCCAATGTGTTGGCACCATGACACGCAGATGGCATTCCGAAAAAACTCCGCAAGAACTTAACATGAGCAGCGATCAAAAATGCTCAAAGCAATTTAAGTAAGGGAGCGCTGAAATCAATCAGCGCGGAAGGTTTTCCGCAGGCCGCGGAAGCTTGCGGAAGGGCCGGCGGAAGTTGACTACGAAATTTGCACAGCGGAAGGGCGCGGAAGGGGCAAAAGGTATCGAAATCAAATCTCTTGCTCCCCAGGCCCAACAATTGTTTCTTCGAGCAAACATAATCGTTTCTGCACCCCGGCCACAAAACCAAACGATTTTCACTGGCCTGTTTTGGCCGTCACCCTGCAAGAAGCGTCGAGGAATCGAGCCTTTTCCTCACCTCCCTTCCGAGCAAGGCGGAGTGCTTTACCAAGTCACCACGTGGGCTTCTTCTGCAATGGCCGGTTGGGCCAACATGTACTTGTCAGTTGAAGCGAAATGGTTTTTGCGCCCGGGGGGCTAAAACGATTTGTTCGGGCCGAACAAATCGTTTTTGCTCCCCGGGCACTAACAAATCGTTTTAGCTCCCCGGGCACTAAAACGATTTGTTCGGGCCGAACAAATCGTTTTAGCTCCCCGGGCACTAAAACGATTTGTTCGGGCCGAACAAATCGTTTTAGCTCCCCGGGCACTAAAACGATTTGTTCGGGCCGAACAAATCGTTTTAGCTCCCCGGGCACTAAAACGATTTGTTCGGGCCGAACAAATCGTTTTAGCTCCCCGGGCACTAAAACGATTTGTTCGGGCCGAACAAACAAATCGTTTTAGCTCCCGGGCACTAAAACGATTTGTTCGGACCGAACGAATCGTTTTGGCTCCCGGGACTAAAAATGATTTGTTCGGCCCGAACAAATCGTTTTTAGTCCCGGGAGCCAAAACGATTTGTTCGGCCCGAACAAATCGCTTTACTGCCCGGGGAGCTAAAACGATTTGTTCGGCCCGAAGAAATCGTTTTTAGGGCCGAACAAATCGTTTAGGCCCAGGCCTAAAATGCGTGGAGATTGATGTGGGGCTCAATTCGCGGAACGTTGGTGGAGGAAGGGCGCGGAAGGACGGCGGAAGGGTTCCGTGATTTGGATGCCTTGTGTGTGATGTGTTGTTCTCGCTAGCCGCGGTGTGTCGTGAGGCTTCACGTTTGCGGTTGCAAATCTATTAGGATTCGCGTTTCAGCGTCGTTGTGAGTTTGGGACCCATAAACCATTTGCTACAGCTGTCTGGGCTCCACTGAGCTCCCGGACCTCCCAGGATACGAGGCAACAGTTGGAGGTTCAAGCCCCGTCAAGCTGCAGCCTGTCAGGGACAGCAAAAACAATTTGCCAGGCCCGCGTGAATTAATATTGCTGCAGTGATCCTGTTGGCAAACGCTTTTCACGAAAGCAACGGGTGGTGGATGACAAACTCAATATCTAGTTGTTGGCTTGGCAAGAAAGAGACGCAAGCCGCGGAAGGCGCGGAAGGGAAATGAGAGCGCGGAAGCAAACACCCGCAGCGCGGAAGCACGCGGAAGCGCCAAATGATATCATCGCAATTTGGCCTATTGATTTTGATCACCGCTCAACATGTCCCTCATGAGGGGGGCCCAAAGAATCCTGTAACAGCATTCAGCCAAGTGGCTTGTTCACGCGCAGATTTGTAAATAGAATGCGAATGTCAGACGCAGACATGTGTGACAATGGCACGCGCCCAACAAAGTTGCTTGCGGTTCTTGCAAACGCAGATGGCAGAAAGAACGCCGGACACATGTCACCAAGTGTTGTGTTGCCGAGTGGTCTGTAAAGTTGCTAGTTTGGGTTCTAAGCTAAGATTGGTCGTTCCGGGCCCCTGGTGTAAGCTTCCCATTCTGAGTCGAAGCAAAAGCGAAGGCCAGCCATCTACCAAAGGCCAGCTTACACGGAAACCTGCTGAACAGGGTTACAGAATGGAAAAGCGCAGAAGAGGTCATTTCGACACATTGAACACTGCCAACACGACATGAAGTGACGCCCGTTAGCACATCTTGCCGTCCGGCCCAACGCTGGCGCGAAGCCTTACAAGTTCGCGTCTTGTGTGCTTGTAACAGGGGTGAAAAAGCGGGCTGGCTTGGTCTGACACGGGCTACTAAAAGCTGCTTGCGCGGGCAAGGAACCGTCAATACCAAGCGATTTTGCGCGCGTGCCCCTTGCAAACTTTGTCACGTGCGCGTTTCACGCTTGACGCGTGATCGTGCTTTCCTACGAGCAGCCCAAAGCTGACACAAGCGTGTTGACGCGGGATCGCAGCCGGCAGCCTTTTCGAGATGCAAGTTTGTCAAACAGTGTGAAACTCTTTCTAAGAGAGCTCAATGCCGGCTGAGTCGCGTGACAGGAGCCGAACAATCCGGCTGCAAAGGAGTCCTTCGCCGCAAAAAGCGTAGTCGGCAAAGTTATACGGGTGCAGGTGTGCAATTGCGCAGAGATTGCTCCTCATATGTTCAAAGGGTGAGACATTTCCATGTCTGAACTCTAGCGACCCGAGTCCCGCAATCTAAAAACTCTTTTGGATCAGGCTTCCGTTGATATCCCAGGTGCTAGTGTTACACTGAGCATGCTTTGGAGGTCACCGAGCGTACGTGTTCCGGCGAAAGACCGCGGCTTTACTTGTTCTCGCAGCGCCCTTGTGGCTTCCCGCGGCTGCTTTGCTTAGCAGAAGCGGCAGGCCGTCCTTCGCGACGCCTGTGCGAAATATGCCAGATGTTCGTTCGAGGTTGAACGGCGTCCGCCGCTTGGAAGTGGGTGCTACAGGAACACGCTTCATTGCAGGGCATGTGACCACCCATGCCTTGATCTTGTCTGACTGTTCTCTGCTTTCCACAGTGAGAGGTAGGTCTGCCTTGGGAACATGACTGTCGCGTGTGGAGGTCCATTTCTTCCACGCGTGCGAGGACCAAACATCTACAGCGTGCCTTCTGGCCAACACGTGGGCCGACGGCTTTGGGCGTGATGCGCGGGAGTACATCGCAGTTTTATGTTGCGCTAGTTTGGGCAACAACATAGCTCGAATTTCAGCTTCAGCGTGCTCTGGTGGAGACACTGAGTTTGTCTGAGCCAGTTGCGCATTTTGTCACGCAATGCCTCGTCGCTTGTAGTGCCGGGCAACGCGACTCTCAGTCGAGCCCTATGGTTATCAACATGCGGCTGTCCACAAATACCGGAACACTTGTTTGCCAGTTTTGTCAACACGGCGATTTCTACCTGAAAGCGGCACGATATAGCTGCCAGAGCCTCTACAAATTCCACACATGTGCGCCAGACTGCTTCTGTCTCAGCGTTTGCCAAATCACGTGGCGCAGGGGCGGTTGCATGGACCCGTCCAAAACGTGAGACCTGAGAAAGTTCTCCTGTGGACTGTGCAGGTCACTCGCCCCAGTTTTTTGCACTCATCTGCGTGTCTACGTTGTCAAACCTGCGCAAGCGCAATCTGGCCGCACTAGACCGAGGCGTGCGGCGCCTGCCTGTTCCCCATTCCTTTTTTCATAGTCAAATGAACAGGGTCCAAACAATCTGCCTTCAGATGAGGAAGCGCTGATTGCAACGTGCTCCGATGTTCGCCCGGTGGCGCGTCAGAAGCGATAAACTCTATCTCAGCAGTTGCTTGCGCCGGCAAATGCTCTAGCAAGCAAGCTCAAATGCGTACGTAGGCTTCTCAGAAGGCGCTGGATCATGCCGGCCACTGCAGCTGTGCGGACCCTTATTGTAACGACCCAACAAATGCTGTCCAGTGGGTCAAAGCAGTCCCCTGAGCCTTTGTGTCAGCAGTTGCCCACTTCGATCCCCAGCACAGAGGGTGCGCTTCGTAGTGCCATCTATCGATGTACATTGGAACTCGCAGTGCTGCGCACACTCAGACAAGCAGGCTTGAGTTAAACTGAGCACGAATGGAGACAACATGTCTGATGTGTTGGTCAACGGCGTTCCATTTATGGCTCAATCAAAAAAAACTTGACCTCGGAACACACACGTGCTGCGTTGCAGATAGTCACGTCGCGGGGAGGTGTCATGCAAAGAGAGAACAACTCGCAGCTGCTTCTTCCCAGAACAGTAGTATTGGTTCTTTCCAGTATGGTACTTCTTGATGTGTTCCGCGGTGCGCTCAAGGCGCTGAAAGCTTCGCCACGGGCAGAGAGGGCGCCTGAAGCCAGCGGCAACGTGGTGTCGCTACGCATAGCCTTATTGTCTTGACATTTCTTCCCTATATAAGACCATCTAGTAGCGCTGTGTCAGCAATCTACGAAATCAGTTTCTACCTCAGCGTCTGAGCCAGGGTCCAGCAGAACCACCTCCCTAACGTTGTCGTTGGAACTGACACTGCGTACGTCGGAAGCACCGGCGTGCCTAACAGAGGCTTAAAGTCTTCCGGGCCGACGCCTGTCGCATTCACTTCTTCTCGCGTTCGGTGCACTTTAAACAGCTTTATAGTCCACGCTGCTTGGAACTGCAGAATGAAAGCGACAAATGGGACAGTGTGCACTGTGGTCCCATCATAAACAATTGCGCCCCATGCACCATCAGCAATCTCAACACCAATGCAGCGAGGCTCTCCCGTCTGCTCTACACGCATGAGGTATTTGCCTGAGACAAGCTGGTCGCTTTCCAAGAACACACTCAACTGGAAATCGAATAGCTTCGCGCTGAGCATATGTGCGACATCCTCGTGAAGAAGCCTGCGCGTTCTCCGGCAACGTTTTGATTGGCATGACAAGACCCTCAGGTTCAACCGCTTTACCGAGCAAGTTCGGAGATTGACGCGGGAAGGCCGTCGAAATGCAGGGACATGTGCGATGGCTTCTGCTGCACAAGAGGCTTACACCACTCTGTCAGAATGTTATCTTCTGCAACTAGATAGGTACGACAGGCTTGCAGGGCTCTTTGAACTCCTGAGGCAAAAGACGCCGTCTCAAGTATATTTTTAAAGGTTGCTCAGAAAGGAACGCTGGGCCATTTCCTCACCGCGCCGCCACTTAACACGTTGTTGAACAGCTTCTTGGCCTTCTCCTGGCGCAAGGGCAACATGCGTCGTTCTATCGAACGCCTATAGGGCTTGCAGTGCGCACGTGCGCGACAAGTCCCTCTTTCTATGCAATCGCGCCGCTGTCCTTGTTGACTCGCGCGCAACATCTCCCTCATAAGCACATGTCCAGAACGCAGCTAACAGTTCCTCTGGTAGCGCTTGGGTAACGCTCAACTTCTCGCATTATTGTAACAAAACATTGAACACCGAGTTATGGATGTCTAGGCCCACAGTCCCTCAGCACAAAGAGGCTTGGGCCCGGCGTGGCATTTTCTGGCCCCCCAACCCTTGCGCGATGTTTCGAGAACGAATAGTCACCGTTGGTGAGTAGTAGCGTTGGCTGGGATTGGGAACATCCTGGCACTTGTTTCTCGGAACGCTGAGAAGACGCCAAAGGTTTTTGTAGCTATCCTCCTGTTCCAGCATCTTCGAGCCTCGCTCGCTCAGACTTTCCATGCAAACCACGCTTCCGTCCGCAAGCTTAGGACGTCCTCTGCCTTTTAGCCTTTGCTTGATCATGGACACGCAGACCTTCCCCGGCAGCAATGCATCGCCTTGGCGGTGAGAATCCCCGCTAACATGCTCAGCGGGCGATCGCTTTTGAAGCCAAAAGGAAACGTCTGCTGTTTTGCCAGTGCCAACTGACCCTGACAGAATGTTGCGAGTTTGCAACTCCTTCAACAGAGCCTCTTTGCGCAAGTTTGGCGAGTTTGGAATCTTTAGTCTCCACAGCATGTGCTTGGTGACGTCGAGTCTCTTCTGGGCTATGGTGTTTGACAAGGGTGCAAGTGTGCAGCTTTCCAAAAGCCTTCATGATCTTCTGTTGTGTTTGCTTCCGTCTCTAAGCTTACACTTGAATGCTTTGTGAACACGTTTCAGTTCTCCGCGCGGCCATGATCGCCGCAACACGCGTACTGATCGATGAGGTTGGCGCAATCCTGCTGCCGGAAGAGCAAGTATACGTCTCAGGCAAGACACGTACTTGTTGGGAGATGCCCTGCTGGCGCATGCCCGCCGGCGCCCCGCGCAATGATTGTGGGCTGCTCGATGCAAGATGTCTGGAAAAGTGCCTTGACGTGTGCACGAACAGCCTCAGCGACCATCTCATCAAGCAAAAACCGCCCTGCCAAGATGAAGATTAGCCCCTGGTGAGGTTGAGCCATCGGTCTAGCACATTCACACGGCGCGATGCGTCATGTGTCTCAAGAAGACAATCGTTCGAGAACTCACGGAAGACACTTCTTAGTTGCATGGTCAAGTGGTGCGGCCAGCCTGTTGCATTGAGTTTGGTAGGCTTGCGTATGCATTGATCATTCCTTCATGTCTTGCCATTTTGGGACTCAAGTGGCCTCAGCCACTCTACCTTCCATGGGCGCCGCTCCAAGGGCAGAGACAGAACAGGAAAGGTTTAGACTTGCCTGGCCCTGGGAGAGCAGAGCGGGAGGACCGTTGTGGCCGTCTGGGCTTTTCTTTCCTGCAGTGAGCCTGCAGGTGCGTTGCTTCCCTGGTGGGCCTCCTCCAGCGCCATCTTCTTGGACATCTCCTTGGATGAGTCCATGCAGGAGCTCCGCCGCATGCGCAATGTGGAGGTGGAGTACAGTAAAGGTACTTGTGGCGAGGTCTTGGATCCATCTGGACATTGGAGGAGGTCAAGCCCTTTGTCAACATTGGCAAGCCGGTCGTGGAGCCGCTGAGAGACCCGCAAGTGGTTGCCACCCTTAGCGAAGCTAGAGCATTGGCTATGTTAGGTGCGAGGCTTGCCTACGCCGACATTTTGGAGGATTTGAGGCCGGTAGGCCTAGCCATTTTTGCAGCACACAGCCATTTTGCCGCCGGCGCCTGGCACGAGTTTTCTGGAAGGGACGCAGAACTGGGCAGCCGGGCTAGGCTGAGTGTGATCCCCTCTTTCCCGTCCACTCCCATGGCCTTGCAGACATGAGGGATTGTGGGCACTGGCATCACGGGCAAGTGCGTAGGGATGCCCGCATCTGCAGGGGGCAGCGGAGTTGGGGTGGCGGGACATCTCCGCAGTCATTTCACTGGCAGGGCGTCAGTTGCCTGTCAAGGTGGCAGCGCGCTTCCTCCGGGTTAGAAGGGTTGCCCTTCCCCGCCTGTCAGGTGGTGTCCTGAGCAACTCGTTCGGCATGTCCCCGGCAGCCGCCAAGCTCTACAACTTCTCCCGTTCTGAAGATGGCGGATGATGGCAAGATTCCTCCGGAAGGCGGGACCTTTACTGAGACGGCCTGTCGCCTGAGGCCTGATGCAGCACTTCGAGGAGTTCCGCATAACTTTGAAGACATCACCAAGATCGAGCCTGGCTGCCCCGCTTTTAGTTGGGGGAGGGTAAGGCCTTGCGGGTGGCGCGCCAGCGTCGGGCTTGGTCAGCCGTATGCGTCGCGTGTTGGGGGACAACAAGCTGCGGGAGGTCAAGACGCTGTGTGGAAGCGTTATCGCCAGCGCTTTCCCCCTGATCTTCACCCATCGGATGCGACAGTGTCCCGGGTCTCCCGTGAGATGGATCGCCGCATGCTGTGTGTTTTCGAGTTGAGCCGAGCGCTCTCTCCAACAACGGCTGTTGGCATCCACCCGTAAGAGGAAACTTGCGGACGGGCTTTACGTCGAAGAGGAGGAGTTCTCGGCAGCTACGGTAGTGGCCCACGACGTCGGGACTTACCTGCAGCAGCTCTTCACGCTGATGCTGGCCTACTCCTTTGCCGGAGTCCATCCTAGGGCTGGGGCACCTGATTCGTCTCAAGAAACACTAATTTCCGACTCCACCAAGTTCGTTCAGGCGCCCTTACAGGGCCCGCAGGATGGCCTTGATGATCCCTCAGTCGAAGCGGCTAGGTTGCAAGCAGAGTGGGTTGCGCGATTCCGAGAGTCGACTCGGACCCTGGGAGGTAGTGAAGGAGGTCTTCGCAGCGCGAGATGCGCATTGGATCGTGTCCCCCACGGAGTCGAGCATCTCAGCTTCCCCCGCACCTGCATCGTCCAGTTGGTGTTGGGGAAGCCGATCGGCGGCAAGCAAGTGGCCCAAGTTGTGTGCGGCGTTCCAGCAGAGGCAGTGTACGGCAAAGAAGGACTGCTCTCAGTAACCCCTCACGTGGCGCCAAGGCATGCAAGGCGCGTGCGCATTGAGGGGGCCCCGGGGCTCCCCGCTGAGGCAGGAAGATCGTTCACAGGTGAGACTCTCTTTATGGCTGACTTGATGGCCGGTCTTATCGTTGAGGAGTCGTTGGGATGCGTGGCCTTCTTTCATCATCGGTGGAGCTCTCCGGCCTTCCAGGTCTATGGGGGGCTGTTGTTCGGGTTGCCCCTTGCAGTTGCATCATTCAATCGCTTCTCGCGACTTGTGGAGAGCCTGGCCAGACGCTTAGTGTGCTCAGCAGCCTCTACTTTGACGACGCCAGTATCACCGACTGGTGCAGCAGCAAGGGTGCTGGTGTCCGGACTTGCCGTGACAGCGCCTGTTTGCCTGTGTTTGCCTGCTGGGCAGGCGTCCAAGCTCTACGGGCTGGCCAGCTTCTTTGAGTGTGGCAGGGTGGGACGATAAGGATCGGCCCCTGTCATACGTGGCTGCCTTGACGTGCTGGAAGCCGTCATTCGCAGCAAACCTATGCGGGAGGTCAAGGTGACCTGGCGCCGCTCGAGCGGCGTTGGAGGCCCCAACACAGGGGATTGGTTCTTGATTGTGTGGGTCGACGCACAAGCCCATGGAGCTTTGTGGCATGCATCCCGCCTTCAGTCTATGACCTCTGGAGCCCGGGTGACCGCAAAATCGCCCAACTGGAGATGCTGATGGTTCAGTATGCTTTCGTTGAGAAGCCGCAGAGACTCCACGACGCGGAATCTGGTACATCGACAATGTGGCTTCCCTTATGGCCCTGGCGCGTGGGCGCTCCGATAGTCATGCCCTTGGCTCGTGGTTTTACCCGGGCCGATCCATGGCACAAATGGCTTTTCTGTGGCAGACGCCTTTTTCCCGTTTGAGCTGCCTGGGAGTTTCCTGGACCTTTGGTCCATTAGGTTGACCGGGATGCCAGGACCATCCGTCTGTCAGGAGGTGAGGCCTGACAGGCATCCCAAAGCAATATCCCTAGGGCAGGGCTGCTGTAGCTGCATAGCATCAAGTCGAGAACGAAAAAAGATGCGTGTGCCAGTAGGGTGACATACGCAGGAATGAAAAATCACCAGCCTGGCTGCTGCTACTGTGCCCTGCCGCACAAGGAGACACAGGCCTGGTTTGAGCATGCGTGTTAGCAGACACACGTGCGCCCTTGTCGCGGCATTTTTGCAAAATTGAAGAACAATAGTTAAGTGTTTCCCGCGCCTTAATGACACAGGTGGCGAACATCTACGTCCGCTTCCCACACTGCATCAAGGGCACGCTGCCTGATCCAGTCGTTGCGCGCCTCTTGAAATTCCACAAGCAAGCTTTCTGGGGCAATCTGAATGCTTTCAAATACTACCGAGCTGCGCAAGCGCCTTGGCAGCACGCAGATATTATTGGCTACTCTGTCCGGTCGTCGCGACTGATTCTCGGCTCAGGCGCTTGCAAAGCATGGCTTGGACGTGGTGAGAGTCTACATCGGCTCTCTTCAGGAGGGGTATTCCAGTCTCTTTATTCATCTCATCTTCAGACTAGTGCTGCATTGTGCGTGCTGAGTCACGTAGTTTGGGTTTTGCTGCCGCCCCATTGCCTGTAGGCCATGTGTCAGGATAATTGTGCCTTCTTTGACCCTGCTTTACCATAAATGAGGAAGCAGATTGAACAACTTAACGGCCGCTCCATCCTGACAGGCCAGTTCGCGCGCCACGCAGAAAGACTCCTGCGCGCTTTGCCATGAGTCCATGCCCTCAGGACGAGGCCCCTGGCACGAACCGGCGGCTTCGAGAAGACTTGTATAAAAAGCTCATGTCTGTGGAGGGCGGCCCTGACTGCGTCCAGTATCTTTGTGCTTTCGAATTCTTTCTCGTGGTTTCAATGCACTAAGGCGTCTCTGGTCGCAAGCCGTACGGCGTGCGCGCGGGAATAATTGAGTGCGTTGGCTGGAAACGTCTGGAGCCAAATAGAACTCTCAAGTTCTCCGACGTCGGCAAGAAGAATTTCAACGCAACTCTGCGCCGTTCCTTTGCGTGGAGTGCCAAGTCGCGATTTGAAGACCCCGAAGCAATCTCAGGCGAGGGGTCGAAACTGCAGCTGTCCTCTTGTACACTAGTTGCTCTCCAGTCTACGTGCTAACGCATTGCGGGCGTGAACCCCTATGATGAAACCCATTTGCGCGGCGCGTTTCCGAAGGATCCGGACCTTAAGGATTTTTGATGTCCGATTTTAGCTGCTCTGCAGTTGCAGCATGCTTTCGAGTCGACGCACGCAAAAGAGGACTGTTGCAGGGATAAGGTGTGATCGTTAGCGCTTTGATTCTGTCTCTTCTGTCGCAGTGATCATTTGCACTTTGCTGTTCAAACATGGAAAACACGCTGCGTCAAAAACTTGTGCGCTCTTCCACTGTCAGGGGGAGGCCCTTGTAGAGCTGAAGCGCGCTGCTGGGGTGCAGAAGGTAGCAGCCCCGCGATAAACGCGTCGCCTCCAGCAAAGCATGCTCAGCAATATCCTTGTACTTGGACAAGCTGATGGTGTGTGCCTTGATAGACTCCGTGCGCCTGCGTACCAAATGATGAGAGGTGTGTTTATCGGCTCTGCGGCCATCGTCTGAAGCTCAACATTCTTCCCTGCCAGAGCGTTAAAATGAACACCAAAGTCTGGGTCTGAATCTGCAGCCCCCGGGAAGTAGCCTTCGCTTCTTAAGAACTTCCCACGCATGAAACTGCCTGCTCAACCATTTCTTCTTTAATTTGCTGGGACAAAGCATCTGCGTGGGCCAGAGAAGCACCGCGCTCGGCTTGAGAGTTGTTTGGCTCTTGCAAGGGAGACGTAGAAGCGTGTGCAGACGCCACGCGAGTGGACGCGCCGCCAAGTCTGTCACCCACGCACTACTACCAACTCCAAAAGCTTCTGCCTTCGTCCTCTTAGGCAGAATGCTCAATTGGGTTTGGCCAATATTGAAGCATTCCTAAGAAGCCCCTGAGAGCCTGAGCTGGCATCGTCTGCCAGATAAGTTCATATTTGCGAGAATGCCTTCGTCCATCTTGTAGTCAGCGGTTGTTCGTGAGAAGACTTAGGGGCTGCGTCCATCTACAAGCGAAGTATTTTTTCGCCGTCCCGCTCAAGAAGCTCCAGCTCAGAAGTAGCCAACGGTGTGCGTACGCTCGACCCCCCTGAGCCTGCGAAGTGCGAGCTCATGGGAATGTAGGCAACATCGTAGCCATTCAATGGCGTCGATGGACCCAGCCAGGTTCTTGTCGGTTGCATAAATCATCCATTCAGTCCGAAAAGCTTGTCAGCCACGAAATTGCTGTAAGAAACGCTGTAAAAGATCGATTTCCAGAGGTATCCAAGACACAAGGCTTCCGTTCAAAGACATTCAAACTCCAAGTGCATCCAGCTACCTCTGCGCAAGGCTTGAGCAGGATTTTCTGCCCACCCCTTCTTGATCGTAGACGGCGTGGCAGCCAAGCCGTAAAGAAAGCCGGAGCGCGAAGGGCCGTTGCGCAGCAATGCCGAAGGTCTCGCTGGCAGCGATGCTGGACCTGGGCGTCTGCCGCTGGGACCACATCGTGTCGGGCATCTCCGCACGGAGCCACGGTGCGCGCTGGAGCGGATGGACGCCTGGATGACCTGGCAAACGCGGTCATCGTCCGGAGAAGAAGACCCGAAAAGCTGCAGCAAGCGCTCGCCTCCAGGAATTTGCTCAATCATAGGCTCTAAAGATGAAAGTTCAAATTGCCAGACCACGGCGAGCAGGGGCCTTGCTGCATAATTGAAATTTCTTTTTCTGCATCGAAGGACTGCGCGTACTGATGAGTCAAGCCAGTGATTCAGCCATCGGTCGGCCCAAAATCATTTGAAAAATGAGGTGCCGATCTTGCGGGCGAGGGCGCGCAATTCTCAAGTGATCTGTGCTGGCTGGAAAGGGTGTATGAAGGCCTTCGCGCTCTGTTTTGTATATATACCTTCCAATCGCCTGGAATAGTGTGCTCCAAATCAAGCAGGTGAAGGCTAAGCGCTCCCTCTGTAAATGGGCCGTCGCTGTGTGGAGGTTTGATGAGTGCTCTTCTCTCATCAAAATTGACACCGTGTGGTTGTGCTTGGCACTGACGTGGCAACACTCTTGTTCTTGCGCTTCGTCGTCAGGTTGGCCCCCTGACGGCCGGAACACCCAGCGCTGCAGTCATTTGCGCCACCCTTAGCATCGACGTTCTCCAAACACTGCTGGCGCATCAGGATCCCGCTGCGTGAGTTCAGTTGTGTGAGCCACGGCGTTGCCTTCACCAAGTAATAGTACTTCTGAGATATCGCGTTTGATTTCTGCATGTCTCGCTGCATGTAGAAAGCTCGATCGTCTTCTCCGCGAAGCTGAGCCGCTGGCACCATTCGCGAGTAAGAGAAACAAGGAGAGGCCGGGCTTGGCATCAGCGCGAATAGATCAGGACTCTGGGTAAAAATTGCGGTGTTTTCTGTCAAAGGTTTCAAGAGTACCGGGCGCTTGCCTTTTCTAAGGGGTAAGCTTCCGCTTCCGCAGACTTCCATCGCCAGATTTGCTCACGCATCGGCAATGTCATCAAGTTACGCATTCGCGCGAGCTGCGGGGTGCTGAGTTGCAGTGCCTAGGGGGCCCTCGCAAGGGCTGCGCCGTAACATTGGCAAACGAAGTGCCACGCTTCGTCACAGTCGCCTCTTGCGATGCAGTCTATAATGCGGCAAGCCCTTGTTTGTTCGCTCATTCCACTCGGAGGGGTGTGGAACTGCAGGGTTTGGAAGTCGAGCAAAGAGGTGTGGAAACTTGGACAAGACTGACTTGCACTCCTCAAGCGCTCACAGGAACACCGTGGTCCTGTAAATGTAAAATATACCCCGAGGACGGCTCATATGCCCGGCACCGCCGCGCAAGCATCTGTATATGTGTCCGAAGTGCTCGGAGACTCAACAATGCGAAACGATCCACCAAAGCTCTCCACACGCGCGGCAAAGCAGCAATCTGCTTCTCTTCAATACGGCAAGCCGTTCAGCGGGTCCATTTCAAGCTTGGCTGGGCTCCAAGTACCATTGATAAATATGCTGGCTGCTGCGCTGCGTGTTGAAAAAGAGGAGGACTGCCTGTACTTGCCCCCTTGCGCAGAGGCAGCGCAGTGCAAAGCGTCTGCCAAGGACCCAGAAATCGGTTGGCGTCCTTCATGCCCCAGAAAGTCCTAGCGCAGGTGTACGGCAAATTGAAGCCCAAGGAGTCAACCAAGCGCACTTCCTTGAAATTTTGCCCTAGGCCGACAATGCGCCTTGGTAGATGTTTGCAAGGGTGAGGCGACACATAGTAGCACGAAAACAGGAAAGCTAACAAATAAAACATCTCACATGGTCATAGCTGCGCCGAGACACTTGAAGCAGGCCGCATGCGAGCACGGGACCTTGGAAGTTTCACGCTGCCTTTTCAACATTAGATAGACTTCGCCTCGCCCCTACTGACAACGTGGTCGGGATTTTCGTTGCCACGGGATAGACCTGTGGACCGGCACTGCCTTTGTCGAGAAGACCGAAAAGGCCGTTCCCAACGGCAGCAAAGCGCTCGATGCGTTCGCCTTGCACGCTTGCCTTTATGGCCCAAGACACACCAGTTCTGCTCGCACTGGTGCACAGTCAGCCTTTGTACTCCACTGCCAACGGCGCTATCTGTGAGTTTAAGGTTGCAAAACAGCAATAAACTATCGTGACTGTTAGGCACATTTAGGCGCGGAGTCACTCGAAACCAGCTCACCCAGGCTAATGAACTCTCAGCCAACGTTCGAAGACAAGGCGCATGGTCTTGAAGTGGCGCCATGAACGCACAGTGTCACGCCTTTGCCAACCGAACTGCCTCTAGCGCCTTGGGTGTGAACGCGTTGGAGAGCCCTGCAAGCTACGGAAGGTTAGAATACTTACAACTCAATGACACCTGATGTCTAAGTGGCCCTTAAAGGCGTTCTGCGCGCGTGGGCCTTCGCAATGGCTGCGTCTTTCTCCTGCTGTGTTGCTTGTGCGTTGGGACGCGCGCCTCTTCTCCTAAGCCTTGGAAAGCAATTGGAGCTGTTGCTGAACGCGCCAACCAGTAGCAATTGTAGACGCCTCACTTCCCCCTTGCTTGACAGAAGGCATCCGCAGTGAATCAATGAATAATCCACCGCCGTGCTCCGGTCGTGTTCACTGACACAGCGGCAACTCTGACTCAACTCACTAGTGTAGCGCGTCTCTTCTCCCAAGCTGGAAGCAAAACAAATTAGACGTAGCCTGTTCGTGCCTTTGAGTGCAACCTTTTGGCAACTTCAGACTGAGATCGTGGCCGGGCCCTTCAATTTGCAGCCGGGCGGGGGCACGGGCGCAGGAATCCTGGCACGTTGAAAGCCGACACGTTGAAAAGGCAACTACGGCAGATAAGCGCCTGAATGAGATTCAACAACTGATCCACTTGGAAGAGTATGCCAGGCCCGTGATCTCGAAAGGCGGTTCGGTGTGATCAAGGCCTTGCGCGAAGAAAGCAATGAACGGCATGCTTAGTTCAAGGCTTTGCCTTGCTATGAATGAAAGGGGTCGAGTCGGCATTCAGCTTGTGCTGTGTCAATTGTAGCCGCGACACTATCTTCCTCTGCTGTGGTGCCTGCAAAGGCTTCGCAGCCCGACATAACACGAAGGCCAGAAAGGCGCGGAGCAAGACCGTCTAAGCGCCAGCAACAAGCCTTTGAGCAAAGAAAACGCAGGTGGCGGCGAGCTAAAACGCAAAGCTGCCATCGTAGGGAAAGCCCCTCTGCGCGTGAGAGCCCAGCTGCGCGCAGGCTGAGCACTCTTGCGTGCATGATTTAGAGCAGGATGCTCGCGCTGCAACCTCCTCTGACTCTTTTCCAGAGACGCGGCCTTGAAAAACAGCGCCATGTCCTGTCCGCACTTGCGGCAAGCATGTTCGGAGCTGGCATGCTTGTAGTCCAAGGTGCTAGGAAGATCGCAAGCAAAAGTACACTGCTATAGCTGAAGCTGTATGGCTGCAGACGACAAGGTAGAATTTTGCAGGAAGACCAAACAAATTGCTTCATGCAACTTGTGCAAGTACTAGCACGCTTCTATACGCACGCTACGCACGTTCAATCTCCTTTTGCCCTTGGCTTTGCACATCGTGATGCCTCCTTTTTATGTTTTTGCCGTCTGAAACATTAAACTCATTAATTCATTAAATTCATTGCATGGGCTTACTGATGTTATTGCTTTGAATGATTCAAATTACTTTCGGGCGCAGGCAATCAACCATAATTTTAATGAAATAATGTGCGCCCGACGGCCAAAAACATTCCAATCATTTAAGTCATGAAATTCATGTTAGTGAACTTAATGATTGTATGCTTCGGAAGGGCAAAGTATTAGAATCTTTGACCTCGTTAAGTTCTAAGAGCTTGCCTGAGCCAGGGCTATATTAATATTAAACTCAGTTAAGTCATTTAAAGCATGAACTTCATGAAGTTCTTTTTAATGATTATCATGACCGAATGTTGCAGAAGGCCAGAACATTGAATTCATTAAGTTCATGAAATTCATTTATCGGAATTCAATGATTTTAACTTTTTGGGCTTTCTGCAAAATTAAATCGTTAGATTCATCAAATCGAACTTAGTGAAGTTTATGACTTAAACGGTTCAAATGAATTTCATAGTAAAGCAGTCCTGGCTGAGGCAAAATTGGAAGACTTGAATCTTCTTGGCCTGCTGAAAGCTCATTACACAGAACTCGATGCAATGATCTTGGCCGTCTGAGACTTCAAAACCATTAAGTGCATCAATGTATTTGACACGTTTAAATATTCATTTCCCAAATAATCAAAAATATTAAAATTTTCTTCTGCCCGCCAAATGGACCTAGTTTTCCTTCATACTTACATGGGGGGCTTGAAACACGATTTTTCCTTCCTAAGGCTTCCATGATATAGTTTTTGGCAAGAATGCTCTGAAAGATATACTAAGTACACGACCCAAAAGGCTTGTCGGGGGGGAGGCTTTAAACACAAATTTTCCTTCCGGCGGGCAAGTCACGTATTAGGTCGGTGACGGGGCAAGCCTTTGCCGCGCCTGCATTTTGCGAAGCTCCTTCGTGAGCAGAAGGTGGAGTTGTGCAATATGACGCGACGCAAGTTGGGACACGTGTTGCGCAAGCGCCAGAGTAAGCGGCACAAGCCACGCAGGCATTGTTTGAGCTGTATTTCAAAGGCTGTTGAGCATTCTTTGTCCGAGGCATTGGCCTTGGACCCATTTGTCAGACGCAGTTGCACCTTACTTCCTGATATTGTTTGTTGGCAGGCTTGCCCCTGGAGCATTGGGAAACGATCCTACGATTGTGAAACAAAGCTCACTTCCTCGTTGGGCGGTCAGCTCGTACGTCGCGCCACAGTAAGCAAGGTGCCAAACAAACTGTGCCATAGTGTCTGTGCATGTATGTTGTTGGGCAGAGTTTGACATGCCAGCTTCTCCAAATCAACGGATGTCGTAGTCTGCCTGGCACGGCCATCTCCTTGCCCACACCCTTCAACAGTCAGTCAGTAACAATAGCAGTTTGCGCCTGAACGCCCCAAACAAGGAAAATGTGTGGCTCAGCCCCACCGCAAGCAAGCTGCAAAACGAAGTTTAAAAGGACCCCGTCAGACATGAGGAGTTGCCAGAGACTGGGACTTTCGGCCGCCAGCTTCAGCCAAAAAACAGCACTTTGTTGCCTCCCTTCTTGTAAATGCAGGCCGTGGGGCTGCCCCTCCCCCTCCCCCGTGTGTTGGACTGTTCATTTATGCGACAAGAAAGGGAGCGCAAGAAAGGGAGAACAACATATAGGTAGAAAGATAGATTCATCAAAAGATCAGATTATATAGACAGATGCATGAATAGATAGACTGATCGATAGCTTGGATATAGAGATAGATGTATAGATCGATGGACAAAGATAAAGATCGATAAATAGATTAGGTTGGTAGGTAGGTAGATACGTAGAGAAATATATAAATCGGTAGATAGACAGATAGAGAGAGAACAGGAGATGGATCCCTGGATAGACAAGACAAATGTAGATGGAGATAGATACAAGGTAGATGGATAGACGGATTAGATAAATAGATAAATACATAGATAGATAGATAGAGACAGATAAGTCGACCGATAGATAAGACTCTGTAAGCTTTGTCAGCCACCACGCCAGGGAATTTCATCTATACAGCCTTCCAAGTCAAAATTGTGAAAACTATGTGGGTTTGACGTTGTTGATTGAATAGGCGCTGCAGCCAGGAGCCACAAAAACCGATGAAACTGTCATGCCTACAAAACACGATGTTTTTTCCGATGTTTTTTGGTACGGAAAAAAACGCTGTTTGCGATTTCAATCATTTTCCCTTAGGTTCCTTCAACTCATTCGTCATCTGTTCAAAAAACATCACCTAACTCTCATAATCTCCCATTGTCCTCTCCCCTCTTGCGCTCACAGCGAAATCAGCTTCGCATTCGCAACTCATCATTCGCAATTCCAATCTGAAAAAAGACCTGAATAGCCACTAGCAATGCCATGATGAACCTGCTGGCTTCGAACAGCGCAAGCCCAGGCAAAGACCGATTTGTTTCCCACGACCATCCAAAATCTCGAACTAGATTAGCGCATCCGAGATTGACCCAAAAAACCCATAGAATGGCTACGGATTGCCACGAGTTTCCACGGGTCAACCACGGTTTAGCTACGGGTTGGAAAAACGATGTTCTCCAAAAACACAATTTAGGGCTACGGGTTGTCTACGGGTTTCTACGGGGTAGCCACCAGGATCCCACCACATTTTCAAAATCGTCACCCGTCTTGTTTTTGCGCCCAAAAGGAGGCTTCGGGATTCCAGCGCCCCCCCCCCCCCCCCCATTAAACTGGGTTTTCGGTATGACCGGGCGCCAGTCCTCAGGAATCTTCAGGTGCCTGTTGCGGCGAAGCAACTTAAAACCAGCCGCGCACCCTGGCTGTCAGGCTCATCAATGTTTGCCTTGAAATTTGAAGCATATTCAGTATAGAGCCCTGCTGCCCATTTGAAAGCTTAATGGGTGATGCCCTGTGAACCTTTGCTCCAAATAATGTTTTGCCTCATAAGCCAGATTTTCATGGCTTTATCAAAAACACGATGTTTTTCCTGAAAGCACGATGTTTTCAGAAATTTAAGACAAGCAGTTTTAGTCAGGGCACGACATTTTACAAGTTCTTTGAAGCCCTAGGTAGAGCTGCAGATTCGGCGCAAGCGCTGTCAAACCCCTATGTTAATAGTAAAGCGCGAATCAGAAACGCCAGCGCAACACCGGCAAAACAGAGTCGCTGCAGCAAGAACACAATTAGCGACAATTTAATAGCCTTGCAGCAGCAGCAGTAGCAGCAGCAGTCGCCAACGAGGTGCCCTGGGGACGAAGCAGCCAAGCTGGCCGAAGCAGCCAAGCCTTGCGGGCCGAAGCAGTGCGGCTGGGACGCGCGCGGCCGCAGCAGCCGCGACTGCGGGCCTACTCAGCGCAGCAATTAAAGTTCGAGCCAGACAGCCAAAATCTGACGACTGTGAAATATCTGTCGAACCCTTTAACGAGAAAAACAAAGGAGTGAGCGTGGCGTTGAGCGTTTGTGTTTGTAGACTCCAGACGGTCAAACATTAAACGTCCAACGCCGCCCAGCCTTGCAGGCGATCGCTGGGCGCTAGTCATTTCAAGCACGGCGAGGAATTAGAATCAATCATATCAAGGCATCATATCAATGAACCCACCCCACGCATTGCAAAGAAAACGTAACAAAGCCACATGCTCGCGAAAATCAAGACGAAGTGCACTGCCGCAGCTCCGGGTGAAATTCGCCAATTTTTAAGCACAGTAGTGCGTGAAGGGCTTTCAGAGAGCTCCGGCTGCAAAAGTGGTGCGCGAAGTGCGTTCCCATGCCTCCGTGCGCTCCCCGCAGCAGCTCCAGCTCCGGCTGCAAAGTGGCAAGTGTTTTCGCACAAAGGTAGCGTGCCAAGCGCGCTCTCGCAGCAACAGCTCGAACATCGCAACTTCAATCTTCAAGTGCGAAAGTAATGTGCGGAAAGCGCGCTCTCGCATCTCCAGCTCAAAAATCGCAACTTGCAAGCGCAAAAGTAGTATGCCAAGTAGACTTCTGCAACTAAAGCCGCCAGCCTTCTTGTTCATCCAAACTGCAATGGACAAGAGAGCTTGGCCAGAGGATTTGACATGAAAGGTTGGGTGAGAGAGGTTGTGCAGCATCGTGGGACCGTCACTCACACAGCATCATTCATGGCGTCGTGCGCAAAGTCACGCGCAGCATCGTGTGCCACATCATGCCTCATGCGCAGCATCATGCGCAACATCACGCGCAGCTTCACGCGCAGTAGCGTCAAAACACAGCGTAGCGCGTAAGAGAAGTTGACAGGATATATTTTTCTCGAAGCGCGGCGCCAAGCTTGCTCATTAGAACTTGCAGAAGCTACGAAGGGACATTATTTAACGTCTTTCTATGCTTCCGGGCCACCAGTAGTCACTTCAATCCCAATACTATTTGGAGTTTCTTGCCGGGAAGTTTTGAAAGCGACTGGTGCCTGTTGGGACTTCATAGGCAAATCTTTGTTCCACTTGTGGCTAACCTAAGTAGCCTAACTGTTCCCAAGGGGACGGGTGCCTTCCAATATTAGTTGTTCTGCCAGGCTCAGTGTTTCGAATTGTTCGTACGTGCGCAGCACCGCGCTGTTTGTGTTCCTTGAGCCACGAACGTGCCCGCAAATCACAGTTCACACACTCCCCCTGGATGCTCTGCATCCATACCGCGGTTGGCTCTATTGGCCCCACGCTCTACAGGGCTACAGACTTCCCCAAAAGGCAACTATGCCATCACTGTCTGTCCTTGCCCTTGATCTCCTTTGCCTCCTGCGCCAGCTCGCGCTTGATCCAGCCTCCACTGCCTCGCACGATCCGATTGCAGAGTCAAACACCTCCTCCTCATCCCAGCTTATGCTGCACCACTCAAAGCGATCGGCCCAACTGTCGCCGCCCGATCCCTGCACTGACCTCGCTGACGTACCCCCGCCGCCATTCGATCATGCCGTGCCCATACCTAGCTTTTCGTTCTTCTTGCTTCTGACCAGCTCCCCCGGGCCTTGGATTCCATCCACCTTCATGCCATAGCGCTCCCTGAAGTCCATGCAGGGGCTCCTCGGTTTCTTGCCTCCAGGAATTCCCCTCTGTCCTCCTCCATCTTGCGATAGTACTCCATGCGCTCCGTGCCCAAGACCGACCTTGGGCGCCCTCGCCGGTTGTTTGCCCCCGGCACCATCACGCACATGGCACACTACCACCAAATCTTGCTCCTGGGACTTTGCCCCTCAATCAACATGACTTATTTGGTCGGGGTGCCTGCTTAGGGAAGGGTACACCCGTCCAGGCCAAGTCCATCGTCCGTCCCGTCCTCTCCTGGTCTCTTGGACCGCCGGTAGTCCTGCCGCATCTCCGTCCCTTTGCGGTGCCGCTGCCTTTTTTTTCGGTGAGCTCTAAGCCTCTTCTTGCAGTCTTTTCCTTTCTTGACTGGGTTCTTCAACCGGTCCTTGTACTTTCTTCACTCTTGTCCCACAGGCCTTCTTGGTGATCTCCCAAACCACCACCGCCAGAACTGCGACCACCGTGAGGATCGACTCCACTGGGATTGCCTCCTCATCGATCTCCACCACCTCCTCCGCCATTGCCCCAGCCGCCAGGCTGAGCATGCCGAATCACTGCCTTCAGCTTGTCCACCACCAACCATCCTGCAGCGCCGAGCGTGCCGGTGGGGGCGTCCACCGACCTTGCCCTCCTTCTCCGCATGCCGGGTTCCATGGCTAACCTTGTCAGGGGGCGTTTGGGCTCATAACCTATGTGCGCAGCACCGCGCTGTTTGTGTTCCTTGAGCCACGAATGTGCCCGCAAATTACGGGTTCACACAGTTCACAGTTCGAATTACTCTCCCAATGTGACCGGAGGTTGTAGGAGAAGCCCAGAGTCATTTTGTGATTGTGTCTTTGTAATGCTCGTAGTTCCAACCAAATCGTAGTTCCAACCAGTAGTCGTAAGAATTGGAAACGTTAAAGCACAGGGGCCAAATAACGCGCTCTGCTTTTCTATTTGTCTAGTGTTCCTTTTTCCTCGCGGAGATGGGGCGCCTAAAGGTTGGGGAATTCCAGATTCAGGCGGTCTCATGATTTCGATAGCTCGAACCATTCAGATCATTCTACTTGTTCTAAAAGCTATGTACTCCCAAAGGGACAGGTGCCCTTTGGATGATTCATGCTTCTAGCTCTTTGAGCTGTGTGCCCTTTGGAACAAGTCAAGATATGATTTCCTAAGTAAGTATGCTTTTCATGGTTATGTTGATGATGCTTCCCGACTGACGGGGGCCTTTTGGGGAGTTCAAGCTACATGTGTTGCTATTTAATTCTGCTGCTTATCATCGTAGTTGTTCTAATGATTTTAATTGCCCCGCAATTAACGGGGGCCTTGTGTGCATTTCTAGGTTCACTGGGATGGCCACAGATTTTTATTTTATTTTTTCGTTTTTGGTGAGTTTGCTGCATGGAGGATGGTCTAATTAGCTTTTAAATTTGAATTGATATACAGTTACATCATCATAACTTATGCACAGTCACATCTTGCCCGCGCCGGACTGCTCATGTTGGCTTCTAGTAATTAGTAGGCACCCCCCTCCATTTTTGTCCATCAATCCCCTCACCGCCCACCCCCCCGACCCCCCTCCCCCTCTAACCCCCCGCCTGTCATGTCGGACATCATGCCAATGCTGAACATCATCGCCGCTGAGCTGCGCCGGGGCCACAGTGTTTTTTACGGGTGGCTTACCAGTGCTTCGGCCCTGGTCTCTTTACTGGTGGCTTCGGCCCCGGTCTCTTTAACCGGTGGCTTTGGCCCCGGTTACCGGTGGCTTCAGCCCCGGTCACTTGTACCGGCGGCTTCGGCCCCGGTCACTTTTACCGGTGGCTTCGGCCCCGGTTACCGCTGGCTTCGGCCCCGGTTGGTCTCTTTACTGGTGGCTTCGGCGCCGGTATCTTTTACCGGTGGCTTCGGCCCCGCTTATCTCTACCTTTCCACCCCTTTTCGTGCTTACTCCACTCCACTCACTCACTCAACTCACTCACTCCACTCACCCACTCACTTACTCACTCACTCACATGCTCACTCACATACTCACTCACACAGACCCACATTCTCAATCACTCACGCACTCACTCACTCGCTCTACTCACCTCACGCCACGCCACGCCACGCCACGCCACGCCACGCCACGCCACTCCACTCCACTCCACTCCACTCCACTCCACTCCACTCCACTCCACTCCACTCCACTCCACTCCACTCCACTCCACTCCACTCCACTCCACTCCACTCCACTCCACTCACTCACTCTGACTCACTGACTCACTGACTCACTGTCTCACTGTCTCACTGTCTGACTGACTCACTGACTCACTGACACTCACTGGCTCACTCACTCACTCACTCACTCACTCCACTCACCCCACTCACTCCACTCCACTCCACTCCACTCCACACCACACCACTCCACCCCATTCAACTCAACTCAACTCAACTCAACTCAACTCAACTCAACTCAACTCAACTCAACTCAACTCAACTCAACTCAACTCAACTCACTCACTCAGACTCACTCGCTCACTCACTCACTCCACTCACTCCACTCACTCACTCACCCACTCACTCACTCACTCACCCACCCACTCACTCACCCACTCACTCACTCACTCACTCACCCACTCACTCACTCGCTCACTCACATGCTCACTCACATGCTCACTCACATGCTCACTCACATGCTCACTCACATGCTGACTCACTCACTCACTCACTCACTCACTCACTCACTCACTCACTCACTCACTCACTCACTCACTCACTCACTCACTCACACCCACCCA
Organism: Effrenium voratum; assembly: GCA_963377175.1. Classification (NCBI taxonomy): domain Eukaryota; class Dinophyceae; order Suessiales; family Symbiodiniaceae; genus Effrenium; species Effrenium voratum. The sequence continues at coordinate 641,163 of CAUJNA010003314.1, forward strand.
CCCACCCACCCACTCACTCACTCACTCACTCACTCACTCACTCACTCACTCACTCTCTCTCCCTCACTCCCTCACTCCCTCACTCCCTCACTCCCTCACTCCCTCACTCCCTCACTCCCTCACTCTCACTCACTCACTCACTCACTCACCCTCACTCGCTCACTCACTCACTCACTCTCTCTCTCTCTCTCTCTCTCTGTCTCTCATTGACTCACTCACTCACTCACTCACTCACTCACTCACTCACTCACTCACTCACTCACTCCCTCGCTCACTCACCCACGACCCACTCACTCGCTCACTCACTCACTCACTCACCCACTCGCTCACTCGCTCGCTCACTCACTCACTCACTCCCTCGCTCGCCCACTCACTCACCCACCCACTCGCCCACTCATTCACTGACCCACTCATTCACTCTTACTCAGTTTCTCGTCTCGCCTTGCCTCGCCTCGCTCGTGCTCGTGCACTCAGGTTGGACCGACGAGGGGGCCAGCCAGCCGGGGAGCCTTGCTTGCCGGATTGCTGTCCAGTGTGCCTCACTGTTTTGTCTCAGGGGAGCCATGAATGACGGACATTTATCGGAGCTTCTTCGTTCCAAGCCCCCTTCTGTGTCAGAGGTATTATTGTGGTTAAAGCCCTCGGCCCTTACCTTTTGAATAGCTAGGTGAGCGTTTGCCGCTTAGTTGCACTGCAAGCTTGGCTGGTGTCTCATGTTCCAAGCGCTGGAGTGGCAGTGGAGCGAAGGACTGACAGTGCTGGGTTGCCGGAGCAGCGCAGCAGTCAGAGAGTCTGAGCTCAGTTGGTCACCATGAGCGGATCATTGGTCATGCAGGGCAGTACGAAGCTTGCGACTTGCCACTTGTAAAACAGCCCGGGCATGTAGCTGTCCTTTGGCTCAGCTTCCTTTACCTTTTTTGCCGGTGTCCTCGAATCATGGCGGATTTGCCGGTGAAGAACAATAAGCAGCGCAAGCGTGAGTACCACGCCCGCGCCTGCAGCAGCCGGAAGATGGCAACTCGGCAGGTCTGGGCCAGTGAGTCTGAGCAAATTTTAAAAATCACCTACGCACAAATTGGGAGTCGGGTTGCTGAGCCACCGCAGCCGGAGCCGAAGGCACTGCCGGCCGAGCCGGAGCCCGCCGCAGCAGCAGAGCCGGAGGCGGAGCGCCCCAGCAAGACGCAGAAGCGCAAGAAGGGTGTGTGTCAGCAACATGGTTCTCGTTCTCTCAGCTCAGAAGGTTTGACAACTAGAGATCCGTACAGTCGCCTCAGGTAAACTGTTTGACATAAGTTTGCACACGGGCTCCAATCTTATGCTACAGCTGTGAACTGGCAGGAGCGTGCTGAGCGCATGAAGAAGCTCTTGACGGAGTCCGCTCTGACTCCGAAGGCCCCAGGGCCCCCCAGCCGGAGCCCCCTGCCCAGGACTTGTTGGAGGCCACGCCGTCACTGCCGGCCGGCGCCAGAGCGTCGGCCACCAGGCCCAGGGCCAGCACGAGTGTCCTGCCGGAGGTCGTGAACTTCGCACCTTGGCTGTTATTACACCATGCCTTGCTTCCACTCTCGCACGGGCCGTCGGGCGGCTTTTTAAAGTCTTGGGGGCAGGACTCCATGCCAATGCCCATTTGGCTGGGGATTCAATATTTAGGCCACCAACGTCATCACCAGGAGGCAGGCAGAAATGCTAATCGTCACTGACTGGGTTGCCCGCGACTTGCCTGAATCCATGCGCCTCCTGCCTTTCAATTTCGGATTTGCTTGCATGTCGGGCAAAGGCATCGAGCCAGCCCCGTGCGCTGGACGCCCGTGTTCTTTCCGTGCCTTTGGCTGCACGCAGGCGCCTTCTCTGTTGGCAGCAGTTGCGCACGCTCCTTGGACCTAGGACTTTGCCACGGTGTGCAGGAATAGGGCCTACATGTGGCGGAGTGTGGCGGCTTGGCAAATTAGCTTCTCCGCAAGTTACAGGGCATCCCGTCCCAAATGTTCACGTCTATGTAGGTCCGGTCATGCGTTGGTCCAAGCAGAGGGCCCCTTAAATGCGACTGGGGGATGGTTTTCGCTAGGAGAATTGCAAGCTGTTGCTGCGGCCGAAGTTCGAGTCCACCCACTTGTCGCGCCTGCGTCTCAGGTCTGCGGGCAGTTGCCTCGTGAACACGCCGAGCGCCTCGACGTGGAGTACAACTCCAACATGCCGGATAGCTTGGCTTTTTGGCTGTGATAGGTGTGCGGCAGTTTGCTCAATCTTCCAATTTGGCCTGCGGCATGTTCGTTTGGTTTGCTCCTTGGCTACTAAGTCGGCGCTGTTTCGCTGACCTGGCGACTGTCTCGGAAGCGCTGCCGGGGACAAAAAGGGCGTTCCTCTTCACATTTGCTCAGATTGGTCAGCAGGGCCGTGCCTCCACAGTCATCCGCGCCAGATTATGTTTGCGCTGTGCGACGCCACCTTTTCAGAATTTCAAGAACCGTGGCTGCTACGCAATAGCTCTGCAGCGTCCCGGCGTCCCGGCGCCATCCCGGCGTCCCGGCGCCGTCCCGGCGTCCCGGCAGGGTGTCCCGGATCTCATCTTTTCATGCCCAAACGTCATTTTCATAAATTGACTCAATAGTTCTAACCTGAATCAGGAGGTGCCGGTTCTTTTGAAAAACTAGTTCAAATGCAATCATGGAAAAGCAAGTTGTATCATAATGCGTCCGTGGGTCGAAGACGTTGCCTTTGCACACGGTTTTTGAGGTTCCTGCTCTTGTTTTTGAAGCGCGGCTTTCACTTAAGTCACTTGCGCGTCAGGCACCTTGCTGGAAGCATCTACGCTTGTTGCAAACCAGAGCATGAAAGAAGGAGAGAGAGAGAGAGAGAGAGAGAGAGAGAGAGAGAGAGAACTGCCTGCCGTGCCAGCAGCAGAGTCAGCAAGGTAGCTTTGCCGGACACGTTGCTTGGGGCATTGCATGTGTGGCAACAAAAGTTTGGTTGTTGTGCTTCTACAGTGCATGAGTGCCTTACATCGGGCGGAACTTTGCAGCCTGTCACGGCTCAGTGGTCAGCACTCATTTCCTTTTCGGATTCCGCCATCATTGATAGCTGGCCATGGCTGCGTTCATTGGGCGAGAGGAGGGGCGTTGAACTTCTAATCATACTCTTGTCTTTTTGAGCGCCAAGAGATTTAAAAACTAGTTATTGCGACTTGAGCAGCCGCGCTCGGGGAGACGCAGGTGCCGGAGGCGGAGCAGGAGGCAGCGGCGGAGCCGCAGGTGCCGGAGGCGGAGCAGGAGGCAGCGACGGAGCCGCAGGTGGCGGAGGCGGAGCAGGAGGCAGCAGCGGCGGAGGCTGAGCAGGAGCAGGAGGCAGTGGCGGAGCCGCAGGCGCCGGAGCAGAAGGCAGCGCCGGAGCAGCCGCAGGCGAAGGTGCCGCAGGCTAGGGGGGCTCGCTTTAGTGTTGCGCCTCTTGTGTGACAAGCTTTGCCAACATGCTGTTGAACAATAGTTGTTAAGCTGTTACTTTTTGTTTGAAACATTGATGTTTGTCCCTCAGAGGCGAAGGCGATGC
>CAUJNA010003314.1:648399-695899 GCA_963377175.1 Effrenium voratum
TTGCCTCCTGGGCTTCGGATGTTTTCTTGGGAAACGACGGATTACCTTTTTGGGCGCCGGCTATTTCCCGGTAACAGTGGATTGCCGTCGACTTCGGGCGTCAGCTGTTTTGCATCTGAACAGTGAGTGCATCATTGGCACGCTGTATCTTTGGACACCTTCATTGTGGGAGACATGGCTTTTCTGCCCTGAGCACCCCCAAGAATGTTGTAATATAAGTTGTGTTGGCGGGGGGGCGCAGTGAATAATTTCCTTGATCTTTTGCACAGGGCACTGTGCTGGAGTTGCCGGTTGCAAAGGCATCTCTGGGGAAGACGTAAGAACATGGTGTTAACTGCAGTGTTAGTTAAACATGACATGGTCGGTTGTGTCAACTGCCTGCCCCTAGAAAGGATAGGTTACTTTCCGGCTTAAGCTTTCCCTGGGTTCCGTTTGTTTTCTGGGTGTGCGGCGAGGGCTTTCTATGCCTGCAAGCGCAGCACGTTTTTTGACTTGTTTCCGGCAGTAGTCTCGGATCCCGCGTGAAATTCCTATTGCACGAAAGGAGCATGGGCCGGTGTTTCGCAAAGTCATTGACAACATTGAGTGTCTTCGCATTGCCAGTTGCTCTGTCTTACTTCAGGCTGTCCTGCCGGAGCTGGGAGCTGGGTTTGCCTTCAGAAGGCCGCCAAGGCCTCAGCAATCTTGACGGACTTACGGTGACAAGCACTCTGAGTAGCCATGCCAAAGGGCGCTTGATCTTGAGCATGGTTCTGCACGCCTCTTGCAACACATGACGCGTTAAGTTAGATCTTTATTAGTTAAAGATGTCCCTTCGTAGCTGGATGTGGGTTCACTTTTGACGTAGCGTTGATTCCTGGAGCTTCCCATGGAGATTTGGAGGAAGTCCTTCTGATCTAGTGTTTGATTTTCACTTGTGGATTTGAGTTCACCAATTAGCCTTTCCCGAGCCGTGAGCCCCAAGGGGTGCGTGTTATGTCAGGGAATCCCCCTGAAGTGCCACCCCCTTAGTGTGATCAACTTGGGGCTACTTTTCCCAGCTGTTCAATTTGGCTAAAGACCGACAATTCAAATTTGCTGACGGAGGACCTGCAGCTTGAGTCGCTTGATCCACTATAAGAAAGGATCTGATCTGGCACTCCCGTAAGTTTGTCAGCGTTGCTTGCCAATCTAGCTTGAGGAGCACAATATGATGTTTGACCTTGAGACATTTCAGCGCTTTGTTGGCGGATGATGTTGCCACCAAAATTAGGGACTGACATTGGCATTATGTTTTGAAATTTGTTTAGTCAGACAATAAACCTAGTATTGGCGTTGACATTTGTTTTGTTTGTTTAGATGCTTGGCAGATATTTCCACAAACCGGTGGCAAACCACTTTGTTCTAATGGCATGACCTTTATCGATTTGGGACTGTGGAAAATCTAGTGGCGGACGGAATGTTGAGTCGTTGCTTTTTCTTTTGCACATTTGGCTCTCCACTCGCTTCCAGTCATCGCAGCCAAGGTGATGTTGCCGGAGCGTACCAGACAGCAATTTTGTCGGTTTGGCGCCCCCATGTCGGAGAGAAGGAGGAGCTGGAGGAGGACTGGTCAGGCAGCCACTTGCCAGAATCAGCCCCAACCCTAATATACTATTTACTTCCTTACTCATTGTTACATTGCCATGTTTGCAACTCAGCTTGCTTCTGGCAGAGCTGACATCAAAGCAGGAGAATGCCATTTCAAGGGCTTGCTCCGGCAGCTCGGCATCAAGCCGCTTCAGCAAGAGTCGGACAATGGCGCCAACTGCGGTCAAAGCCTTCGTGAGGTCATCCGACTTGGTCCTGCCAAAGCTTTGCTGGCGTTCGGGCGTTAAGAACAGTGGGCAAATCCGGCACAGTCTACACCGCCAACAAATTTTCAAACTTAAAGCAACAAATCGTGCGAAAGATCAGCGAAGCTTGTCGGTCCTGCTGTCCCACAAGTACTGCACTTCCGACCCATGGTAGATGGCTTTTGCCCGCACAGCTTGCCCGATGACGATGTGCAAGCAAGCGTCCGCCTGGCCCTCCTCGTCCTCCACGATTCGGGCTTCCAGGAAAAGGGTCTTCATCCTGACAGATAGCAGTTCCCGAACAAAAACCATTCCAGCAAGCTGCCTCAAAAGTCTCCAAACCTTACTACTGTTAAAGTTAAACCAGGGCCAGAGCTGTAAGTGTGACAAAGTAACTTGGCTGCGCCGCGCGCCTTCCGGCGAACTCTGCCTTCTCCATTTGGCAATGGGCAGGATCATGCCAGTCTACGTCAAACCGGCGCAAGAGCGAAAAGACCATCGACGACAGATCCGCCATGAGCCCTAACAGGAGACAGAATTCCGGCGTCATCCGCTTCAAGGCGCTCCTATTCCGCAACTTCTCCTTCGTCGGCAGGCGTGGATCCTGCGACCAAGGAACCAGCCGCTCGCGAAACTTCATTAGTTTCCGAGCCCGTCCAGCCTGATTCAGCAAGCCTACTAATAAAAGGCCCTCAAATACTAGCGGTTTGTCCAACTTTGCAAAAACTAAATCTTTGCGCAGGCCAATTCTTTAAACAACCAAAATATTTCCTCTCACCAGAAAGCGGATCTGGGGGCAGACGAGGGCCTCGGGGGGAATTAGGGGGTCTGTGCTGTTTTTGCTGAGGGAAAACAGATAGCCAATGCCAGAACGATGGCTTTGTGAAACAACTTTGTCGTGGATTGTCGAGGGGTGTCAAGTCCCCATCGCCCCCGGAAGCCTCCGCCTGCGTAGCCAGAAGTAACGCTGCACAAGCAGTTCGCACAGCCTCCGACAAGCTGCGGTGGTGTCGAACCTGACCCGGCTGAAGCCTGACTTGCGCAAAGGATATGGATAATGGCCAGAATAATACAAAGTAACATGGGCTCGACGATTTTTTCACTACCACGGGGTCTATGAGCTGGGGTACTGTTATTACTGTGACACAAGGAAACTCCTGTCCTAAAGCGTCGAAAGTTCAACTTTAGTCAGCTGAGAGGCGAATGCCCTTGAACGCTGGAAGGTTCCGGGCGCACCTGCTATCCAACATGATCGCCTGCAACTTGAGCTGCAGTTCGTAGGAGCCTTCAGTTTGGGAATCAGCCCCTGGGACCCCAGCACAAGCTCGTGAAATCCGGCAATGCAAGTGCGCTCCCCCCTCAGCGGCTTCTCCAGCGCGATCCTACCAAAGGTTTCACGCGCATGGGACACCCCATGCCATTGCCTCTGTAATTAAAACAAATTACTCCAAACAGCCGAAGCCACACGTGTGCATGCTACAGTTACAACAGTTACAGCATCCGTCACTTTCTTGGGCCCTAGAAGGTGCTGATGGGGTGGGCTCGGTCCCTCCAGCGCACCGTCAAGTTCGGGCAAAACTCCGCCATCAACGCCGCTACCTTGAGCATGGCGCTGCATCCGTCAATGGTCACGGCCCTCACCTTCTGCAGAAACGCTAAAGACGCTGCTTGGTCGCCCGAGTACAAGTGCACAACAGCCTTGCGGACTTCTTCCTCGACAGGTCAGGCATAAGCAGGAGTCGCAGAACCCTGGTCACTGGACCGTTTTTGAAACAGCCACCGAAATTCGTGTTCGCCGGCTGCTCAAGGAGGGGCTCAGAATTTTGGACCACGAGGAGGTGCGTGCTGCAGTCCGCGACTTCTGGTCAGCAATGCTGGAGCTTATTCGTTTGCCGGAAGCAGAGGTACAATCGCGTGGCTTGGGCGAATCTGGCAACCCTTTTGGGAAGCAAACTCTCAGAAGGGCCCAGGTGTTCACGAAGGCGGCGGGCAATGTTTCTGCAGAGATGGACGCTTTGAGGATATCCAACTTGGCCCGCGTGAAGTTGGTGGACGCTTGCCTGTCAGAGTGCTCTTTGCCAGAGTCTGCAGCAGGAGACGATTGGGGTGCCAGAGACTGGCGGGTCCGGCGGCTTTTTGACAGCGACAGCCAGAGTCTCTACACCTACATTGCGCAAAGCCACCTCATCGTGCTGGACAACTTCTCGGATCTGGCGTCGAAGCGCCCTGGGAAGCTGCTGCGCTGACTATTTATTTGTCAACATCCTTTTTCCCACTTGTTATTGTTTGTTAATAATTCAGACATTCAGGATTTTTTGGTAGACTCAGACTCAACACTGAAGACTAAGATGACTTTGCCTTCAAGGAAGTGTTTATTAGGTGTGTCTCCTTCCGCCCTGGTAAAATGTCATTGCTGTTGGTACAATAAGCGTTTCGCATTGTGCGTTCGCTGCACTTTGGTTTTGCATTTTTGCCGTGGCCCTCGCACTCACATCTCAGGCTCCGCTTTGCAAAGATGGCGGTGACAGCTGCAGCATTGGGCGTGCCGGTTTTGCAAAAGGGTGCTTGGGAGGCCTTCTGCCAGAACCCGGCGCAGGGTATCAAGGGCTTGCTTTGCCACAGTAACCGGGTGGCGGACCCCATGGCCAGCATTTCGAAGTCGGACGACTCCTTTTGAATTCTTTTGCGCCGTTGTCCAGAAACCGCTGGTCAATCTTCCTGACGGAAGAGGACTACCGGCGAGTAGCCAGTGCCAAAGGCAAGGCTAAGGCGAAGCCAAAGGGCAGGCCCGCAGCAAAGGCGAGGGCCGGACTGCCGCCGGGTGTTCTAACGCTAGCCGAGACAACGAGCTCTGCCGATCTTCTCCGGGATTTGTACTTGCAGATCCGTCGGATCCAGCGTGGTGCCGGCGTAGCAAGTGCGGAACTCTGACGGACAAAACGGGCTTTTGAAGCTGCGCGGGCACGCCTCAGCTTGTTTTGCCCGGGTGGCGCAGACAGCTTTTTTTGTTTACTACAGGTCTGAAAACAAAATGGCTCCCAGACACACGTGTTGCCAGTTGCATGGGTTGAGCAGGTGTACGGGCGCTTTTGGTTGTCTGCCGGCACAGTTGTCATCCTTGTTTGCAAACGGATGTCTGTGCCATTGCCAGGCTGCCGGACTTGCCGCCGCCTGTGGCTGCCGGACGTCTTGCCGAGGCCCGGGCTTGAAGAACTTGCCTGACTCAAGTCTGACGGCTGATGCAATAAACTTGTAGGAGCAAGGCGCAGCAATTGTTGACGGGTTAGCGCTTTTGGCGGGAGCTTGTTTTTGCTTGGCGCCCCAGGGATTTAAAGATGCTTTTGTCAGGCACAGGCGAGTCAAGACTCAGCTTCCAGGTTGCAACTCTAACTGGAACGCGCGTTAGCGGGAGCCTGCAGTAATTGTCAACCAATATTATTCTTAAAGATTCCACATGTTGATTCAAGATTGGCTGGGATTGAGTGCTACGCGCTGAGGCTTGCCAGCAGTCGCATTTTCTGCTCCAAGGTTTCTTGCCATTGCCCTCTCCGAGCTTGCCTTGCTGCGCTCGCGCGCAAATATGGGTAAGCCATGTGCGCCCAAGGTGTCCGCCCAAGCGGTGTCGGAGACCACGCCGAACAGGCCCAAGCGGATAAGAGCGAAGGTGACGCCGCAGAAGGCGGCGACGATCAAGTCGGAGGCGGCGCGGGCCGTGGCGGACTTCCAGGTAAAGCCTGAGGCGGTTGTCAAGGCTGAGCTGCTGGAGGACGACGAGTGGTCGGACGTCTTCCACCAGTGGGCCACCCGGTTGGAAGGGTCTACCAGCAGCGCGGGTATGAGAAGAATCGTATTGACAGGTCGGGAGGCTGCAGGAACAAGAAGGCGGAGATGGCCGCAAGGGCCTGCCGGCTGCGCCGTGAGAGTGATGAGCACATTCTGCCCGCGAGGTTGCCGGACCTGGATTCGTACACGAGGAAGCTGGAGTGTCGGATCGCAGCCCTGGAGCGCCAGAAGGCTTCCAGAACTACGTGGTGGAGTAACGCGTGGAATGAGTCACACCAGCTTCGACGAGAACGAGGGGCTTCGCCGGAGGGTTGTGGAGCTGACGGCGCAACTCCGCATGGCGGAGCTTGTTGCAGGAGTGCCTGACGAGCCGTAGGGCTAAGTTGCCCCGTGCTTCCATCCGGCGGGTTCTGGCAGTGCAAGCGGCAAAGGAAGAACACAAGAAAAGCACTTTTAACAAACATAGTCAGAAATAATAGCACTTTTTTGTTTTATGTGTCTGGGTTTGTTGCCGGGCTGCGCTGCCAGCCTCAACCTTGGCTGGATTTCTCCAGCCAGACTTGAACTTGGGGGGTAGTTGCGGCTTCTTGCCGGAACGCTTGGGGTAGAGTCTCACTGCAAGTCTAGTGAGCTTTCGTGGAAAATTATCCGTCCTGCCGTGTGTTTGCAAACCATTCCGGCTAGCCTGTTTTTGTTTTCGCTTCCCCTCACTGCCTGCCGCCAGGCTTCTGCAGCACAGCCGCAGCGCAGAGACAGGGGCGACCGAGTAAAAAGGAGTGTAGTAGACGGACTTATTTGAATCCCAGCCCCGTGTTTAGCTAGCATCATGCGTGATAACACGCATCACACGCTCATTGCCGGACCCCGGACCAATAAAACGGTTTAACCTTGCACATTGCTGGACCAATATTAAGTTATTAGGGTTGCTCGTTTGCACATATTGCCGGACCAATGAGGGTTTAACTTTGCACATTGCCGGACCAATGAGGGTTTAACCTTGCATCCCCCAGAATAATCTAATATTTTTCGCCAAGGGCCTGTGGCCATCCCAGTTCATGTTTTGCTTAATCTTGTAAACTATTCTCAAAGGGACGGGCTCCTTTTGGGAAGTCCCAGATAATTGCTTCTAATTTTCATTTGCTTGATTAATTGCAATAGCTAGAAATGAGCGGAAGCTATAGGGCTACGGTTTTCGATTTCCACACTCATGTTGGTTCCAATGAGCCTAACCCTTCTAATTTTCCACAAAAGGCAGGCGCGCTAGTCTCTTGTTTTCCATGGACTTAATTGGAAAAGGACAGGTTCCTTAAGACAATAAGAATCCCGCACACGGTTAAAAGGAGCCGCCATACTTGTTTGATGAAACTCATTAAAGTCATCACAAATGTGTCATACGATTTGCTTACTGAGTTTGACAGAAAAAGACACCAGCGTGGTACAACTCATCTATATTCCTGAACTTAATGAATGTGATGGGAAAAGTCTCCAAAACTTTTCCGTTCATTAACGGGCCGCACTTTGCCATAAGGGGCCACCATTGTCTGATTAAATTCTTCGATCCCATTGACATATTTTACTGAGATTGGTTAATTGTATTATTACGAAAACTCATGGTTAGCCTGGAGGTTGCCAAAAGGAGCCATCATTCGTGTGATTAAGTTTGTACTTTTTTGGAGGGTGTCAACCGCCTCTCCAATAGCAGTGGCTTGCACATATCCCGTGACTTCTGTCTCCGTCGTGGATATCGTGGTGTACGCCGCCTGTCTTGTGGATTCCCACGCGATGCCTTGGCCACCACTTGCCCACAGGTTGCCCTTCAGCGGGTGAATCTTTTGACCCGCCAACCAAAGCTGGCCATGGTCTTATCCCTGTGGCAACCCCAGTCCTTGGGGCTTGTGTTCAGCCCACACAGCGCCTTCAGAACCAGCCACCGTTCTCCTTTCTTGGTGACCCAGCCTGCCCAAAGATCTTGGGCGGGGATACCACCAGCAGCTTCTGCCTCTGATTGGGCGCCTGCAGGAGCGCGGTCTTCACGTCCACCGTTCCAACCTTCCACCGCTCGAACGCCGCCTTGCGGAGAGTGGCCCGCAATGCTATGCTGTCCGCCCCTCCAGCGAACACCTCTTCCTTTGTTTCCTCCGGTCCTTGCCGTCGGTCATCAGCCACCAGGATGCCCATGCCAGCGACGTCCACCGACCTTGCCCTCCTTGTCCGCATGCCGGGTTCCATGTCTGGCCTTGTCAGGGGGCGTTTGGGCTCATAACCTATGTGCGCAGCACCGCGCTGTTTGTGTTCCTTGAGCCACGAATGTGCCCGCAAATTACGGGTTCACACAGTTCACAGTTCGAATTACTCTCCCAATGTGACTGGAGGTCGTAGGAGAAGCCCAGAGTCATTTTGTGATTGTGTCTTTGTAATGCTCGAAGTTCCAACCAAATCGTAGTTCCAACCAGTAGTCGTAAGAATTGGAAGCGTTAAAGCACAGGGGCCAAATAAAGCGCTCTGCTTTTCTATTTTTCTAGTGTTCCTTTTCCCTCGCGGAGATGGGGCGCCTAAAGGTTGGGGATTTCCAGATTACTTCGATAGCTCGAACCGTTCAGATCATTCTACTTGTTCTAAAAGCTATGTACTCCCAAAGGGACAGGTGTCCTTTGGATGATTCATGCTTCTAACTCTTTGAACTGTGTGCCCTTTGGAACAAGTCAAAATATGATTTCCTAAGTATGCATTTCCTACATGTGTTGCTATTTAATTCTGCTGCTTATGCTCTAATGGTTTTAATTGCCCCGCAAAGAACGGGGGCCTTGTGTGTAATTCTAGGTTCATGTTTGGTTTAATCTTGTATACTATTCTCAAAGGGACGGGCTCTGTTGGGAAGTCCCAGATAATTGCTTCTATTTTTTCATTTGCTTGAAAAATCGCAATAGCTAGAAATGAGCGGAAGCTATAGGGCTACGGTTTTCGATTTCCACACTCATGTTGGTTCCAATGAGCCTAACTCTTCTAATTTCCCAAAAGGCAGGCGCGCTAGTCTCTTGTTTTCCATGGACTTAATTGGAAAAGGATAGGTTCCTTAAGACAATAAGAATCCCGCACACGGTTCAAAGGAGCCGCCATACTTGTTTGATGAAACTCATTAAATTCATTACAAATGTGTCATACGATTTGCTTACTGAGTTTGACAGAAAAAGACACCAGCGTGGTACAACTCATCTATTTTCCTGAACTTAATGAATGTGATGGGAAAAGTCTCCAAAACTTTTCCGTTCATTAACGGGCCGCACTTTGCCAGAAGGGGCCACCATTGTCTGATTACATTCTTCATTCCCATTGACATATTTTACTGAGATTGGTTAATTGTATTATTACGAAAACTCATGGTTAGCCTGGAGTGTGCCAAAAGGAGCCACCATTCAAATTATCGCATTCGTGAAATTCTTTAAAACCCTGGAGCGTGCCAAAGGAGCCACCATTCGTGTGATTAAGTTTGTACTTTTTTGGAGTGTGTCAAAGAAAGCCACCAATTTTTGAATTAAATTCAGTGGCTTTCAACACAACTTGCGCAAGAATACCTTTTTCGATCACATCCACTAAGTTCGTTGAAGCCCAGGAGTGTGCCAAAAGAGGCTACCGCTTTCTTCATTAGATTCGTTCAATTGATCAAACGCACGAGATAGCTTAAACAGTTTAATCGCACCGGGGCCTTGTTTGATTAAACTCATCACATTCTTTACGGGGGTTTAAATTCTTTCATTCACCAAATTTTCCACATCAACGGTCTTAAATGAAAACGGCTTCAAAAAATGAATTCATTAAATTCGATAGCTTACTGAATTTGAGGAGCTTAAACAAACCCATGGTGGCCCCTTTTGCAAAGTCCATGGTTTTAATGAGTTCAACAAAGTTAATCAAAACATGGCAGCGGCTCCTTATGGCAATGTCCAGGAAGGTTTTTGCTGTTTTGAAATTAAACCACAACGAGTTCAATGAATTTAAGCAAAAATGGTGGCCCCTTTACGCAAGGTCCAAGATTTTCTGAGTTTGATGAAGCTACTCGTCGCGGAGCCCCTTTTCGGTTAAAAGATCATGAAACTCAATAAGTTCCTGGGCTTTGCAACCTCTTCGTTTCACTAAACTCATCACATTCATTGTTTGTTGTTAAAGAATTTAACGAATATGAATTTGATCCAAGAATGGGGATCCCTAAGGTCCAGGATTTTCCTGAACTCAATGAATTAATTCAATCGCTTTGGTGCCTTTTTTGATTAAATTTGCTTGGGTAGTTCAATGAACTTAACCAATTCAAGGCTTCTCTTTAACCCGTTAAATCCATTTAAATCCCGGATTTTGCAAAAGGAGCCACCATATAATTGATTAAGTTAAACTCATTGGAACATGTGTTCATGCATTTAATGTATTTGACAAACATGGTGGCCCCTGAACTCAATGATGCTAATCGTTTGGAGAATGTTTTTCGATTACATTCATTAAGCTCATATATCGTCATGAACTTAATGTTAACGCCATTAACTTCATTGAAATGATGGAGTTTTCAAAAGGAGCACCGTCATTTGTGGTTAAAATCTGTAAATTCATTGGTTTCATTGAAGCATTTTATTGAATTTGACTGTTATAAAACATATACTCAATCAATGGTGGCCACTTTTGGCAAAGTCCAGGGTTTTAATGAACTTAGCGGGTTTTCTCGTTGGAGCCTTTTTGACTAAATTCAGGAAGTTGCCTCTTTGTCTATGAATTTGACTAGTTTGACCGTATTTAGTCAATAAAATGGGGGGCCCTTTTAGCGAGCGTTTGGAGCTTCCCTCGGCTAAGCTCATTGAATTCATTTTTTGTTTGATTATATTCATTCAGGTTAGTGAAGAGCAGCTTCATGAATCGAATGGGTTTAATGAGCTGAACCAGCAAAATGTCGGCCCCTGTTGGCAAAGTCGAGTGTTTTCATGAATTTAAGGAACTTAGCTGGATAGAAATTTTCGCCCAAATTCAGCAAGTGTACTTGACAATTCAAGTAAATTGCATCAATTGAATCATTTTGCAGGCGTTTTGAGCTTGTTCAACGCCTGAAAACACTGCAACGATTTAAATGAAATATTTCAATCTAAATAGCACCGCTACGTGGCCTGGCAAAGGGGCCCGTCAAATGTTACATGCTATTCCCCCCACAGGGGGGGGGGCCTCCCTTCGGGGATGGAGGGGGGGTTGGTGGCCTGGGGACTGGAACTTTTATGTGCTCGAAAACCAATTTTGGGTTGGGCTCTGATCTTCTTATCTTAAATCCGTGGAAAGCCGTAGGTGGGTCAAAAATTGGTTTGTTTTTGGTTTACCTCTATACACTAGCTGTGGAAAGCCCGAGGACAAGCTGCCCAGTGTGGAGAGCCTCGAGGCGCACTTGCCGCAAGCGCGCGGTTTCGCACGAAGAGGTTACCAACGGCTACCAAACACGATTCGCTTTCTGGTGAGCAACGCGACGCACGAAGGGGTTCTGGTTTTTTGGGGTGCGAACCCAAAAACGAGGGGTTGAAACCCATTGAGTCAGAGGGCACTTCCGGCGTTTTCTCTTGGACTCTTTTGGCGGGCTGCGACAAGTCCCAACCCGGCTTGGTGTATTTCAAAGCTGTCCAGGGGCAACCCAGCAAAACATACGGCTTGGATTGCATATGTCTTCCTTCTCCTCCGGACCAGCCTTCCACCTACTTGGGGCTCATTGATATGCATCCGGCTGCGACGCACTCATTTGAGCATGCCCATGCCCAGTAATGTTTGACAATCTTCGTGTTTGAAGGGGGACAGTGTTTGAAATCTGAAAGCCTGCTGGTCAGGTATTGTTTCCTCCCTGCTTTGGTTTTTACATCGTTGCAAAGTCACCCTATCCATGTGCTCGATGCTCAGTACGCTATGCGTCCGCTGCTGAAGGGAATGTTTGAGTTGCGCCACCTGGTTTTAGATGGACATGTCATGGCCAAGGTGTCCAGTTGACATGGCGGCTTCCCGTGTTGGTTTTTCTTGGTCAAGGTTTGAAGAGGCTACGAGTGACCGGCTAATGAGTCTTTTTGCTGGGCTTCAGAATGTCATGAGCCTGGATGAGTTTACATTCCCAGAATATGAACGCCTGGTATGACCCCCTGGTATGACCCCCTGTTAGTTTTCCATATGGCTTTGTAGGGTTCCAACCCTCTCCAGAATCTCTGCAAAGGAGCTTCCCACAAACCTAGAGCCCCACTCGTGTTTATTTCAAGTGCCAAACAAGCGCTTCTTTCCCATGACCGTTGTTCATTTAAAGCCAACAGTGCCATTTCCTGAAGATCAACCTTCTTGCCCTGCCTGGTCAGTCTGGGTGGGGTAGGTTTGGTTTAACAACTCAGTTGCTATGGGCCCGACAATACAGAGCAGCCTAAAAGAGGATGTTGATACAGCAGTAGGTGACACATTGTTTAAGCAGGTGGCTGGCAACAGCATGACCCCTGCAAGGCGAGATGAAAGTGTACCAAAAAGGTCTCTGCTCGCGGGCGCGTTGGCAGATATAACAGGAGTCCCTCAGTCACAATCGGGGCATGCGTTGAACACATAGTGACTGGCAAGCCCATGCAAGTGCTATTGAGCATCTCTTTCCATTTTGCCAGAGCTGGCAAAGAAATAGGCTGTAAGGTCTACTAGGACATGCGCCAGGGAACCTGCATCCAGCAACACTGATCCGGCCCTTGCAGCAACTCCCAGGCCCGAGTTTACACCAGGTTCAGAACCTTCGTTGGAGACGGCTACTGACAGTGGCTGGGGCCGAGTTCGGCGGTTTACACATGTTCACACACATACACATACACACTTTCATGCCTACACAGGCCTTTAAGCACCAGACCGTAGGCTCATGGCAAGACATTTGGTTATTTGCGACACCGCCAGCCCGATTTCATGGCCAGAGCCTCAACGAGCTTGAGTTGCAGGGACCTGGGCCTTGCACGGAAAGTTGAGAGAGTTGAAGCAAAAGGCCAGCGCAAAGAAAACATTCGCCTTGTCAAATAAGTTGCCGCCGCCTGCCAGGACATTGACAGGGAATCGAACATTTGCAGAACTTCTGAAGCTCTCACAAATAGGGTGAAGCCCTACGTTTCTGCAATTACGCAAGCTTCGGAGAAAGAAGAGTGAACAGACGCATGTTGCGCTTGACTAGGGCCGAAATGGGAAGCCAGCAAGGAAGTGCATATTTTCCTGGACCAAGGCCAATCATACCGAATCTGCTACCTGTTCAGGGAAAGAAGGCCCAGTCATCTGTTGGATGATCGATCAATATGTGCATCGCACGCATGTGGTTACATGCGAAGAGGAGCGTGGAGCGGGATGAAAGAACATTCACTGTCTTTTTGGGTTGTGCTGGGCTCAGCAGAAGTGTATCACAGTCACGACTGCCTCAAGCACTTTGACTTTTGGCCCAGAGTCGAGCCCTTGCCTTGCGGAACGAAGAGGTAAAGGATGCCCATGCCCTCGACATGTTTGCCTTTAAGGTGATTAGAAGAGATGAGCAAATCCGGAGGGCTCAAGAATGATCTGTGTCTCTGCGTGGTTTCCTGGGCGGCGCTTGCAAAAACCAAGGGCTAGCATTCAAGTGGCATGTAGTTGGGCCTTCCAGGACCGGCTTTTAGCCTGGCAGGCGCGTGTGCAGTTCTGGGTTTGCGCGCTAGGCGCGGGCGCAGTGCTGAGCGGTGCGCTTGAAAAGCGCACTTCAGCGGGCGGCCTACCATTTGGCAGGCGTGTGTGCAGCGCGGAGCGGGTGCGCTTGGCGTTGGGAGGGTTGGCTTTCCGTCTGCCAGGCGGCTAGCGTTTGGCAAGCGTCCTAAGCGGGTTGAGCGGGCGCTCCAATCTTTGAAAGGCTTTATGTCTCGCCTGTCGTCTTAGTTCCCGTGGTAGCTTCTCCTTGTGCACTCCTTAGGCTTGCTTGCGTGCGCGAAGGGATGGGTTCTCTCTTCGTCATAACCTGTCCGTCGGAGAGCCTCAGAGGGTTTTCGCAACAGAGCGCGCAACTCAGCGGAGGCAGAGGACGACAGCTTGCAGTGCTGCTCAGGTGGAATGTTCCGAACGTTGTGCTTGCGCAGCAGGACGCGGAACGCTGGAGCAAACTGCCCGAATCTTTTGGTCCAGGCCGCCCGCTCGAAGGCGTTCATGGTCATGGACACGCACGTGGGGCGCGCGCCGGCAGACAACTAAGCATATCACTGTCTACTCTGTGCATGCCTCTATGCACTTCCACTCTGTGCTTGCTCTGCGCGTGCCACTCTTCACGCTGTCTACTTTCCCTGTGCATGCCTCTATGCGTTTCACAGTCTACTTTCCCTGCACACGCCTCTATGCATTTCACTCTCTACTTTCCCTGCGCGTGCCTCTATGCATTCCACTGTCTACTTTCCCTGTGCATGCCTCTATGCATACTATCCCTGCGCATGCATCTTCGAACTTCACTCTGTACTTGCCCTACGCATGCCTCTTTGCATTTCACTGTCTCATCTGTGCATGCCTCTATGCATTTCACGGTCTACTTTTCGACCTTGCAGCCGGAGCTGCGGGGACGTACTTCGCGTACTGCTTTTGCACGTCAAAGTTGCGACTTTGCAGCCTGATCTCTGCAGACGGTCGCGCGCAGACCGCGAAGATACGCGAAGATTCACACGGGACCACAGCGAGAGCGATCTGACACGCACAATCTCCAGACAGGGTTGCGCGCGAACCGCGAAGATGCGCACGGGACCATAGCGAGAGCGATCCGACACGCACGATGCCCGCAGAGGGTCGTGCGTGTGCGGCAGGAATCGCAAAAAAACCTCCAGTTTGTGCACCTCGACCACGCCGATCCCGGCAGAGGGTCGTGCGCGCGCGCAAAACCTTCAGTTTTGCACCTCAACCACGCCGATCCCCTTCAGACGGTCGCGCAGGCATGTTGAAAATCACAAGAATTCCCAGTTTTTGAAACATCGACCACGCCGATCCCTGAGGGTCGCATTTTCGCAGAGTGCGCTTGGTTCCACCGCGCCGCCTTAAGATACGAATTGTATCTGTTGGAGTGCTGCGCCCTTTTTCCTTTGGGCAATAAAAGGGTCTACAGTACTCACAGCCCCTCACCCATGTTCAAACGCAAAAGCGGGGCTCATGCGCTTTCCTTTGGCAATCTGCCAAATCTGAGGCACAGGCGGAAGCCGTGCAGGAGAAGCTTGCTTCTGGACTATGGAAGTGGATGCGGAGGAGACAGCAGCTGACCTTGTTGGCCTCGGGGTAGGGACGGCTGTGCCTGGATGACCTGCTCCTTGACCCGCAGAGAAACCTGAAGTTAGGACGGCTGCTTTTAGCGCTGTATCCGCTTCAGGGGACTCATGGCTGATCCCGGGGATGGATGACACAGGAGCCTCTTCGGCATGGACAAGTGGCTCTACGTCAAGGACAAGGCCTATGGGACCACAGCGTGGGGTGGATCCAGAAGAAGGTCATGCTGTCCCTTTTTTTTGAAAGAGCTGGAAGACAACGGCGAGGCAGAGATGAGCATAATGGACCTCTTTGCGCAGGCGCATGCATGGTGGCCGGCAGTGGTCCGTTGGTATGGCTTGGAAGAGGACCCCATCCACACGCTCACGGGCCTGGAGGTCTCGGCGGAGGTGGCCCAGAAATGGTACGCCCTCAAGAAGGAGGAGATGCTGATTCGCTCCAATTGGGATGATGGACTTCCTCGAAGAAGAAGAAGACGCGAAAGATTTTGGTGCAGATCCTGATCCTTTGCAGGATCCCCACCCTGACGGAGCTGGACCTTCAGGATATGCGCATGTGTGCAACGCAGGCCCACGACGCAAAGAAGGGGCTCTACCTGGTGGAGCCCACCAAGCTCTTCGACAGTGATACGGCGATACTGAGATGCCTCCCGCAGTCGGTCTTGACCAAGTTCGGCCAAGCCTGGGAGGGCGACGGTGTGAACATTGAGGAGTACCTCAAGAACCTGGGGGTCATTTGCGGCAGAGGATTCAGTCCGCCAAGTTGCAGAGTGCCCTGGCTAGGCAAGGCCGAGGTTTTGGTTCCAGAGAGGCAACTGGGGCTCAGCAGGCGCCCTGCCCTACATTTGTGGGACACCACGTTGCGAGGCTCGCTTTGAGAAGGACCACAGGACTCGTTGCCTACTGTGTGGAAACACAGTGTTCCCAGTCCTGGCCCAACACGCCACGCTGCAGTCCCCGAGCCCGGACGGCAAAGGATGGCAGACGGTAAACAATGTTTGGGAGCCCCAATCCAAGAACTTCCAGGAAAAGTTCAAATTCCAGTTTGGGGTCAAGCAATCCCAGATAGAACCCAGGCTCCGCCAATCCCTGACGGTGCAATTCACGGGTGCTGACGATTGACCTTTCATGGCGACGACACTGATGCGCTGATGGACAAGATTAAGAAACTGGCATCGGAAGGCCTGCTTTGGGCCTCTGACCTCTCAGCCACAAGGTACACCTCATGCTCCTTGAATGACCCACAAGTGCCTGGTGAAGAAGGTCATCTTCGGCGGAACACACTCATCTTGATTGCTGGACTCGCCCTGTCGGTGCTTAGCTTCTACACCTCCCTGGCCTCATGGTGCAGGAAGGAAGCGGAAGGTTTGCAAATCCCCAGGCATCTCCTGAAGCACAGGGGCAAGATCTATGCCCTGGCCACGCTGGATTCGAAGGCGATGTTATGTTGGCCATTGCGAAGCAGGAGTTGGCCTACACGTGCAAGGATGTTGGGGGAGACCAGGTGGTCCACACATCCCTGGTCAAGGTAGGGAGCGATGGGAACGCGCTGGCGAAGGTACTTGCGGTGGACGTCCTACTCGCCTGGCTGCCGATGAAACTGCAGGGCATCTTCCAGTGCCTGCCCATGCTGACGGACCGGACCACCATCCTGGAGATGGGGAAGCAATCCTGGAACTTTCATGAGACCGCCGGCCTTTAAGGATGCCAAGTAAGGAGCTGACCATGGAAAATGGGGAGCCGGGATGTCCTCTTCGGTGTTGGACCGGCCGCGGCCTCAACAAGAACAACCGGAGCAGGCTAGCGGATCTCAGGGCCAGACGGAGGAGAAGAAGCCCGCAAAGGCACCCACAGCGGAGCAGAAGGCTGTGGAGGCCTGGTGGAGAAGCCGGCGTTTGAGGAAGGGGGCATCCAAGCGGCAGAGGAATCAAAGAAGCTGGGGCCTACGCCCAGGCCGGGTATCCCAGGACCACATGATCGCGTTGTCTGACCAGAGCAACAAGCAGCTCTTTGATGGCACCAACCAAGGATTGGGCCTCCTGGCGGCGGTTAAGAGGAAGCTCACACCCCAAGACTTGACCTTTGGTGGCCTTTCCATGCTGGCCCGGATGCCAGCTGCCTTTCCTGAACTCCGGCTACGGCAAGAATGCTTGGACCTCTACTGAGGAAATTTTCTGATCAGCCACCCCAGGGAACCTGGGTTGAGTTCTTCCTTTTGTGAGTATTGGTGAGTAAGTTGTGGTTCTGGGTTCTCCCCACAAACCACCACAGGACTGGTTTTTGATTTAACGCGGGCTCACGTGACTGGAGTATGGTTAACACGGACTCACGCGGACCGTGGGGTATGTACATACCCTCTATCCGACGATTGGGGCCGGCAGGAAGCTGACACAGCCAACAGGCCCGCCCTGGTTATGGATTTCGCCACCCGCTTGGAGCCTTGTGGAAAAGAGTCGGGGAGTGCTGCAGACTTTATTGTGACTTTCCCTGTTCGTGCCTCTATGCATTCTACTTTCCCCGCGCATGCCTCTATGCGTTTCACTGTCTACTTTCCCCGCGCATGCCTCTATGCATTTCACCCTGCGCTTGTCCAACGCATGCCTCCACGCATTTGACTGTCAACTTTTCCTGCGCATGCCTCCACGCATTACACTGCGTACTTTCCCTGCGCATGCCTCTATGCATTTCACTATCTACTTTCCCGGCGCACTTGCGTCAGTGCTTGCCCTATGCATGCCTTTGTGCCTTTCACTGTCTACTTTGCCTGTGCATGCCTCTATGCACTTCACTCTGCCTACTTTCCCTGCGCGTGCATCTACGCACTTCAGTCTGTACTTGCCCTACGCATTTCACTGTGCACTTTCCCTACGCATGCCTTTATGCATTTCACTGTCTACTTTCCCTACGCAGCTGAGCTGTGCAGAACGCAACGACTTTGCCGAGAGGAACCCTTCGCAATGCTTTCGGGAAAAACTTGAGCCCTCGCTCGAAGGAGTAGCGGAGCTCGTACTTTTGGCTCCACGCGCGCAAAGACTCCAAGAACTTTGGGTGCTGCCGTGGCCATTGTTTGAGCCCTTGCGCGCGAAAGATTGGGTTGGTTTCTTCGTTTTGTCTACATTGTGCACAGCAGTGGTCAGCCTCGTCGTCCAGCGTCTTCATCCATTTTCTCCCGGGCACCTCGTCGAGACTCTTCCAAGTCTTCAGGCAAGTCGAGATGGCGCATCAAGCAGGCCACAGGTAGAACAACCGCACAAACTGGGCATCAATGTTTTTTTCGGCTGTCCAGAGTGCATGAGCCCTTGGACACACCGACTTAGCCAGGTACTGGGACGCTGGGGGGTGCAAGAAATGCAACAATATTGCTGTAAGGAGCGTAGTTTTCGCGTCCAACCCCAAGGGAATTTAGGGCGTGAAAACTTGGTGCGACATGAAGCGCTTTTCCCAAGATGGCTGTCCAAAATGCTATGAGCCTCGGACACACTTGGACGGGGAAGCAGGAAGTTCACGAGATGCTTCTGCACGCAAAGGGGCGTAAATTTTGCGCCCAAAATTACATGAGTTAGGACGTGAAAATTGGCATCGACGC
Organism: Effrenium voratum; assembly: GCA_963377175.1. NCBI lineage: Eukaryota > Dinophyceae > Suessiales > Symbiodiniaceae > Effrenium > Effrenium voratum. The sequence continues at coordinate 666,846 of CAUJNA010003314.1, forward strand.
GAAGGCTTCTTTCTCACGATTGCTGTCCATCTTCTCATGAGCCTCGGAGACACAAACTTTGCCAGGTACTGGAGACGCAGGAAGATGCACGGGATGCTGCCATATGAAGTGGTGCAGTATCCAGCACATTCCTGCGTGCTAGTTACTCTGCGCGGCTTCCTCTGCGCAAGTGTCTGCGCCATTTGCTCTCTGCGCAAGGCGTTCTTTGCAAGCTGCTCTGCGCAAGTTACTCTGTGCAAGTTGCCCGCGCAAGTGCTGCCCTGTGCCAGTTCCTTCCAATTGCTCAGCGCGCGTTGCTGTATACTAGGTGCTCTGCGTAAGTGTCTACGCGCAAGAGTCTTTGCGTCTTTGCGCAAGTCCTGCGCGCAAGTTGCTCTGCGCAAGTCTACGCATCGCTCTCGGGGAGTTCTCCATGCAAGGTTCTTTTTGTCGCGAGTTGCGATTTTCAGCGGAAATGCAATTCGTAAACGACTTTTGTGCAGTAAAGTTGCGAATGTCCAGCCAAAGCTGCGTGAACGCGCTTCGCGCGCTACTTTGGTCCTAATGGGGCCCAGTTTCCCAGTCGGAGTTGCGACTGGGCCGTGGGCTCAGCGGGGGTCGAGCCTGCGACTGCGCTCTTACAAAGAGTCACGCAAACCAAGGACCAGCTCGCTAGCAGCAGATTCCGCACGAGACCGCAGCGAGAGCGGTTCGAAAGGCCCGAAGCCTTATCAAATCCTCAGTTCTTTGACATCGACCATGCCAAGCCCGGCAGAGGGTTGGACGGGAATCGCAGAAATTGCACAAAGCCCACAGTTTTCTGATGTGCAAAACTCAAAAGTCCCAGTTAGTTTCTTGACATTGACCACGCCAGGGCCGCGCGGGGCGTAAACCTTGACATCTGATTGCAGTTGTCAAGGTTGGAGGCTGTTTGGGCGTGAAGCCGTGAAAATCCCACTTGACCGTGCGTGCTGTGAAAGGCGTGAAAACCCCTGAAAATGCGGTAGGGCCACGAAAATCCCAAACGGCCGTGAAAAGCCGCACTTGCGGTCGCAAGCAGTATGGCCCAGCAAAGTGCAGCCGAACAGCCGTCAAGGAAAGTCCTGAGTTTTTTGACATCGGCCACGTAGGTTGATCCACGCACCGCTGAGTCAAAAAACGTCCACAGATTTCGATATCGACCACGCTGTTTCGCGCAGAGGGTCGCTCTCCCATGTCAATAACACCCCCCCCGCGCCTTAAAACAGAATCTTATTTCTGAGCGCTCCCTCATGTGCGTTATGAGTCTTCTCTATAGCAGCTTAACCTAACCTTCATAGCTGCTAACGCCGAGCCCGAGAAGGCGAGCTGTCACGACCAAGCTCTTTACCAAGACTGTACCTTCCCAGATTATTCCCAGACTACTCGCCTCCATGCAGATGGCTCAGTGCAAGTTGCTCTGCGCCTGTCTTCGCGCAGATGGCTCTGTTCCAGTAGCTCTGTGCAATTTCGCTGTGCGCAGAGTGAGTCTGCGCAAGTGGCTCTGCGCAAGTGGCTCTGCGTAAGTGGCTCTATGTAAGTTGGTCTGCGCAAGTTGGTCTACGCTGATGGCTCTGCAGCTTGGTTTGCGTAAGTCACTCTGCGCAACTGAGTCTGCGTAACTGGCTCTTTGCCAGTCTGCTCAAATGGCTGTGTGCAACTTGGTCTGTGTCAGTAGCCTTGCGCAAGTCAGTCCAAGGGCTCCGCGCGATGCTTTTAGGAAAGCGGTTGCGTGCGTCCTGGGAGCAACGCGCTCAGGACGTGAAGCGCTTGCGCCGTGCCACAACCTCAGAAGGACCCTGATTCCGCCAGGGGCATGTTTGCAGGGGCTTGACGGATTGACACCGCTTTAGAACGGCCAATCCCATTTCAGGGTGACGGCCGGACATAACTAGGGCCCTGTGTGCAGGGCAGGGTTGCTCAGTCATGGCCGGGGAAAGCACAAGCGGGGAGGGCCAACATTACTCATAGGTTGGTGGAGCCGGGTCTTGACGCCCCGTGTTTTGCACCCAAGACCCGGGAAGTGCTTGAGCGCAGCGCCTCTGACTGTAGGTACTTTTGCCAGCCTTCAAACACACAGAAACCCCCTCCAACGGACAGTTGTTCATTCGTTTTCCTACACATGTCGTCTGGAGGGCGGCCCTTGCGGTTTGAGTTGCGCAATCAAGTTGCCCAGAACGGACTGCAGAAGTTTTGAGTGACAAGACAGCCGGATGGCTGAGGCCAACACTGCCGGCGTTGTGGAGGAGTATGATGCAAGCCTGGCTTACTTGGCCGACGGGTTGCTTCTTACTTCTTGTCTGGAAGACTCGCTTGACATCGATAAGTGCTGCCAAAGCACCAGCGTGCCAAGGGACCCTTGCAGGATTGTTGACAGCCTGCGTTCTCGTCTCATACCGGTTTGTCCGAACACGGGACGAAGCTTTAAGAGGTAAGCGCCCCTTGCTGCGCCGTCTAGAGCTGATTGGGAAGACGTCAATTCAGCGCGCACTGCGCAACATGATTTCAATCGTGTGAAGCATGTGGTGATCTTGGAACCAGGTGAAAGCGAGCACTTGCGCATCGAATGCCGCCTTTATTTTTTGAGCCAACATTATAGTTCGCGATGCTATTTTTGAAGATATCCCCACAAAATATGGCCCGTGCCCCAAAAGTTCTATTGTTGTGGAACTACTTGTTGTGAATGATCTTCTCTTTGAACGGCACGGGCGCGACCCCTGTCAGAGATCTTCTATTTGAATTGAACAGTGTTTCAGGGTGTCAGTTTCGTGGAGCATATGAGCTAGGCAATATTACAAGTAGTCCATGTCGATTTGGGGGACGCATGTCCCGGTTGCGCCAAAGACTTCAAATAGAATACTGCAAAGTGGTTGAAAAGGGAATGGCTTCTAGTTGACCGAGACGGGCCGCTTTCTCAAAAAAACGTCCACTCGACCCTGCAAAAGCTGCTGATTGACCAGTTTGCGGCTGAAAAGGGAATATCTTCTATTTGACCGAGACGGGCCGCTTTCTTGAAAAACCACCAGTTTTGCTTGGGCTGATTTTGTTTGACCATGCAAAAGCTGCTGCTTGACCAGTTTGTGGTTGAAAAGGGGTATCTTTTCTATTTGATTGGTCAGCGCAGTATCTTTACTTTGGCCGGCTTATGTTGGTGGCAACAATATCTTCTATTTGAAAAGAAGGGCAAACAGAAACCCGCAAGCGGCGAATCAATGCACAGTCACAGGCTGATGGAGCTTTTCGGCGGGAGCGTAGCGAAATTTTGGACTTGCAGCCGCTTGCTCTGATTCGGAGGTACCCTTTACAAATCGACTTACCATGACGCATCCCACTTGAATAGAAGATATTGCAGAAACCTTCAAAACACGAAAATTTACATTCGCCTGGGAAACGCATGGTGCAATTCAAATAGAAGTTAATGAGCATGTTCGAGTCCAAAAGATGGTTTGGAGGTACTAGTTGCACTTGCAATTTCTTCTGTTTGAAATGTTTGGGGACCCCCCAGAAAATATGCATCTTCTGATTGAAAAATCAGCACATCCGCAATTCCCAAGGTGAAATGCAATTGTTGGCGTCAGAAGGAAGAAATCTCCAGACCCAAGGGACGTGATCTTCCCAGGTTTGTAAGAGGCAGAAGCCCCGCACCGCAGAAGTGCGAAGGAGCCCCCGCGTCAGCCCCCAAGTTTGTTGTTGGGGGCGGGCGTGTGGCAACCTACTGTGCTGGACCCGCCTGGATTTCCCTTTGCTCTGGCCCAAATTTATTGTTCGGAACTACTTGCTTCAACATCGCAGGGTTCGCGGCGCCGAAACAAAGGCCCAAAAGGAGTCGGCCGCGCCTTCCCATATAGGGAAACTGGTTTGTTCGACTGGGAGGCTGTACTTTCACACACGGGTAAGCGCGACGAACAGCGGGGGGGAATGGAAACAAATTAGGGGCCAGTGGGAAGATCGAACCACTGCCGCTCGCCAGCTGCCAAAGCCGCGTTATGCCTTCGGCGTGTCGTGGCGCGACAGTGGCCAACGCCTGAGGAGGGATGGAGAGGAGGGAGAGGGAGAAGGAGAAAAGGAGAGGGATAGAGGGAGAGGACCGGCGCGGCTTTTGCTTTCTATGTCGGCTAAGGGCTGTGTTGCCAAGCAACTATCTTTGGAATGCAGTCTTGTCTTGAGAGCACTCTTGCAAGCCACTTGGGAAGAAAACGCGAAGACCAATTTGTTGACCTTCTCTTGCGCGACTTCCAAATGTGTTGCTTTCAACGGGAATTCGCCCAAAGCAATGACCGTTGTTCAAAGGTGCGCCGTCTCACCCCTCTTGCCGAATCAGAAGCCAAAGTGATCGCCGCAATTTTTTTGGCTCAAGCTCGCGTCGTGTAAAAGGGCCGGGTCGCTGGCAGCCGTGGGCACGAATGCTTGAAGGCTCGGCTATCTTTATCCACTAGAAACGATTTACTTGGCTTGGCTGGGATATCTTTTTGCCGCTCTTACGGTTAAACTGCGTTGCCCATCATAGATTCAGCTCGCCCATGGGCTTAAGCGTGCTAGCCGAACGAAGCGAGACATTTTGTGAGCACATTGTGCAAAGGAGCGCGTGCAACGAGGGCCGTGGCGTTTAGACCTGGATCGTCCGCGCCACTTGCGTTCTGCCGTCCCACGCCAACCTGCTCTGCGACCTGCGCTTCAACTTCCCTGCCTTCTCGATCAAACCCTGCTAATCGTGCAATTGAAGGCTGAGGGCCAGTGTGTGACGGGTCCAAAAGGCACGGCTCTGGCGGCTTAGGCTCCGCGGGTGAGCTCTGTCGCACAGATCCTGGGGGAGCAAGACAACTCGAAATACAGATTCTTGTGTTGACCGACGAGACGAGTCACAGTTTAAGTTCTGCAGTCAGTCGCCTGAGGCAGCTGGAGTTGAACGCAGGAAGATACCGAGATCGCGGGTTCAGCAAGAGCAGCCGTCGCACCTCGCATCGCGTTGCCCGGCAGCGTTCGGTATTACTTGCCAGACGAGGCGAGGGTGTCTTGGGTCGAATAGCCGGCTTCAGCATCGATTGCGAGGCCCAGTGCTATTTTGCGATTGTCATCAGCTCTTGAGTCGGCGTCGCGACACGGTTTGGCCGGTAAATTGGCGACCATCATGCCACACGACAGTTGCGACGTCGTTACATCAAAGAGGCTGCGTCAGCTGTGCGTCTTGCGCGCTCTTGGAAGAATGGCGCAAGCCCGCAGTTTCTGGTGATCGGCGTTCTGTCCTTCTGGCCGAGCATTGGCTCTCCTTTGAGCAAATTCACTCAAGGAGTCAAATGAGGCAAGAGCCTCTGACGCCCGGCCCTTGGAGCAAAGTGAGTGAAAAAGATGACCGCTTTCGAAGCCCACAGACGCTCTTACCAGACGCCTCACTCAAGGGACTGATGTTGCGACGGAGCCAAAGAAGTTCCGCAATGAAAGCCATCAGTGCCAGCAGCAGCAAGTGTTTGACTGGCAGCGGCAAAATGTGGACAGCGCGACTTATGATCCTCAAAAAACTTCAAAGATGAGTTTAATTTTGTCAAAGAAGGGGCTAGATAGCTCATTCACAAATCTGAGTTTGTTTTGGAGGAGGTAAAGTCTCAAGCTCACATGTTGCACGGCGAGGCAGTCAGGGAAGTCCAGGTTGAACGTGGTCAATTTCTGCCAGCTGCTAAAGTTCAGTTTGTTGATCGCACGCAGTTACTTGCAGAAGCTTGCAGAAGCTTGCTGTAAAAGTTCAGCAGCAAGATGCCGCCAGAAAACCTCATGATGGAGATAAAGGGATAACGACAGTTTGACCGCGTGCAGCATCACACCCAGGAGCCAGGTTTTAGGCTGTCCTAATGCAACCCATTGCAATCCGAGGGGGTGTGTTGCTGGAAAGGTTGGATAAGAAAGTGAATGCCAAACAGCCTGAGGCCGAGAGTCGAAGGTGATCGCTAGTCCAGCCATGCTAAGTGCTCCAAGGGTCAAACAAAATCCAGGTGAAGCAAGCGTGATAGCACTGGGGTGCTGCTGAACAAGGGAAAACAGGCTCACATGAGGGTTTTAAACCCGGAGCTGAAGGATTCCGTTGCTGACCCACTGCTGGCCCCGAATCGTCGGTCGCCGACTCTTGGGACTAGGGCTTCAATTGCGTTCCACCCAGTTCAAGACAAAAGCCTAGAAAGAAGGGAGACAGCCTGTCCGGGGGCCAAGGTACGTGCTGAACTCAGCAGCATCTTTTGAAACGAAAGGTTTCAAGCGTTGCTCTGCAGATCGCTACGCGCAGCAACGCTAGGCCAGGACGGAGTAAGCAATCCTCAGCGCGGTAGAGGAACAGACCCCGAGAAGCCGTTGGGAGGCAGCAGCAATCAACAACGAAAGGTTGCTGCAAACCCTGCAAAAACCAAGAGCAAGGACGAGCCAAAGCCGGAAAATCACAAATTCAACAAGGAAGCTGAGCCTGAGAAAGGGCAAAGCAAAAAGCCAGGGGAGAAAGCAGGCAAGAAGGGGCCAAAGCAGAGTAGCCAAGCCCCATCCGACTCCTAGAACGGCGGGGGAGAAGAGCAAGCAGACACGCAATGTGCTGCGCGTGTGACAGCTGCGCCAAGGACAAGTGTTACTTGCGTGATCGTTCAAACTTGCTCAAGGGTCCAAAGCCCCGAGCTTCGAAATCGCCCGCAGGTGCCGCTGCAGTAGCAGAGGGAGAACTCCCTGGAATCGATGGCAAAAGCGCTTGTGAGCATGACGTGCAGGTTAGAAACCCGAAGTGTAACAGCAAAGCTGAAAGCGTCTCACAGCGTGCCAGCAAAGCAATGCCAGAAGCCAAGAGGCGTGCAAGCATGTTGCGAGGTCCAGTGTGCCGTGGGCTGGTGTGTTTCTTCGAACAGTGGTGGGCACGACGTGCTCTCTCCGTTGATGTCTCTTTTGTTGTCGACGGTCGCAATTTCATCTTGGAGTTTCGACCAGGAGGCGGCGTCATGGAACGAACAGAAAATCAAACGAAAACGAGAAGCGCGTTGAAACCGGGCGCGCTGCCTTGATTTGGGAACTCAGGCCCGCACTCAGTTCCTCCTCGGACGCGTGCTGCCTAGATTGCCCTGCCTCACGAGCCAACACATGCAGTCGTGGTGTGACGAACGTCAGCCTCATCCAGCTCCGGAGGCACGGAGTGCCCTCACTTTCCTTCTTTGGGGCCCTCAAGCTATCATCTTCGCCCTTATCCTTGGGCTCCTCCGAGTTCGGCGCCGGGGTGCTGCTGAGCTTTGCGCTCTCAGCAGGCTTCTGCCTCCGGGATCTTTTGTGACGGGCCCTCTTTGCTCCACACCCTGCTGCTTCTCCTCCGCATGCGACTCCTTCTCGCTAGCAGGCTGCCTCATGCGATTGCCGACCATTTGTTGATGACATCCCTGGCGCCCTCCGCCATCCTGCCTAGGATTCGACTTCGAACGTGTCGAGGGTCTCCCGTGAACATTTGCAGGGATGAGCTCTGTCCACTACCCACCTCCACATCCTCCGTCTCGGATGAAGATCCCTTTCCCGCTCGCTGATCTTTGTGCCATCCGTCATTTCCTGGAACAGGTCAAGCACAGGTCTTATTGTAAACCAGCGCCCGTGAACAAGGAGGACTGGCGAACTGATTCAGAGGTTGAGCGTGCGCCGAATCCTGATGAATGCAACAGTCGCTGTGGCAGGTTCTTGGATGAGGAGAAGGCGGAGCTTGTCGGGTGCGGCTGGACTTCAATGGTTTTGGCCCGGTCAAGAGTATCTGTGTGAGGCAGGGCTTTACCCCGGTCCGGTTGGCTGGACCACCGCCCAGGTTGGTTTTCTTGGATTCAAGCTAAGCAGCTGGGGCTTTCGTTGCCCTAGCCTCCGTTTTCTTTGTCCACACTACTCCCCGGCGAGTTTCTTGTTCTTAGGTCACCGTTGCATTTTCACTCATTGCGGATTGGTTTTTCCACCTGAAATTCACGGACTCACGAACTCTGGGGTATGTGCACTACCCCTTAGTCTGCTGGGGGCCGTTGCGCTGGCTTGCAGTCAGTTGTGGAATGTTTTACCACTTGCTCGGTCTTGGTTACAGAAGGGCGCGTTCGACGTTCAACTGGCTGCAACGGTAGCAACAAACCGTTGCTCTTGCGGGGTTGGGTCCCGTGTGGACCAGGGTTTTACTGGCAAGCTGTGACAGTACACCGTCATGGCGACGCTTCTGTTTCAAAACTGAAAGCCAAACGAGATAAGCGCCTTTAAGTTGCAGCAACAGCAGAGCAAGTGCTGGCTTAAGGGAGCCGCGTGCTCTGAGCCACCAACCTTCACGCAAATAACATCAACGCATTTAAGTGGAAGCGTCATCAGGGCTACAAACGTAGCACACTGGAAAAGACTAAGACAGGCAAGTCTCCGTTCTACACAGAAGCGGTGGCACCAGTCCTCATCGGCGGCCTTTACCCGTCAAAGCTGGAAACAGACATTCCTCCCAGGGGAGTGTCACGTGAAAAGCAAATTAGAACCTTGTCAAGCCAATGCGCACGCAGGAGTTGACAAGCTTCTAGATCATAAGCGGTTGCGCCAGCATGACGGGGCACAACAAGTTGATGAGGAAGCTAGTGGTCTCCTAAGCAATCGGACTTGGTCCTTCAATGCTTTGCTTCCTCGCCGTGAGCTTCCAGAGGAACCGCTAAAGATCGGAAGGCCGATGACCTGTCAACCAAGAACTTCGAAGCTCCAGGGCTTAGGAAGGTGTGACAACACCAGGGATAGGTCCAAGACCTTGGAAATCCTTCAACTAAAGTTTCAGGCCTGGGCATGCAGCGCGAGAGTGTTGACAAAGTTTCCAAAAAGCACCTCGCCTGAAGGACAGTTCTTGGGGCGAAAACATGTTGTTAAATCTGAAATTGCGTCGCAATGACACATGATATTTTCGACCTTTGTTGGAATGCTGGTGACCTTTGTGTCTTTGAGCGGCCGGCGGTTGAAACAGGCAGCCGCGCCACACTTGCCAGACAGGTCGCTCTTGGACACAGATTGGGGCATTCGTGGAGCCCCAGGTGACAGTCCTGGAAACCATGGAGGGCGAACCCCAACATGAAGACCAATGTGTTGAGCTTCTCTTGCGTGACTTGCAAATGTTGCTGTCTTCCATGACGAACCGAAAGAAGCAAGGACCATTGTTACCTCCGCCGCAATTTTCCTAAGCCAGAAAAAAGCGATCGTCGTTCCCTTTTGGCGCAAGATCGCGCTGTGCAAAAAGGGTCGGGTCTCTTGCAGGCATTGCGCTTGACTTCAGCTTCAGCGTGGGTGCGGATTCTTGAACGTGCCATTTTACATCTGCCACTGGTGTCAAATTTCTTGAGCAGACTGGGAGACCATTTTCCCACCTCATCTGCTTGATCGACTTCCAAGATGCTCATCTGTTTTCTGTTAGATTCCGCCGGACCCCCCCACAATAAAGACTCTCCGCAAAACAAGGCGTACTCATTACTAGGGTCCTGCATGGTCTTCGGTCCAGATTGGCTCCCGCTTCCCGGACACGAAAAACGCAAAACAACAATTTTCCAAGTAACGGTTTTAATTAAAGCCTTTCAAGGTTGTTTCTTCGTTTTGCGGTTCAACAGGGCGCAATAGAAATTTATACGTACAGTTCTAGAAATAAATGTAAATGGAGATATCGAACAGGTTCGTGCTGGTTTTGAATGGGGCTATTCTAAAAGTAGCGTTGGGGACCCGGTTGGTTCAGCCCGTCCAGAAAATCGTATGTATTCATAGGGTCCATAGATTAAAAGAGGGAACAGACTACAACTCCGAAAGATAGAAACCCGGAAGGTCTGGAGCATGATTTCGGAAAGCAGGTCCTGCGCAAGGATCGAACAGTTTGTGGGCACGCTCCCGCGTAGACTGCTTTTGTATTGCGAGCCTCCCAGCAGGGAACAATGAGCCCTTGGGACGCAGAAACCATTTTTCTATCGTTGCGTGCAGCGAATCCAGAACCAACGTGTCTCGTCCCGCGCAAAGACAGAAATTCTCCGGCCAAAGGTCTGGAAAGTTTCGCGCCTCCGAAAAGAAAAGCAATGTTTTCCAGACCTTCCGCAACTGGAGAGTCTTTTTCTTTGCCCGGGGACGCCAAAACCTGTAGAGGGTTGATTCCGTTTCGCACAAACATTAAATTACGTAGTGGCAATACTAAATACAGTCGTGGCAATACAAAAACTAGTACTGGCAGTACTAAATCTAGTGGTGGCAATGCTCCATCCAGCGCTGGCACTACTACTGGAAATATTCAGTTTCCCACTGGCAACACTTAACTTTGCACTGGCAATTCGCCGCTTAGTTCTGAAAATTAACTTGAGTACTGGTAATACTACATGTAGTACTTGCTGTTTTAAATTTAGCGCTGGCAACATTTAGTGCCGGCAACGCTAAATGCAGTCTAGTAATTTTTGTGCTGGTAGCTTCAACTTTTTAACTCGTAGGACTCGTTTTCAAAGCCCACGTGCAACTCCAAAGCTTCTATCTCTGCGCACGCCTGGCCAGACGCAGGCTTTCATGAGCAATTAGTATGAATTAGTTTGTTTGCTTTTGCAGTGTGCTCCCTCCTTCTGCCCCAAAGCTAAAAATTCCTTCCAGGGTTCATTCTTGAAATGAAGAGTTAAACAGTTCAAAACCCTTCTCAAAAGCTTCAGATGTACATTGGCAATGCACAATTTAGCAGTGGCAGTATTAAATGAAATACTGGGAACACAAAACTTTGTACTGGCAATATTGAACCTAGCGCTGGCAATTTTAAATTTAGTACTGGCAATGCTAATTTAGTACTGGTAATACTAAAGCTTGAGCTGGCTACACTAAGTTTTCTACTCGGAGGACTCGTTTTAACCGCCCGCGTGCAACTCCAAAGTTTCCAGCTGCGCGCATGCCTGGCAATATGGAGGCTTGCGCAAAGATACAAACTGTTTTAAGGAGTTTGTAGGGCAATTAGTGCAATTTATTTTGCTAGGATGAAATTTGGTATGGTCAGTGCTAGCTTTAGTCCTGCCAGCGCTGAATTCAACATTGCGGGTGTCAAATTGATATTCCAGTATCAAACATAGTATTGCCAGTAAGAAAAGTAGCATTACCAGCACGAATTTCAGAGTACTAGATTCAGTGCTGCCAGGATGCGATTTTGTATTTTCAGTTCCAAATCAAGTGTTGCCAGAACTTAGTTTAGTGTTTCTAAATTTAAAATATTTAGTATTGCCAATTCTAGACTGGCATTGCCAGTACTCAACTTCGTACCTCCACAACTCGCTTTGCCAACGCTAATTTTCCTGTTTTTTGATGAGGCTTTGAATTGTTAAACGTCCTTACGAAAAAATGCAGCCTGGAATGATTTTCGGCTTTTCACAAAGGGGGTAGCTCTGCGAGTCCACAACCAACCCTTTGCGGATGTTTGGGTCCCGATCAAGCATAGAACAATTTCAGACAGCTTCGTTGCCAGGAAATTTATGTTTCCACTCATCCTTACCAATACTAAGTTTCGCAGCGCCAGTACTCAACTTGGTATTGCCAAGACAGAATGCAATCTTGCCAGTGCTACATCTGGTTTTGTCACAGCAATGCCAGCGGTAAGTCTAGTACAGTCCTGCCAGCACATAGCTTAGTATTGCCAGTGCTGAATTTAAGTTTGCCAGCTTTAAATTCTGCATTGCCGTTTGTTTTCCAACGCTAAGTTTTGTACTTTTAGTCAGGCTCGTAGTTGCTTTGTTCAAGCCCTGTGTTTTTTAGGCCTTGCAGAAAGATAGAAACTTTTGCTACGGCTCATGGCCCGGAAAAGTCATGATTTCCCTGCAAGCGATGAATTTAGTATTGCCAGTCCATAAATAAATCTAGAATTGAAACATCGAGTTGAAAAATTGCCAGTAGTAAATTCAGTACTGCCACTACTTAATTGAGTCTTGCCAATTAATCTTGTATTCGTGCGAAAACGGAATCAACCCTCTGAAGGTTTGGGCGCCGCCGCGCGAAGATAGACACTCTCCAATCGCGGCAGGTCTGGACAATTCTTGGCTTACGGGCCCACAACTGTCCAGACCTTCCGCGACCGGAGAGATTCTATCTTTGCGCGGGGAGTTTCGATTTTGCGTTTCGGGCTCTCCTTTTTTCAGGGCCCACGTCTGGAAAAGAGTTTCTTATCTAGGGTGGTCATCGCTAACTCTATGTTAACTAAGCGCTTTTGTGCAGCGTGCGCAGTTACCATTTTAGCCACTCATGTAGTCATATTTCATTATTTGATTACACTCAGCCATGTATCTGTTCTTTGCGTTGTTCCCAAGTGCTTTTTTAGTCAGTCAGTCTGTCAGTCTGTTGGTTAGATATTTGGTTGGCTGGTTTTGTTAGTTGGGAGGTTGGCTGGGTGGTTGGTCGGTTTGTTGGATAGTTGGTTGGTTTGTGGTTGGTTGCCCAGTGAGTGTGTTAGTTAGTAGTTAGCCAGATAGGTTTGTAGTTGGGCAACTTGGTTAGCCAGTTGTATACTTTTGCTTTGTAGGTTCACACAAATATCTTCACATAAATGAACACATTTGTCGGAGTCGGAATTTCCTGTTCCGCGCCGCTTCTCACCCGGGACGCAGAGCCTCAGGCAGACACATCGACATCGACCTGCAGTGTGTAGTTGTGGCCGGCGGCTCAGTCAGCAGCTGCCGCGGCAGCTAACCCGCCAAGCTGCGCTCGGACTGAAGGGACTAGCAGTGGGCAAAAGTCAGAAGCCCAACTAGGTCATGGCGCGGCTAGCGACTGGGGCCCGGCAAAACCATCGTTGCGTCGGTCAAAGCCAAGCCTACAGCAATTACCAGTGCGATTTCAAGAGTGGCGAATTGAGGCATTGCCTCGCGTGCTGTGTTTTGCAGCCTTCTATCTTGTTTTCTGCCTGTTCCAATAGAGCGCAGCACACTTGCTGCCAAACTTCTGATTTTTTTCGGCTGCTGTTCTTGATTGTTTGAGCGGCTCTTCTGCCTATACACAAGTTGACGACTATGCCTGTCTGAGCTTCTTGTTCCTTTGTTGAACATGTCTATCGACTCAAGCCAACGCAGGTTGACGCAAGAACAGCTGGGCTCTGGTGGCTTGAGCACGTTTCTCAACTCAAGCCAATGCAAGTTGACCAGAACAACCGTTGGGTTCTGGAGGCTTTGACAAGGCAACCTGCACGCGCAACAGACCTGTGGTCATGGTGTGCAAGTACCACAGTCAGCTCAAAGATCATTGCGCTTCCACTATGTGTGGTCAGCCTTTCGCGAGAAAAGCATGTGTGTCTGTCTGCGTTGCCTGACGCAAAGTCAGCATGTTTGAAAACACACAACCACGGAGCCCGTGTTTTTCCATTGCTTAGGGCTGGCTCCGACCGATCAGCTTCGGCTCCGAGTGCAAGGGTCCAATAGTCCGAAGTGCACAAGGGCACAAGGGTCCGAAGGGTCCTAGGGTTCAAAGGGTACAACAGTCCCAAGGGTCCAAAATCCCAGGGTCAACCAGACACAAAAGTCCAAGAGTTCAAGGGTCCGCAGGCACAAGGATTCCAATGTCCGAAAGACACAAAGGTCCAAGGGTCTGAAGGACACAGAGGCCCGCAATGGTGCGAAGGATCCAATAGTCCGAAATGCACAAGGGTCCACATGGTGCGAAGGGTCCAGAAAGTTCCGAATGCTACAAGGGCCCAAAGATCCGAAAGGTATAAGAGCCCAATGGTCTGAAAGGCACAAAGGTCCGAATGGTGCAAGAGTCCCAGGGTCCGCACGGGTACAAGGGTCCAAGGGTCCAAAAGGCATGAGGGTGAAGCCAGGATTCTCTTTGCGTCAGTGGAATGGTGCAAGGCTCTAGGGAGCGAGGCTTCGCAGGGCACCTGCAACCAACAAAAAAGCTCGCCCAACCACCCCCTCAATTAGACAGTGAACTTCCCCCGCGTAAGACGAGCCACAGGCGCGCTGGTCTAAGAGTCTAAAGGTAAACCAGGGTCTAAAGGCAAACCCGGGTCTATGGAGGCTGCCTGCCCTAGAAATGACCGTACTCAGAAATGACTCTTTGCTAGAGCTTTTCGTTGGGACGCGGTTTTTCTTTCAATATTTGTAAGTGGACGCTGCAGTGCCCATTCAGGGACAGGGCCCCACACGCTGGCAGACTTGCAGGGCTGGAGAGTAATGGGGAGCCTATATTGCCAGCCTCGACATGTGTTCCACGGGATGGTCATCCAAGGCAAGGGGGTCTCCACAGGCTCCAGGGTCAAAGGTCCAAATATCGAAAAAGTCAAGATGCGCAAAAGGGCCCAGGAGCAGAAAACGTAAGATTCCAAAAGAGTCCAAAGATCATTCCCTGGAAGGCCCAAGCTTCCAAGGCTTAGGAGGCCGTCCCATCTTCCAGGTGTTCAGGGCGCAAAGGGTCCAGACAATCAAAAACAACAAGGGTCCAAGATTCAAGGTTCAAACAGCCTGGTCCAAACTTCGACAGGGTCCACGTTCGAAGAGTCCAAAAAGCATAGGGCCTCAGTCACCGAAAGCAAAGCAGCGAAGGGGAACGCCGGGTCCAGGCTCCAATTGTGGTCCGAATATCCCAAGAGACAATATTTTACTTCGAGCAATCCGCACCCTCCCAACAAGTCATGTGTTTTTGATTTCTTTTTTCGGGATCACTCTTTCGGGATCGCTCTTTCGGGGCCACTCTTTCAGGATCACTTTGGGATCACCAGGGTCTACACGGCGTAACGGTAAACCAAGGCTGTCAGGTATCCTCGCGGGGGGTCTGAGAGACGCTGTCAAGGAGCTTGCGCGGAATGGTCCAGAGAGCGAGGCTTCACAGGGCACCCGTAACCCAACGAAAAGCTCACCCAACCATCCCTTGACAATGAACTTGCCCCACATGAGACGCCAAACAATAGCCAAGTTCAGAAAAGTCAGATCAGCCACGGGCGGCGGCTCCTGCCAAGAGGCGGCAGGGTTGGGAGGAGCCACAGGCGTAGTGTGGCTTATCAATCAAAAAAGGTTCCAACTTCCATGAATCGGAAGCCGCTTTGTTATTCCTTGTTTGCAAGACATTGCCAGGTTGCCCTATCAGCTGTCGGACTCGCATCCTCTTCCTGGGCCGGTCTGCGATCGTTCCAAGCACGTGTCGGAGGCAGGCAGCTGTCCCAAAGTTTTGGTTCTCAGCCTCACAAACAGAACAACCCTCAGTGACGGTTACTCAGCGCCGATTCGACTAGAGATGTGTTACTGTTAGTGGCTTTGGCTACCAACGCTAACAATGAACAATTAGTACATCCCTCAAAGTCTGACCGGGATAAATACCGGGAATCCCGGTATCCATGCTAGTCAGACTTTCAGGGATGTGTCAAGTGTTCGTTGTTAGCGTTGCTAGGCAAAGCCATGAACGCATCTCTAGGCGCTGAGAAACCGTCACTGAGGGTTGTTCTGCTTGTGAGGCTGAGAGCCAAAACAGCTCATTTTCCGATTTCCACCTTTGGAGTGTGCGATTGCCAACCTGCACGAAGCTGGGCTGGTCCGCCTGCCCCTCCCGCATCCGCAGAACAGCGCGTTGTCCCGCCTTGACCCACCTTGAGTTCTCATTCATGATCATGACCCTGGAAGCGACGGTCTGTGAGCCAGTCACGGCAGTCGAGGAGGACAAGCCTGAGAAGGTCGATTGGCGAAGGACGTCCCCACTGGGCTTTGCAGCGCGTCGGCGAGGAGGCCACCGCAAAATTGGCTTTCGCCAAGCTGGTCAAAATATGTGCTTGGTGGGGGAAAAGACCGGCCTGGCCCAAGCACCCGTCTGTTTTCTACAGCACTATCCAGAAAGCAGCATTGATGGCGTGGTTGGTCAAGCAGGGCCAGAAGAACACACCGCCACTGTTCCTGTTTTGGAGGCACTTTAGACTTAACCTGGTTGTTTTTGTTTTTTGCTTAGTCAGTGACAGGATAGGTTAAATTGAAATCAATCAATCCATCGTCACACTAACTTAGTGTGACGATGGATTGATTGATTTCAATTTAACCTATCCTGTCACTGACTTTTGGAGTGATTGACTAAGCAACGACAGGATTTCTGGGCTTCCAGCAGTGCTCCGGAGTTCTCGGGCAAGAAGACCTACTTTCAGTCTCATGAGCCAGTACATGCGGAAGATTTCAAAAAATCGTAATTAGCTGATCAATCACCTTCACAGCGGATCTCCTCAGCCCGAGGACTTGGTTAAATACCTGCTCACCGCGGGTGGCGGCGCTTCGCAGAGTTCATCAAGTGCCAGCTTGCCAGCTCATGAGACCTGTAGAAAGGCACGGTCCGGAAGATTTACAATGAGTTTTGAAGCGCTTGTTGTGGCTTGAAGCCATCGCTGTACATGCGCAGGCACTTTCACGGCCCGAGAGAAAACAAGATGCGCGACCGGCGGCGCGGGTGAGTAGGGTACAGCCAGCACATATGTATATGTGTGTGTCTCTGTGACAATGTGTCATCAGGCCCCGGTGTCACGTTTAGCCACCTTGGCCCCAACAGGTGCGCCCTGAAAGGCCGGCCTGCTGATCCAATTCTTACTGATACGAAGTGTGACAGGCCTGCGGTGGCGCTTAAGGAGTCCGATCCATCCTGGATCCTGTGAAGACACATTTCCAAGACAATTGTGGACCTTGAGTGAGGTTTCCGGAAGACCAGACGGCGCGCTCTGAGGCCTCCTGCTTTTTGGTAAGGGGACACTCCGATTGCCACATCTATGTAACGCCAGATGAGTTGTTCGGGACGGCGGGTTGCGGGAGTTGGACACTGTTAGTTTGTGGTTTTGATTCGTGGTTTGGGGATACGAACACCTGGTCCTTGCTTGCCGGATGGTAAGAGTACAGCAATGCCTAAGTCTCAAACTACCAAGCCGAACCAGAATTCAACAGTTTGCCAAGGTTTTGCAGTTGGATGTTGTTGTAGTTCGCGTGCCGAGGCGCATGGGCCCTTGTCATTTTATTTGGCACCTGCGCTCCCATCCACTAAGATAGAACCCACTGGAGGGTGCCTTGTAGGAAACATCGTCTCCGCAACCTGCCCCCAAAGTTGGGTTCCACGTTGGGTGGGAGCATTTGCCACTGAATGCTTCTTCGCAACTCGGCCTCAGGACAATGCTGGGGTGATCATTGACTGCGCGTGCGCCTTTTCTCCGGTCGACGACATGAGGATGCGACAGCGCAGAAAATGCAACAACATTTTGAAAACTGAAGTTCGGGAGGAGGCTCACACAAGAGATCAGTACAGGGGGACTCGTAGACAAACCGCTCCTTCAAGAACAAGAAAGCTGTTGGCGTAGGTGTAAACGCTTCACGTTGCCCGCCTTGCCCAGCATGGTGTTGGCTGGCTTTGATACTGTGTTTTGGTTTGCTTTGAGGTGTGATGTTTGTTTGAGTGAGTTCGCGCGTGTCCACATGGCTCAACGAGACCCGCAAAGTTGCAGGAGGGTAGTGGACTGGAACCAAGCGAAGCGCTAATCACGTTTCTATCCAGAGTTGGAGACTGGAGACTGGCTTCAGAGGGGTTTGCTCGGGAGTGTTGCTGGTTGCAGCAGGGAGGATTGGCTTCTAGAGGGAATGTGGCTGGTTTCCGGAAACAAAATTGAGTTTTAAAGGGGTTGTGTTGGTTTCTAGGGGGCATTGAATTTGACCGGCTCGGTTTTTAGGGGGGAGTTGGGCCGGTTTTAGAGGGGGTTCGTGGGGGCTTTAGGGTCCCTTCGAAGCTTCCTGGGCCTGCGCTTCCAGGCTCGCTTCCAGGCAGGCTGGAGCAGGGATTTTTGTTTGCGCGACATGGAGACCAACTTTGAGGGGAAGGGGTTGGGGATACCTTTTTTTTGAGTTTGTTGTGCAACAAGAACAAGGAAAGCTTCGCAAAAGGTTTATTCTTCTGATTTTGTTGGCAGGCAAGCCGACATGATCTTGCAGCCGTCATGCAAGACACAAATTGCGCTGTGGAAGCCGCGTTGCGCGGACACTTCTGGACCTCCAACCGCTTATTTCTTGGCTTTTGTTCAACTGGCATGCAGAGCATAGTGACACCACATTTGCTTCGGCATGGACGTGTCCGCTTGTACGTGTGTGCGTGCGGGTGTACGGCTGCACGCACGGGTGTACGTACGGGGGTACAGGTGCGCGCGCGGGCGTACGTACGGGCGCGCGTACGGGCGTGCGTACGGGCGTGCGAGTGTACGTACGGGCTTACGGTGCGCGCAGGCATGCGTACGGGCGAACGTACATCCGTCCGCGCGCATATTTGGCCTGCTATTTCTGGCTACGCGCGTGCGCGCATCCGTCCGCCCACCCGCGCATGTATCCGTACACGCGAGCTCGTGCTTCCGTACATCCGCGCGCATGTCCGTACACGTTCGTACGCCGCCCGTGCGTTCGCGCAGAAATGCCCGCGCGAAAGAAGGCGAGTATTGAAACTGGTAAACTGGTAGAAACATTGGGTCAGTATAAACTCATTGGCTTGCTCCCTTCTCACAATGACGCTGGAACGGGGGGGCAAACGGGATTGAGTTAAAACTGTTCCTCAGCCAGTTGCAACACCCCCCTGTTCTACACATTTCCTGCGCTAAACGAACAATCATATATGACGTACAAGGAAAGCGTTGCATCAAGTCCGACTTTTGTCTGTTCGATTTCCATCTGTTATTTAACGCTTACCCTTCTGCAAGCTAGCGCACCCACCAGCCAAGGGACTCTAAGAGACACCTTATTTCCCAGGCACCTCCACGCAAGCTCCACATCAGTGCAAGGGCAATATATTGAGTGGAGTGGGGGGTCCGCCCCGCAGGCTGTTAGGACCATCCCCCGCAAACCCCTTGAAAGATGTTGACTGGACATCACCTGCTTACTTGCAACAACCTTCAAGTTTGGGGGGCAGTGCGTGCTTGGCGTTTAGGAGGGAATGAGCCGTTCCTCGAAGAAGAAGATGCCAGCGTGTGTGAAGCCGCAAACACCCTCAAGCAGATGCAGAAGCATCATCATCATCATGATTCTGACGCGGCAGTGCCCATTCATGATACATGCCGCTCTGCACGGCATAGTGAAGCACTTGATGCAGCTGCGAATGCAAGTTGCACAAGACCGCACGCATGCAATGCACATGCAGTTTGTCACGGTGTAACATCGGACGCCAAGCTGCTGAGAAGTGGCTGCAGGCAAATGCTTAGCATCGTACTTATGAATCTCATGCGTCAACGCTTATCCTGCTATGACTGAGTGGTGTTTACTCAACCCAGCAAGAGGCGTTCTCACAGTTTTCGCGGCACTGCTTCCAGTGCTTATGTGGGTTATGTTCGGGTCACAAGTGTGTCCTCGAGTCTGGATGCAAACATCACTGAGATCAAGGTGTCACCTTGTATCTGGGCACAAGTGCAAGCTCCAACCAGAGGTCAAGTGCTGTTCACATGCAGTCAAGTTGGGCAAAACAAGTGGTTCGCGTGTCGTGTTGTCTCTGCGGGGCCTGCTGCCTCACGCGGCGAATCTCTGCTGTAGCACGTGATGTCGTACAGCAGTGAACCAATTCAGAATTTCTTCGTCATGGTGCTGCCCGACTGGCCAAGCCAATCTGGCCTGCAACTCATCCGCCGGGGCTGTGGCGGGTCGCTCGCCCGGAACATCAGGGCATTGCCATAGCATGTGTGCCGTTGTGCCCGGCGCACTGTGACAAAATGGACAATCGGTAGATGCGCCTTTGAATTGTCCAAGAGCAGCCGGTGACACAAAACTATTTCGGGCCCTTGAGTTTTGGGTAAGTCTGCGTGCGAGTTTGCACCTTCCTTATCATAGGGTATTTCACACAAGTGATGGCATGGTTTCTGTCAGTGAGCTGCCACTTTCTGTATGCGTGGGCTCAAAAGCCTTCGCGCAAGTCGTGTCGCGCTTTTCCAGCTACCGGGTTGGCGCTCCGAAGAAGGGACAATCGCCTCTGCGTAAGATGGTGTGACCCTGTTGGCGCTTTTAAAGCTTATGCGCATTTGCCGCCCACCCATGAGTTTCGGACCAGGGTCCTGGACGAGGTGCATGTTTCACTTGGCGCACAGCAGCGTTTACCAAATTCTGCAAGACTCGAAACTGGGCGTCCATTTGATGGCCTTTGAAGATCTTGCGAAGAGGCGGAGCTGTTACGTTTGGCGCATTTGTCATGGGATCCACTGCGCGCTCAACAACCCGAAAGGCACTTAAGGGTGGAAGTTTTCGTACCAGCCATGCTCCATTTTGGAGAGTCCTGCGGCAGCAGCGACTCTTTTCCGTTTTCCAAGTGTCACGGGAAGCCGGGCAGTTTGTTGGATCCGTGCCGCGGCCGCCGTCAAGTATTCACTTTCGCCACTTGTGAGCTTGCGCTGAACAAGTCCTTGGAGGTGACATCCCAGCGCACAGGGCGCTTCAACCGCAGTGCCTTCCCTGCATCCTGCCCTTTGCAGGGCTTGTCTGCCACGCTTGGTCTGATGAAAGTACTGAGTCTTGCTCGTGTTTTCTTTCAGGCCTATCAGATCAGACCAAGTTTTCCAGATTTCTTGCACAGCTCCGGACTAGGCGATGACCAGCTCCTGTCATCCACATAAGTCTTCAAAGTGGTTTCAGGGTAGGTTCGTCTGATCACGTGTGTTGGCGGGGCAAGCAGGGCTAGCAAGCCACACATTGACCACGGGTCTCCTTGCGGCAAGGAGGTGTGTACCAGCTGCGGTTCTTTTAGCACGCATCTTTCAAACCCCAGGAACCTGGACTGGTTTCTCCATGTTCCGAGAAGGATGTCTGCTACGCCTGTTGGAAGCCCAAGATGTTTGAACATCCAAGTTGCAGTGGCCGGATGACAGTGGTCGAAGGCGAGCGAGTAGTCAAGTGACGTGAGGTAGGCTCCACGCTGCACACTGCCTAGTAAAGGTCCTAAGGCATCATCGAGACTTTTTCCCTTTATGCCACCACATGCTTCGTTTGGAAGCCAGGTGCTCAGCCAGTTTTGCGCCCCGGCCGTGCGAAGACGCGTCGTGGTCGCGGGCCCCGTCTAGTTGGCGGAGCTTTTTCCCCGCTTTGGCAGGTGCGCGGCGTTTTGCCAGATCTCTCACAGTCCAAGCATCAGCTCCTCTAGCTTTTGCCTTGAGTGTCAACAAACTCAATTGCTCTAAGAGGTGCCCATGGCGCATTTTCATGGCACTCCCTGTGGGCACTAGGCATTTTTCGTTGCACTTCATGCTGAAAGCTATCCTGCGGGGGTATTTGTCTGTCCCAAATACTCCGCCAGTATCGGCATATGAGCGAGAGGGAGTCCGACTTCGTTTCGGTCCCCTGTTCTATGCCAAGTGTTGGGGCTATCAAGCCTCTGCTTGGCTGCGCTGCTTGCGTTCTGATCCATGCGTAGCCTGCGGACTCAGACTCCTGCAGTTTGCTGCGCCATATCTGAATGCGCGCTTGTTTTTCTTGCTCTTGCATTCTTTGTAGCAGTTGTTGCGTCTGGTCGTGTTGCCCACCAGATGGCCAGGCACCTTTTGGACTTTGGCGCATAAGTCACTATACTCTTGCGTGTGATTTTTTCCGGCTGCCTCAAGTTTCTGCATTTCAAGCAAACTGGCTACTGCATTCCTCGTGCGTCGCAGCGCATAAGGCTCGCTGCCTTTGTCCAGCTTGCTGTGCTTACGGCATCGCATCAGCTGCGCTGTTCCTCCTTTGACGCAGCCATAAAAACGGGCACAGCTCATGCCTGGTGAGTCGGCGCACCGCTCTGCATGCGTGGTTTAGTGCAAGCTCGAAGCAAGTTTCCGTGGCACTCCATAAGGTGTCAGGCTCATTTTGGTTGGCTACACTGGGGTAAGTCGGCACGGCGAGCGTATTCCACTTTTCCGTAAGGCATTGGCGCCACAGGTGCGCCGTGACATGGGCAGGCTTATGCTTCTTAACCTCACATGCCCATTTCCAAGTAGGGGCTCTTTCAAGCATTTGCATGCGCAAGTGGAAACACAGAATGCGGTGATCCGCAATTGCCTCGCTGTGAAAGCTGGCATTACTTATCAACGGGTCATGGTTAGTTATGAGGTAGTCAATTGCCCGATTGCCGCCCCATCGGGTGGGGCAAAGCTTTCCCGTAACCTCATCAGTTACTGCTGTCAAGTGGAAGTTTTCAAATATGTACCCGGTGGCAAGTGGTGCTTCATGAGGTTGGTGCTTCATGAGGTTCATCATTAAAGTCACCGACACATGCCCACGGAATGCCCATTAAGAGCAGTTGTCTTGCTTCTTCAACGAAACTGCACAGGGGCAGGCGCACTTCGTTGGGAGGCTGTAAATGCATTATGGTAACTTCACAGGTCCAGCAGTATGGTGACTGCCTGAGCTTCTTGTTCACTGAAGTCAATCACTTGCTGGCAGCGGTAGCGGTTGCTGACAAGTATCAGAACTCCCCCGCATGCCTGTTCTAGGCGCATGATGGGCTTGGCGCAGTAGAATCTATAGTCATTGGCCTCCATGAACTTTTGCAGTGCCTGCAGTTCACTAGGTCCTAGACCAACTTCTTTTACGGCCATCACAGGCATTCGTCGCTCAATTCGCAAGCGACAGAAATCCCACACGCCTGACCAAAATGGCAATGCTCTCTGCCCAGCTGGCCCTGGGTTGGGATGTATATCCCCATGCTGCGTGAGATCAGGCACGAAACCTTTTTTAGTTTTTCTTGTAGGTTTGCATGCTGTTGCTTTATTCACTCTCTTCAACGCTGCGTCCACGGTGGCACGCGTGGCCCAGCCATGCCGTCACGCCGACGCCTGCCCCATGGCGCGCTTGTTGGCGGCCGTGCCTTTCTTGCATCGGAGATGCTTTGCGCAAACCTGGGCTCTTCCCGTCGGACACGCTGCCACCAGTAGTGTCGTGCTCTACGGCAATTTTCAGACGTTCTGAGCCTGATTTCCTTTTCCGACATGTGTCCTTGGCATTGGGACCACTGGCTTTCCAAGAGCAGTCATGCAGGCGGTGCACATGTTCATGTTTCCTCTCTTGCCCCGCTCTTGACGTTCGTGCGGCGCAACACGGGTCGGCGTATGGGTCTTAAAGACCTTTCGCCTTCGCTCATCATGCTGTTGTGTCTGTTGCTGAGACGCTCGCTTGGTCTTTTTATGCGCGCCAGTAATCCTTTTGTGGTGCAAGGACAATGGTGCTTCATCAGGATGCACCTTAGCGATATGTCTCTTAATTGCACGCAGTGTGTCTTGATTGGGCAGTTGCCCAAGTGCAGCAGGACAGAGAGGGCTCTCTGGTCTGGATGCGCTCCAAGCACTCGTGCACCTGTGTGCGCTGCACGCAGGTCTGGCTGTTGGGCCTGTCTGGGCGTCTGGTTCTCCAATGCGCATGCTTGGAGGCGATCATACCGCCTTGCGTAGTGCAAGAAAGAACCGTCGTGCGTGCCAGGCATTTCCACTCATACCGGCTGCTCTGCTTTTGTCGTCAGCTGCTGGGCAGTGCCCGTCACTTTTGACAGAGACTCAGAGTCCGCAAACGCACAGGCCACCAGGCCATCAGGAGCCCAGCTGTTCAGGCTGGAGCCGTTCTTTAGTGCTCTTTGCCATGCTCACCCAGCTCTTGAGGCTTGCGCCACTTTTCACCGTCTGGCTTTTGTTGAGGCTGGGCACCCAACTTTTGAGACTGGGGCTTCCTTTTCCAGCACCTCGCAGTCTGTCCACGGACCTCTAAATGAGGGGCGTGTCACTCCACTCCTTTGGCCACCCAGTTGCTGATGCAGGGTTCTGTAGTGCTTGTGTTTGAGCAGCAGGGGCAGCGGTGGCTTTTTCGCTGCATCTTTCTGTTGCTTTTTGTACTCAGCCGGGGGGTCAATGACCCAACCTTTCTGCCAAGTTTTGTCATCCCACACGAACACCGCGATGGAACGGCTCATCAGCGCAGCACCTATGGCCAGTGTGGGTTCATCTACCCAACGCTTGGGCCTGGCAAGGCATGTTCTTCCGTCCAGCTCGGGTCAGGGGCCCATTCTCTCGCGAAGAGCTTTTTTGTGCGGGCCGCGTCTGCTATCTTAGCTCTCAATGAGGCAGCAAGTTTTGCTGCTTTCTCTTTGACACTGTCAGCGTCCTTTCCTTGCTCCATGCCATACGCAGCCGCGAGGGATCGCAGCCCGCAGTCCCCATTACCGCCACAGTCGAGCTCGAATGTGTCATCACACTTGGCTCGTTCGGGTACTGGCGCAGAGACCGTGCTGGGCGGCTCGTTGCGCTTACCCGGGTCTTGCGTTTTCCCTTCACAGTCATCAGCGTCCATAGCTGTTGCAGTGACCTCTTCATGCTGTTGCTCTCGGCTGCGTCTGCCACTGCGCTAATTTCCTTCTTGTGCTCACAGGGGCGGAGCTTTTCGCGTATGCTTCCGCCAGGCCTCCATATGGGCACTTCGGTGTTGGGCTTGCACGCACGCATCTGGCACAGGTGATGTTTTCACCTGACTTGAGGCTGTATCCAAAGCGGTGTGCTGACCCAGGTGGGGTCATTTTGAACAACCAACCTCTTTTTCCTGTTGGCTGTGCAACCACCTCAGTCTCCGTGCATCCTTGTTCGTTCAAGAACTGTTGCACTTCTTCGCTGGTCCAGGTCTTTGGGGCCCCCATGACCTTGGCTGGCTGGGCTTTGCCGCCTATTCGGAATGTGAGGCCACCTTGTGACTCCACATCCGGAGGGCTCTTCTGAGGTATTCAGCGGGGCCCTCATGCTCTTTTTGCGGCATCCATTCCACACCGGGTCTGTCAGCACGGCGTGTCAGCTGCTCCATGAAGATGCCGTCAGCAGATGCAGAAACTAGCAGCCCTGAGCTCGAGCCCTAATCAGCAGGAAGGACAGAGCGTTGCTCGATTTCAATTTGATTCCTTTCTGCGTGAAACAAAGTGTGTGTTGGTGTTTCTGGTACGGGTTGGCTTTCCGTTTTTCGAGCGCGTTTTTGTGTTTTAGACTGCTTTTCGAGCGCGTGTTTTTCGAGCGTGTCCAATTCTTGTTTGAAGACATACGCGGAGTCTTGCCAGGTACTACAACAACTTGAAAGCAGTCCGCGCCATCACTCACTCTGGAGACGAGACGGCGGGCAAGCCCACGGGCATCCAGGCACGTGTTGTGTTTCGCCGCATGCGGCGAACCCCCTTTCGAAGTCCGCGCGCCTGCGTGGGTGCGTGCGTGCGTGTGTGGATGGCTGGGTGGCTGGGCGGCTGGGTGGGTGCACGGATGCGCGCCGACTTGGGTAAATGCATTGCGAAATCAGAAGGAGGACCGCCACTTTCTTTTTCATTTTGAGTCCCGCCCATTTAATTTGGGTTTGGGGCACCCTCCAAAATCATTGGTGGATATTCGTCCACGTGTGCAGTAAATGATGTCCATCAAAGGCTCCGCACTTAAGACTATTACCAACTTGAGCTACATTCAGTATTGCTCAAAAGTCCCGGCTGACGTTGGATCTTGGCGAGCAGCCCTGTTGTTTTTTTGGTGGGTGTGCCTGATGCAACCCCTCGCAGAAAATAATGGTAACTATTGACTCTCCCGACTCACAAGAAGGTTTTGATCGCAAAGCGTGATGTGAACACCCAATTGCGTGATTTGCACGGAGCTCGGGATTTGCAACTTCGAAACGCATGGACTGACCTTTGGATGTTGAAACGGAGACTGGAAGGAACCCCCCAACCACAAGGTTCTACAAGGAGGCCTGCGGACCAGCATGACTACTCTTGTGTTTCTTGAATTGTTTGGGGCCATACAGGAGCTGTCGGTTGCAACTCCAGATTAGTGCATAGCAATACCTCGCACACACAGTACCAAAGTGCGTGTCACACAAGTAGTTTTCAACCCCAGCACATGCTATGGAACTGCTCACCAAGCGAAAGGATCAGGATGTTAGGATGTTTGACAGTGCCCTCATGAGCAAGGGGTTGAATCATTTTATGATCACCACAACAAGTGTCGTTAGAAGACTCTCCCACCACTTGTGGGGTCATTTTCCAGAGCTGGAAGCACCGAAGCACTAGCAATTAAGTGTATTAACTGGCCTTGCAGCTCGCAGAATGACTGCAACGGAACCTTCTGGAGCCCCCGCCGTCTACCTTGCTTCTGACTGGATGCACCCCTTACACATAGCGTAAAGGGTTTGCCCAACCCCCGTAGATTCGCACAACTCCGTGGTTGGGTTCTCTCACTTTGGCTGACCAGTTTTTGGCAATCGCAGATGTCCTTTCCTTCGCAAATGTTCGCTAGTCGTTTTTGGGTTTGCGCATGTTCGCCTGATCCATTGTGGGATACCCGCAGCCTGAGCAAACGTCTTTGGCCTTGAGGTAGGGAGGTGCATATAGCATTGGAGCTGCTCAAAGAGAGACACGAGGAAGTGCCTAGAGGATCCTAGAGGTATAAGAAATGAAGGAACAAGTCGGAACAAGTATGAATAGGTTCTCCAGGCAAGTCGCTTGCAATCAAAGTTCAATGGCATTGGGATTGATTATCTATTTCTACCCGAGCTGTTTTTTCCAGCATCCTGTTGAGTGCGGGGCAGAAGTTTTCCCAAATGATACTGCGCCTATGCCTTGCAGGAATTGATATGGGCTAACCTGAACAAGCTTCCGCGCATCTGCCATTTTGAGCTGCCGGGTGCGTGGTCCTTGCTCTTCGCTCCTGTCTATCAACACGCGGTGGAACTTTTTTGGGGTGACTTTCAGAGGCAACCTCTTTTTGCGGCGCATGTCCATTTTATGGCAATGTATTTAGGCTAGGTCTTCTCGGGCGCAGTAGATGACACACGAATGCCTCTAAGAAGGTCATGATTCTCATCCGCAGCTGCGTGAGCTGCATGAGCTTGCAAGTTACATGATGTGCTGACTTTTCTTGCTTTGGTTGGTGTTGTGGTTTAAATATTGACTTGTGGTTGGTGTTGGTGATCTAAACATCGCATGGTGGTTGTTTCCTGATTTTTTGCAGGTCTTCTCTTGTTGGCGTTTGGTTGTCTGAACTACAACTCTTTGGTCAGTGTTGGTTGAAACACCGCTTGTTCAATTTCATTGTCATTTTTTAGGCTGTGCGTGGTGGTTGTAGCGTCACGTCAAGATTTGCAACTGAACCCATGACCGGACCTTCTTTTAGTCAGTGTTTGTGGTTCAAATGTCACCACTTGTGAGTGGGTCTGTGTTCAGAGATCCCCAACTTTTAGTGCGATCTGAAATGACCTTTTGCTGGGCATAGATCGTTGAACGACGTTGTGTTTGGTGGTTTACAAATCACATCTTTGCTACAATTTGGCTACATTTTGCTGGGCTTTGGAGACTTGAGCGGCACCTGTTGGTTGGTGGTCGTGGTCAACAACATTTGGCTGGTGTCGAGGGTTGAAACAGCAACGTATTGGCTGCGTTGCTCGGTCTACAGATCTTCACCTGGTTGCTTTTGGTGGTTTGAACATCAGCTACCAGAAATAGCGGCACATAGGAAGCAAAGAAATAGCGGCGCTGCAAAACACTACTAACATCACTATATAAGACACATGTGCAGCATAGGTTACACACACATACACGCACATTTGTCTGTCAGATGAAAGGGCTGTAGACTTGGACTCGCTTTTGTCTGTCTCCCGGTGAACTCCTTGGGTGATTTCAACGTGAAACCCGGGTGAAAGCATGCGCAAATATGTGCTTCCTCCACTGCGTGCTGCGGTGGCCACAAAACAAAGGCCTGTGTGCCTCAAGGCCTTTGGCAGCACGTCCACCACGATGAGACAAGCTGCCAAAGTGCTTGACCTCACGTCGGTTGGGCGGGTGCAAGCTTGACTTGAGTTTGCCACCAAACAAACCCAAGAGAAACGACCCACACGTCGTTTTTAGGGCCCTTTTCCTCAAAACAGTGCTTTTCAACAGCACAGTTCAAACAAACAATCTCGAAATGTCTTTTGTCAATGGAAGCCAAAAGAGTCGGTTTAAACTCTGCGCTTGAAAACCTCCCAAACTGGCTAATTTGCTCGTTGGTTTGTGACAGGTGCCAGGGATTTCGGAGCACCATTCTACTCGTTGTCCAACACTGAAGGCCTTGAACACATGATGCTATATAGTCGTACAAAGCCCCGTGTCGGCTTCCATGACTGTCGGATTGTCGGAAAGATGGTAGTTTGGCTTGCCTTGAATGCCAGGGCCCATGTCTCAGTCCTCGTGTTCGTGGTGGCGGCCTACTCCGGTGGTTTGCTGCAAGACCGGATGGGCATGAAAGAACTTACACACACAACCAACTTACTCCTCCAAGCAAGTGCTTCCAAGCAGGGAAGCAGAGATTGCCGGTTGCAACGATTCCACAACGGGCTTATTCAAAAGAAGTCCCTCGATATGGTACTGCTAGCCACCACTGGCCAAACTGAGTCAAGACAGGCATGTGTTTGATGATATTTGCTGCTTTGGCGGCTTTCAACAGATGCCTGACTATTTGGTGCGGGTCGCTTTCTTAAAAAACATACTCCGATCTTCAACGTGTCTCCCCCATGATGCCCCCAAATATGTCCAGTGGTGCTTCAAGAGAATCAGCTGCCCATCGGGGTTTGGCCCAGGGCGTGCCGTGCAAAGAACCACATGGCGAAAGGTCCCCTGTAGAGAGTGCATTCTGGAGGTTGCCCACACGGTGGTGGCAATTGAGTACATGGTTCAACAACTCATCCCTAAAACCGAACCCGGCTCAAGAAACACACGATCAAATGGGTTGCACTCCCGTTGACTTAGCCAGTTGAATCCTGGATTCCCAGTAACGCAAATCACCAAGCCCCGAGCTTGAAGCAGCAACCAGCAAACAAGTCGCCTCTCGATGCGTTTGGTCTAAAAAATGGGAACCCCTTTTGGGGACACCTTTGAGACGCGCCCACAGTACAAGGACAGAGATCGTGGTCAGCGCTAGGCCCGAAGACTCGAACTGCAACACAAGAACTGTTTGGCGAAAGCGCCACCTCGCTTACCAGATGATTGTGACCCAAAAGAAATGTAAGGGGTGCACTGCCTGACTGTAGGCTAGTGAATGATTCTGAGAAGTAATTTCGCACCTGAGCCTGAGCCTTGTTCGGAAGAACGCCCATTTCGCTTTTCAG